>UESW01004735.1:0-465057 GCA_900491605.1 Calamus simplicifolius | reverse complement strand
TGTTTTTTTCCCTATTTTTTTTTGTATATTTATCATTTATCATTAGATCTACTGCTCTTGTTTTGGCAAAATTTAGGGTTTTCCTCCCCTTATAAAGTCCCTGTCTTGGGGTCTAAAATATATGTAATCGATGTCTTAGGCATGTATAATCGGTTTGGTTTCTCTGATGTCGATTCATTAGAATGAGCTTACGTTTTCTCTTAAAAGACCGGTGCATTTCTTATTTTGATTCCTGAAAACGAGTTTTTCCCCCTTTTCCCTTCAAAGAGCTGTAAGTTTGGGGATTGACATTATTAAATGAGATTTATTATTGTCTAACTGACTTCACAAAGGTAGTGTGGAACATTGAATTCCTTAAATGAATTGCTTACATGTATTGGAGGGATATAGTGTCAAGCTAATTGCAGATTGTTTTCGTTTGATATGTCTGGTTCCAACCTCCATATGTGTTATATATATATATAATATATATATATATATATATATATATATATATTGGAGTTCAGGAAAGTACAAAGAACTTGAAGCTTTTATAATCCTGTTAATTAGGAGGCTGAGCAAATATTTATATATACTGTCACGCCCCAGACCCAAATATTGGGCTAGGGTGACAACCTACCACGTGCCGGGCACGCAAGGCGTCTTAAAATCTTGATATACGATTCAATTGGGCAATAAATATGAAAACTAACCATAATACAAATGATAGTTATAAGTTTTGGGTATCAAACCCTACATCCAAGTCATGCTAATAAAGTTGGGCTACAACAAGCCCTACACAAACATAATAGGATTACACCAATACAATGGTTCTTATTTTATTTATTAGAAACTCCATCAACTCCGAACATCCATCATCAACCCTGAGGCTCTGAAAAACATGGTGAAGGTTTAATGAGTTTACACTCAATAAGTAAGCCTATTATACAATCATATCATACTTGAATTATATTTAACATGCCATCAACATATGCATCTTGTCAACTTAACATAAATTGAACATTCGATAAGCATCAGGATATGCACTATAGCAAACTCACTGTTTATGTAATTATAGATTTCCTATGTGTCCCACGGCCCTGCAATACCTCAATCAGAGCACATCCTCCAGATGCGTGGCCATAAACATCAACAGAACACATTGTTGATGTGTGGGGCCATACCATAACAGAACACACTCTACGATGTATGTGGCCATGAAAATCAAAGAATACATTGTAAGACATGTGGGGCCATACCATAACAGAACACACTCTACGGTGTGTGTGGCCATGAAAATCAAACAGAACACGTCTACAATGTGTGGGGCCATATCGTAACAGAATACATCTCCAGTGTGTGTGGCCAAATCATAACAGAACACAGCTACAATGTGTGGGGCCATAGTAAAGGAGAACCGCGGTGACACATATAAATCTATTTAACATTCTCGTCACAATTGCATCATACATCTGTATCTCACAATATCTCACAGTGGTTTGCACAGTACTAGGAATGCATATAATCACCTCAATATAAACATATTGTACTGCAGTCATATTTCTGGCATATACATCAATAAATCATTTCTTGCAATATTACCAATCACTATAATCATATAATTGTTCATTTGTAATCCACAGTTCCATGCTACATAAACCATTCAGATAATTTCTATTTTCTTTATAAGTGCATGCAACTGTATATACTCAATTTATCAATTAAATAATAATTAAATTTGCATAATAGTCTTACTTACCTCATATGCAAAATCCAAATGATGAACCAACTAATCAGATGTCTGGGCACCTACAGGATCAATGTACATAATTAATTCACTGAAATCTAATTAATAAAATGACCCTTAAGACCCTACCCAGACTAGTTCATGGGCCCAAATTTGGGCTCGAATATCTCCCACTATACACACCCAATTGGGGAAGTAAAAATACCCCAAGAAACTAGAATTAACCCAGATTCTAGCCATATAATTTTTTTTGTTAATCCCGGCCCGTTACGGGGCCCAAAAGCTGGCCCAAAATTGCTCGCTGCATGGCCCAATAGGGCCCAAATGATGGTAGCCCAGCCGGCCCACTCAATCCTCTATTCTTCCCCTGCTCCCCTGTTTCGCCCGAAACAGGGGACAGCTTCCGGCCGGCGGCCTAATTCCGTCCGACCTGGCCACCGGAGGCCGGGCCGGAGCCGGCCACCGCCGTGGCCGGCCTCCTTCCCCCCTCCTATTCTCTCTCAATTTCTCTCCTCTCTCTCTTTCTCTCTGTGCTGCTCCCGCGTGAAATTCACCGCGCCGGTGTCGAATCCGGCTAAATTGGGGCCAGTCCGGCCGCCGTTGGCCGGACCAGAGCCGGCCGCCATCGCGACCGACCTCCCCTCTCTCTCTTTCTCCTTAATTTTCTCTCTCTCCCTCTCTTTCTTTTTCTATTCCCGCGCTGTACGCTCGGTGCTGGCGACATGGCCGGCCACCAAGGCCGGCCGGACCTCCACCGGACGCATGCCCGGCGCCGGTGGAGGTCACCGGCCAACCACAGGCCCTCTCTCTCTCTGGCTCTCTATCTCTCTCTCTCTCTCTTCCTGGCTCTTTCTCTCTCTCAGGCTCTCTCTCTCTCTGGCTCTCTCTCTCTCTCTGGCTTTGTGCGGTAGGGGGACATACCTGAGAATGAAGTGCGCCAGGATGAAGGAAGGAGTCGTCCTCCTTCTCATTATAAACATCACACGATGCCTTGGTCCAGGACTCGGAAAACCCATCAAACACGCAAAGACTCGGGAATCCAAGTGTCATACTGGGAACCTAAATGTCATAATAAAGTCTAGGTGGCAGGTTTCCTTAAATAAATGCTGGGGGATTACATTCTCCCCCCTTATAAAAATTTCGGCCTCAAAATTTGATATACATCCAATAGAATACATAATCCAAATTTTCTATCTCATAATCAGCTAAATTTCATTCAAAAGTCACAGTCATTGATACATCATTGATCTGTAATAAGATACAAATATTTGTGGATGTTTCTTTTTCATTTTCTCCTTAGACTCCCAAATAATCTCCCTCTCAGAATAATTACTCCGCTAAACTTTGACATAAGGAATACTACACCATCTCAGAACTTAATCCTTGTGGTTCGTAATGTGCATAAGATGATCTTCATAGGTCAATTCTTTCTTAAGCTAAATTGGTTCAAGTTCTAACACATAATGGGGGTTTGAAATACACCTCCTCAGTCATAAAGATATGAAATACATTGAACACCCCAAAGAGTAATGAAGACAGTGCTAAGCTATAAGCCACCTTCTTTATTTTGATCAAAATCTCAAATGGCCCAATATATTGTGGCTCAAATCACCTCTAACAGAAATCTCATCATATCATTGATTAGTAAAACTTCCAATGATCTTCAATCTGAAATTTTAAATCTTTCTTTTTGACATCAACATAACTTTTCTATTGACTCAGAGCTACATGAAGCTGCTTTAATTAACGATACTTTTCATAGTTGCTACACCAGCTCAGTCCAAAATTGTCTCTCTCTCACCTCATCTCAATATGAAGGGAATCTACACCTTATATCATAGACAATTGAAATGAATACATTTGAATGTTGGCTTGGTAATCATTAAAATAAGCAATTTTACTAAGGGTAAGAAGCTATACCAAGCACTTTCTAAATCCATCACACAGGCTCGCAATATATCATCAAAATCTAATTGGTTCATGCAGATTGTCCATCTATTTGAGGGTGAAAGGTTGGACAGAAATTCAGCTTAATCCACAAAGCTTTATGAAGACATCATCGAATTAGGAGAGTGAGACAAATGGGTTCAGACTCAATTTACGCAATTTACCATTAAACCAAAACAAATATTAACATTTAACCCACTAAAATTTCATACTCGAAATTAAATGTCCATAAATTTTGTACCATTATAGATACTCACTAGCAACTTTTATTTCATTCCTAGGTACCCAAATGACGTATCCAACATCAACAATTAATTTGATCTTTCTACCAAATAAAATTGAATTCTTAAGAAGTATTCTTTCCTGTCATCTTTTTTTTTTTATACCTTAACTTCTCACAACACAATCATCATAAATATCATAGAGTTCATCACATGTATTATGTCATCCATTCTTAAGGTTAATAACCTATATCAATTACTGTTAATTCTTCGATAAGACAGTTCCAAGTTCTTTTGAATTAAATATAAGATAGTTTCCTTTCAATGCTCTCTCAACTCATAAATAGTTGAATGTGCCATTAATCATTACGACACTTATTTAATCATCATAACATACTTGGTTTCACTCTTGAATACTTCAAGCTAACATCAATGAATATTATGCAATTATTTAGGATATCTTTCATAATTATCATAATCAACTAATTTAATTTCTTTGAATAATATTGCCATCATTAATCACTGGTATAATTAATTTATCTCCTTCATATTTATCAATAATACCACCATAACCAATCAATTTCTCTTGAATAGGTCAGTATATCCTCAATAAATAATATAATTTAAATGATTCAAATTCTTGAATCGATTATTTTGTTACCAATGATTATCAAAATCATCTATAGATTATGCAATGTCTCATGCCATAACATGACCAACTAATTTAAACCCTTCAAATATCTCAAAGTGACTTCACTAATCTAGCTCAGATGAATACAAGACTTATAAGGTCAATCAAGATTGAAAATGCACTTACCATTCGAAAGACATAATTAAAAATTATAGTAATCTCTCTATGACTTGAAAGTGATAATAGATGTACCCTTAACCATAATCCATAACTGATAATAATCAAAAATAAAATCATCTCCCTCCTATTTCTTAACAATAATTATGCCACTTATGGATGATTGATAATTTATCCATCCTGGAGAAAGATATCTACTTAGGAACTATGAAGAAAGGTACAATAAGTATGCACAACAAATTAATGAATATATATCTTGATTTAGAAATCTATTAACAGATGAAAATCCCCATGAAATTCTTTATCAGTGGAGTTTATATTATTCTCATTATTGCTAAAATCTTTCACTTTCTAGCATCAAAATATTTGATCATTTATAGCCAAAATCAGTTCTAAAGATTAATAGAGTCTACTGCTCTCAAAAACTTAAACAGTAATTGTCTCAGAATTTAAAATTTTATAATCTTCCTAAATGATCCATCATGATATAATATGCAGTCAACTATTTATTAGCATCAATATCAACCATCTCCATATCTAGCAAATTAACAATCAGTCTTGAATAAGCAATATCCATAATAAAAGTTTTCTTAGTAAAATTCACTAAATATACTTATCCATCCAGACTCAAATTCAGAAAGTACTCAATTGTGATTGATCAAAAACATGTAATTAACTATTTCATTCCCAAAATATCATCAATATTAATCATCCATATAACCAGCAGATTAGCTCCTAATCTTAAACTTATAATATCAACAATGTAAGTTCCACAATAAAAATTCATTGTATACATCCACATTCATATTTAGATTTACTAACTCCAAATCCACATATCAACTCAATTGCAATATGGACATAATGATGTTATCTTAGTCATTTTAGGCATCAATTGCAATTTTCAACTATTATATCATATTCCATATATTCATCTGTCTTTTATTGCATATCCAATTAAAGTTTCATCTCCCATATTAAAGGTCTGAAACTGCTACGAATCATTTCCAACAAGTTTGACGGAGCTAAAACCTCTAGAAGCCCCTAGGCCTCCCCACTGGTCAGGGCTACCAGCCAGGGAGCCCACATAATATCATTGGCCTGCGATGGTTCATTCTTAATTCTTATCAACTTTGTATTTCAATTAATATCTTGATAAACTTTAAATTTCAAGCTTCCAAAGCATAATTCCTGAAATTCCTTCAAAGTTATAATTGTCTCACTATCATCCTAATATTTTGCCTAGAGTGTCATCATGCATGTGTCCCTAAGGTCAAAACCTAGGCTCTGATACCACTAAAGCTGTCACGCCCCAGACCCAAATATTGGGCTAGGGTGACAACCCGCCACGTGCCGGGCATGCAAGGCATCTTAAAATCTTGATATACGATTCAATTGGGCAATAAATATGAAAACCAACCATAATACAAATGATAGTTATAAGTTTTGGGTATCAAACCCTACATCCAAGTCATGCTAATAAAGTTGGGCTACAACAAGCCCTACACACAAACATAATAGGATTACACCAGTACAATGGTTCTTATTTTATTTATTAGAAGCTCCATCAACTCCGAACATCCATCATCAACCCTGAGGCTCTGAAAAACATGGTGAAGGTTTAATGAGTTTACACTCAATAAGTAAGCCTATTATACAATCATATCATACTTGAATTATATTTAACATGCCATCAACATATGCATCTTGTCAACTTAACATAAATTGAACATTCGATAAGCATCAGGATATGCACTCTAGCAAACTCACTGTTTATGTAATTATAGATTTTCTATGTGTTCCACGGCCCTGCAATACCTCAATCAGAGCACATCCTCCAGATGCGTGGCCATAAACATCAATAGAACACATTGTACGATGTGTGGGGCCATACCATAATAGAACACACTCTACGATGTATGTGGCCATGAAAATCAAACAGAACACATTGTAAGACATATGGGGCCATACCATAACAGAACACACTCTACGGTGTGTGTGGCCATGAAAATCAAACAGAACATGTCTACAATGTGTGGGGTCATATCGTAACAGAATACATCTCCAGTATGTGTGGCCAAATCATAACAGAACACAGCTACAATGTGTGGGGCCATAGTAAAGGAGAACCGCGGTGACACATATAAATCTATTTAACATTCTCGTCACAATTGCATCATACATCTGTATCTCACAATATCTCACAGTGGTTTGCACAGTACTAGGAATGCATATAATCACCTCAATATAAACATATTGTACAGACAGTCATATTTCTGGCATATACATCAATAAATCATTTCTTGCAATATTACCAATCACTATAATCATATAATTGTTCATTTGTAATCCACAGTTCCATGCTACATAGACCATTCAGATAATTTCTATTTTCTTTATAAAATGCATGCAACTGTATATACTCAATTTATCAATTAAATAATAATTAAATTTGCATAATAGTCTTACTTACCTCATACGCAAAATCTAAATGATGAACCAACTAATCAGATGTCTGGGCACCTACAGGATCAATGTACATAATTAATTCACTGAAATCTAATTAATAAAATGACCCTTAAGACCCTACCCAAACTAGTTCACGGGCCCAACTTTGGGTTCGAATATCTCCCACTATACACACCCAATTGGGGAAGTAAAAATATCCCAAGAAACTAGAATTAACTCAAATTCTAGCCATATAATTTTTTTGTTAATCCCGGTCCGTTATGGGACCCAAAAGTTGGCCCTAAAATTGCTCGCTGCATGGCCCAATAGGGCCCAAATGATGGTAGCCCAGCCGGCCCACTCAATCCTCTATTCTTCCCCTGCTCCCCTGTTTCGCCCGAAATAGGGGACAGCTTCCGGCCGGCGGCCAGGGCCGCCACCGGCCTAATTCCGTCCGATCCGACCACCAGAGGCTGGGCCAGAACCGGCCGCCGCCGCGGCCGGCCTCCTTCCCCCCTCCTATTCTCTCTCAATTTCTCTCCCTCTCTCTTTCTCTCCGTGCTGCTCCCACATGAAATTCACTGCGCCGGCGTCGAATCCGGCTAAATTGGGGCCGGTCCGGCCGCCGTTGGCCGGACCAGAGCCGGCCGCCGTCGCAGCCGGCCTCCCCTCTCTCTCTTTCTCCTTAATTTTCTCTCTCTCCCTCTCTTTCTTTCTTTCTGTTCCTGCGCTGTGCGCTCGGTGCCGGCGACACGGCCAGCAACCAAGGCCAGCCGGACCTCCACCGGACGCACGCCCGGCGCCGGTGGAGGTCACCGGCCAACCACAGGCCCTCTCTCTCTCTCTCTCTGGCTCTCTATCTCTCTCTCTCTTCCTGACTCTTTCTCTCTCTGGCTCTCTCTCTCTCTGGCTCTCTCTCTCTCTGGCTCTGTGCGGTAGGGGGACATTCCAGAGAATGACGTGCGCCAGGATGAAGGAAGGAGTCTCCTCCTTCTCATTATAAACATCATGCGATGCCTCGGTCCAGGGACTCGGAAAACCCATCAGACACGCAAAGACTCGGGAATCCAAGCGTCATACTGGGAACCTAAATGTCATAATAAAGTCTAGGTGGCAGGTTTCCTTAAATAAATGCTGGGGGGTTACATATACAAACAAGAGTTGATGCAATATGATGCTATGGGAAAGCAACTGTAACATGGTAGCATGATGGTGTTGGAGCTTGATGACCAGGCAAATAAATTTTAGGTGCATTAATTATGCCTTTCATGTTGAAATGATTAACTTTTTCTTTGAATTCCAGAGAAAGAGGTGCATTTGGGGAGACCTTCATCTAAAGTTCTTTATCAAGAAATTAAAACCATTCATCTTACAGAGGAAGGAGCCTCCCCCAGATATATTAGAAGTATATAAAAAATGCTCTGTTGTGCTTCAATGTGTGGTGCCAACTAGCAAATGCGGTAGAAAGTGGTAAATGAACTGCACTCCAGTCTTAAATTGACCAAGTTCAAGTTGGTTAGGACTATGGAATTTGATAGCAATGAATTAGACCTTGCCATGTGGTCTGAAAGCTATGTCAGAGAAGCCATGTGCAGTAAGGGAAAGTTGTGTGTGTGTCTCTAATTTAACACATGCATATAACTTATAAATTTTGATTGGGATTAAGGCTTCGTTGTTGTTGTTGTTGTTGTTGTTGTTGTATATAACTTATAAAATGTAAAATTTTAAAAAATGGATTGCTTTTTTCCCCACCTGGTGGTTATTTTGGTAGAAAAACTGCAACCTCTTTAATGTAGTATAGATATGTTAAAAAAAATATTTATAAAGCATGATGGGTTATGACTATAACATAGTCCATGCTTCATACAGCAATATGAATACCTAAACTCTATCTTAATGATCGTCAAATCTACAGGTTACAATATATACTTCTCAAAATGACATTAATATGTTACTGTTAAGCATGGAGACGTCAACATTTATTGGAAAAGAAAAGGAAACCCTGTCCCTTGTCCTTTGAGGCATTTGGGAAGTTTCTAGGAACATTTGCAAAATGTACTGTACCATGAGACAATCTACCAACTTGAAGAGTCATTAATAAATTTCTAGGTTTTAAATGCTCTAACTTTGCATTGTGTGAAAAATCATAATCTTTTCTACAAATTGTCTCCAGCAACTTAGTTCTGTGATCCTAAGAATAAGATTTATTGGATGCAATAAATTATATTTGAAATGGATTGCATCATGGATTTATGTATTACTCTGCACTTGTCAAGATTGGCCACACTGTATTGCATCATGCTGGCAAGATATTGGTATGGACCTCAGTACCATATTATATTTACGCGGTATGCCACCTTGTTTTCGTCCTGTTAGGACAAATAGATATACCATTTGAGATATACCATTTGTCAGTTTGTTATGGCACTGTAGGTATGTGCTGTACCAATAATGTGCTATCACTTCCAGCTATTGGGTATAGTAACATGTATATGAGCCTGCTCAATTCCATCTCCTCAACTACATGGGGATGCAATATGATAGGAATCCATGTACATCATCTTTTTTATATGAGATACCCCATGGATATCATTGCTGGGGTATGTAAGAACTCCCTTGAGCTTGAAGAATACCTTTATCAGTTATCTTAATCTAGAAGGTTTTGTTTAGGGTCATATAAATTGCTTGAAAGCTCTCATTCCAGTTAGTTTGACCAGAAGTCAATTAGTGTTATCGTCCTTTCACAGATTGGACAGAAAGGTGGATTCACCTTTCAGTCAGTTGTAACATATAGAGATATTTTACTTGGTACCCTTAAAATTTCAGCTTCTTTTTCATAACGTGCCATATGTCTACAAGTGTTCTAATTAAGAACTAGCATTTTGTTACAGGTCTTAAATCATGGCATGACTTAAGCCAGTAAGATTATATTAGTGCATTGGCTCATTGTAATTGGGGATTAATTGGCAAAAAAATTTAATCAAGAACACCAACCTGGTAGCTTTAAATGATTGCTGAATCTTGGTTGCAATATCAGTAATGGTGATCTACATGAGTACTCAGATTATTGTGATTCAAAGCTGACCCCGGTCTATCTCCAACTTGGGCAAACGGTCAAAAATATATTGTAAGGCAGTTTAAAGCATCATAAGCTATTTATGTTCATTAACCTTTTATCCTATTCTTGTTTTAAAGGTACTTTGGGATAGGACCTTGGAGCTCTGGTTCTTACTGCAAAAATCATTTTCAAGTTCAAATAGATTACCACAGGTGCGGTTTACATGAAACTTACTTTAAAGAAAACCTCTTAAGCGTTTTTGAGGTTGGCATTTTGGCATTTAGGTGGCTATTAGATGATAGCCGTTATAATACCCTACCTATAACGTACCTATGGGTAATTGTGCAACTATTTAGGACCCTGCAAATGCAAATGATTATTTGATATGATTATTTGATACTCTTGCAAATAGTTAGCATTTTATACATGCAATTGATCATTGATATGATTATTGAAAATTGCTAATTTTTGAAAACTATACATGGTTTTGTTCATATATCAGGACAATAAATCATGAGTTTAGATAGGCAGTGGATGTATGCAAGATTAGAAAATGGATGGATAAGACCTGAATTTCTATTTGGGATTGAGCAATTTGTGGATTTTGCAAAAATGCATCCAGAATGTATGGATGGTGAAAAGATTAAATGTCCTTGTAATCATCGAAAATGTCGGAATAAGAATTATCTAGATGAGAATACAGTTAAGGTACATCTTGGAACTAATGGATTTGTGGCAGATTATTATTGTTGGTATCATCATGGGAAACTTATGTGCCTCAAGCAATGAAACAAAGTACTTGTCAAGCTGATTCTTTTGTACATTGCGAAGAAAGCGAGACTATCAATGCAATGCAGTCTATGGTGTATGATGTTGGTGGTCCTTTTAATCCAATTGAAAAGGAAGAGACCCCAAATCCTACAACACAACATCTTTTTGATATGCTCAAAGCAGCACAACAAGAGGTGTGGAAGGAAAATCCTTATGGTCATTCTCAGTTATCTGCAGTGGCTAGAATGTTGAATATTAAGGCTGAACATCATATCTCTGAAAGGTGTTATGATGAAATTTGTAAATTGATGTCAGAATTACTTCCAACCGATAATTTAATGACTGACAGCTTCTACAGCACAAAGAAGTTAGTTCGAGGTTTGGGTTTGCCAGTGCAGAAGATTGATTGTTGTGAGCAAAACTGTATGATATATTGGGGTGAAGATAGTCAATTGACTTGTTGCAAAATTTGTTCCTGTCCTCGTTTTAAGGGACAAAGCCGTAGATCTTCCAAACATAAAAGACATGTTTCATATAAGAAGATGTACTACTTCCCTATAGCTCCTCATCTACAGAGGTTGTATGCGTCTGATGCAACTGCAAAATATATGAGGTGGCATGCTGAGCAATCAAGCGAGGAAGGTGCTGCCATGCGCCATTGTTCAAACTCTCTGCTTGGAAGCATTTTAATCGGATACATCCATCTTTTGCATATGAAAGTCGAAATATGAGGTTAGGTTTATGGACTGATGGGTTCCAACCATATGGGCAAACAGGTCAACAGTATTCATCTTGGCCTGTAATTCTAACTCCATACAATTTTCCACCTTGGATGTGCATGAAGGAAGAGTATATGTTTTTGACTGTCATCATTCCTGGGCCGAACAATCCTAAGTCCAAGTTGGATGTTTTTTTGCAACCATTGATTGCTGAGCTGAAAGAGTTATGGGATGTTGGTATAGAAACACATGATGTTTCCACGAAGAGAAATTTTCAGTTGCGAGCTGCTTTGATGTGGACAATAAGTGATTTTCCTGCTTATTCGATGTTGTCTGGTTGGGGTACTGCAGGAAAGCTTGCTTGTCCTTATTGCATGGGAGATTCTGATTCTTTTACTCTTACTAAAGGAGGAAAAACATCATGGTTTGACAATCATCGCAAGTTCTTACCAGATGATCATCCATGGAGAAGGAATAAAAAATGGTTTAGAAAGGGACAATCAGTTCGAAAAAGTGCACCACCTATAAGGACAGGTATGGAATTGATAAATGAAATTGATTACTTTGGGTTTAAGAAAGTGACAGAACCTGGTGGAGAAAAGATAAACCATACAATTCAAAGAGTATGTGGATGTGGTTGGAAGAAACGAAGTATCTTTTGGGATTTACCTTATTGGAAAACCAATCTCATTAGGCACAATCTGGATGTTATGCACATTGAGAAAAAAATTTTTGATAATATTTTTAATACGGTGATGAATGTTAAAGGAAAAACCAAGGACAACGCTAAGTCCAGGGAAGATCTGAAGGAATTTTGCAATCGTCCAGAGTTGCATCGGGACGAAAATGCAAATAAATATCCTAAGGCTTGTTACACATTGGATAAGGACGGGAAAGAACAGCTTTACAAGTGGATTAAGAAATTAAAATTTTCAGATGGTTATGTTTCTAACTTAGCAAGACGTGTTGATTTGAGTGGGAATAAATTGTATGGATTGAAAAGTCATGATTGTCATATTTTTATGCAAAGGCTACTTCCTATTGCATTTCATGAGTTATTGCCTGCAAATGTATGGCAAGCTTTGACAGAGTTGAGCATTTTTTTTAAGGATTTAACTGCTAGAGTCATAACAGAGGCTGACATGAAACGTTTGGAAGAGGAGATTCCTATTGTGCTATGTAAGCTAGAGCGCATATTTCCACCAAGTTTTTTTGACTCCATGGAACATCTTCCAGTTCATTTAGCTTATGAAGCAAGAATTGCTGATCCAGTGCAATATAGATGGATGTATCCATTTGAGCGGTAAGTTGAGAAACTAAGTTCTTTTTATATATTATTAACTTAAGTATAATGTGATAGTTAAAATCATTTCTTATTTGTAGGTACCTTCGAAAGTTGAAAATAATGTTAGGAATAAAGCTAAAGTTGAAGGTTCAATTTGTAATGCATACTTGGTTGAAGAAGCTTCATCATTTTGTGCACATTACTTTCAACCTTCTGTATATACACGACATAGAAAAGTGCCGCGCAACAGTCATGGTTGTGGATTTGATTTGGAAGAACATCCTGAAATGCTTTCCATATTTAAATGTGCTGGTCGATCATTTGGAAAAGCAAAATTCAGACGTTTAAATGATATGGAATATAATGCAGCTCACACATACATATTATTGAATTGTCCAGAAGTTAAACCATACATTCAGTAAGTGCACTATACTTTAATATTCTTATTGTATTTTTTTATATTGCAAAGTAATATGATCTTAAACAATAACATTAAATTTATTGTTATCATTATAGAATCTTTGAATTAGAGTTGAGGCAACTTCGACCTAATATTGAAGCTTCACAAATTGATACAGAACTTGAGACAGTGTTTGCATCATGGTTTGAGAATTATGTAAGTACACTATACTTCAAAATATAATGCTGATTTAATAGATAGTATATTTTGTAACTAATTAATTTCTTATATTTATTATATATAGGCACGTTTACAATCATGTAGCATCCATAACCAAATGATCAAAGACCTTGCAAAAGGACCATTGCATAGGGTGAAATCATTTCCAGGTTATTATGTTAATGGATTTAAGTTCCATCAGAGGAACATGGTTCAAATAGTAGAACAATGAATGGTGGAGTGTGCATTAAAGGCTCTAGCCATAGTGCAAATGAGCTAGAGTACTATGGTCAGTTGCAAGAAATTTTGGAGTTGGAGTACCCTGCTCTACCAATCAAGCGAACTGTACTGTTCAAGTGCTCATGGTTCGATCCAACCTTAAATCGTGGTACGAGAATTCACCCGCAATACAAACTTGTTGAAGTCAAGAGAGGAAGAGTATTCAATAGATATGAACCATTTATTTTTTGTGCAAGCGGAACAAGTATATTTTGTAAGTTATCCTACTTTGAAGAGAAATGCTACTAATTGGCTAGTTGTTTGCAAGATTAAAGCAAGGTCAATTGTGGAGGTGCCAGACACAAATGCATGCATGCCTTCTGATGTGATGGCATTTCAAGAGGATGTCTGTGATCAACATGGAATTAATATAGAAACAGATGATAGACATCGGTCTCTAAATGATGTGAATGGTTCATTTATTGATATTGATGATACTCAAATCGAGAAAACTATTGAACCAAACTTGCAAATTGAAGATGATGATGAAGACATTGATGAAGAACAAGAATTTGATGATGATGATAATGATGACGACGACGATGAAGACACTAATGGTGAAGAAGAAGAAGAAGATGACGACAACGACAATGATGGAGACCTTCAATTTGATGATGACGATGACCACTAGATTACTAGATTCATGTTTTATATAAGCAACAAATGCATAATTTGATGATGATGATAACTAATGGACATCAATGGATCTGTTTTATTGTATTTGATAATGATGATTACTAGTCTTATGTTATATTTTCACTTATTATTTTTGGTATAATCTCCATCTATTTTTCTTATAGCTATGAGCAGCTTACCATCCAGTTCTAGTGGACATGGTGAGAATGTCTTCACAGTACCGTCTTCAGCATATACTGCAGTCACAACACCTTCTGAAATATCATCCACAAATCCTAGTAGCAGGATATTGATTAGAGTTGAAGATAATAAGTAAAGAATTTCTCTATTTAATTTTATCTTATGTATATTTGTCTGTTGTGCATGTAAGACTTTGTTGTTTTCAAGTTATAGTATATGTTTCTGTCTGTGCCATTGCTTTTTTTCAGGTTAGTTCCCGTCAGTGCCAGTTCATTTCCTCCAGGTCAAGCAATATCAACTTTTTTTCTACTTTTTCTTTAAGCTCTTTGCCTTAAAGTTTGTGCAAGATGTTTAGAGCTGGTTAAACAAGCTAATATGTTTGAGATGACATTTTCAGTCCTGCATTTCCTGCAGCTGGAACTCAATCAGATAAATTCCAGATATTATCTGAAAAACAATGAGGACAACTCGTTTTAATTGACGGTCACACATGCATGCATAATGCATGCATGCATGTATGTATGTATGTATGCATGCATGGATACATATATGTATAAAGATTGGATGACACATGATCATACGAAGGAAATCTCATTGATTTATCTTCAGAGGATTTCTCGAAGGCTAGTGCGCATCCATTTTATCAATGTCACCAGGTTCTTTACATTAAAGTCTAAGTCTGTGTAATATCCCAAGTTCACCTGCTAGCATAATTAATCTGTTACTCAACCGAGTCTATATGGTCTTAGAAACTTAAGTACAAGTTAATTGGTAGCAGATAAACTTAAGTTATAACTCTTTGAATCATTTTTTTTTTATTCAATATAAAACTATCTATGTATTAGGATATTACAATCTATTTTCCTTAATCTATCACCATCCAATAAGAATATTTACTTGAGTTATAACTCTTCGAATCATTTTTTCCCATCTAATGTGAAACTATTCATGCATAAGGATATTACAATATCTCTTCCTTAATCTACAAGGATAGCCTAAACTAATTTTCAAGAATTTAGTAGGCAAGCATAACTAAAAGAAGGTCAAAATAATAACATATTATTTTAGGCTGAACATAACTCGGAGAAAAAGAGAGCTGCTAGGACGTGTTTGGTACTAAGTTTTATATTTTTTTTAGGGGAGGGGATGGAAAGCTATAATGGAGCAAGCTATTATAGAGTTTAATTTATAAAAATAAACAAATTACAATAGCAAGAATTACGGAAGTTGATATTGACGAGTTTAGTCTTACATTTGCTATTTATTAAAAAGATTTGGAGTACTATAGAGAACCAACAATCTCAAATAATAATTGTTTGGCTAACATTTTTGGATAAGATTTTGTATTATTGCAAATTATATCGGAATGGATCAATTTATGATCTATCTGTGCTAAGGGTACTGTAAATGGGCTTTATATATTTATGATTTGATTTATAAGTAAATTTAAATATGAATCTTAATCTAACAAAAATTTTAGGGTTGAACATAGGGAGCATATATGATGCTTAATCATTTGGGATCCTCTCTCTCTCTTTTGCTATTTGAAAATCTCATCCTTTTATCCTGCCATCACTTGGCTTTTGTTTCCTTAGGAAAGTTTTTCATTGATCCAGTGTGCGTGTATTAAGGGAATCACAAGGGAGAAGAGCATCCCCACGTAAAAATTTATTAAAATGAAAAGTATTTACAAAATCAAATATTTACAAAAGATTACAAGAAAATAAGAGAGGATATTACATAGTATTTTATAATAATCCACTTACTTCATGGGGAAGAGATTATCTCATGAGATGAAATTAATGAGTGTCTTCTGAAGGACCAAAGATCTGGATAGGCATTTGTCAAGAAAGATTCTCGAGTCTCTCATTCCGAATATATCGTATAAATGAAATAATTAGTTAGCTCATCAAATCTTCCTTCTTGAAACTAGTATTTTCTTTTTTTTTCTTCACTTTGATCAAAGCAATAATAGATTTTTTAACGAACTAATCAATCCTACGCCCTCACCGGGGACTATAAAATCAATTTTGAGTAGAGGCATCTCGCAAATAAATGATCAGCAAACCCTTATATGTTTCCACAAAGCGCACATCCAGTGACATCCTTTTGTCTTTTGGTATCCAGACTCTTTTACAATTTATTCATATAGATAAGCTGAGGCCAAGTTTTGTTGGGGTTTAGTTCTTGATGAACAACAATGGGATCAACCTCGTTGGAGAAGTAACCTAAGCTTTCACCCTTTGTTGCCAATGATCATGTTGGTGCAGCAATAATTCGTTGGCTCTTAAACTCCTTAGTCTTTGGTTCAAAACTCCACAGCTCCGTCCTTCTTTCCGCTGGTGCTCCTTCTTCCTCCCGTATGCTTTTCGTAAAGAGTCCGTATGTTGGGATGAAGCCACAGCCACCAATCCCACGAAGCCCCGTTCTCCTTACGCAAAGATCAGCCCCACGTTCTTCTCTCCACGCTGGCCGTGAGATTCTTTCTCGCGCACTTCTACTCTGGTCGTGAGAAAGAATCTCATGCACTTCTGCTCCATGGGCCACGCCATAACCTAAGCGTCTGGCTTCTTCTCCTCCACGTTATGTCTTCACGCTACGTTGCTTATAAGAAGCCTCCCATGCTTGCACGAATCTAGAGGAAGATGGGGAGGAGGAAGAGAGGGCTGTCGCCCTATGATGAGAGAAGGGATTGAAAGAAAATAATATGTTCTCTATTCCTTAAACCCTAGAAACTAGAGTTTAAATATATCCACAAAGTGGGCCAAGCCCAGACTCAACAAAAACTCCCATGGACTAACCCAATGAGATTAAACTAATCCTCAAGCCCGTGTACACCCGTGATTTGATTTAATCTTAACCCTTGGACTCAAACCCAGCCCAATACAAGTTAGCCCTCCTAGGCCTTGATAGCACCACACCAGGCCCAACAATCTCCACCTTGGTACTTTCAAGGCCTCAGCACATCTACCGTGTCCATCAGCTACAATCCCT
Source organism: Calamus simplicifolius (assembly GCA_900491605.1). Taxonomy (NCBI): domain Eukaryota; kingdom Viridiplantae; phylum Streptophyta; class Magnoliopsida; order Arecales; family Arecaceae; genus Calamus; species Calamus simplicifolius. Next base: position 447,369 of record UESW01004735.1, on the reverse strand, counting down.
ACGAAAGTTGTCCCGTGAAAGAACCTTGATCGATGCATTGCTGGATTCTCCTTGATGTGTACCTTCACCAGCTCCACTCCACCTTCTTCTCAGCTCTCTGTAGTCGAAGCCCTCCTTCCGAAAGTATCCTCTGGCCACTAGTCATGCCTTGTACCTGATACCTCCTTGCTCTGAAGGCCCTTTCTTGTGCTAATAAACCCATTTGCAATCAATGGTTTCTTTCTTATGGCAATTGGACCACCTTCCACGTGCTAATCCTATGGAGAGACTGCATCTCCTCTGCTATAGCCTACATCTCCTTCCATAGCTGGACCCATCTATCTCTATCCTGGCTATCCTGGCTCTCCACAGTCCTCATATGTGTAAGGATCTCCATTCGCTGTCACCAGGGCATATGATACCGAATCCTCGAAGTCGTATCGAACTGATGGTCGCACGTTTCTTCTGGGCCTGTGCAGTGCGATCCCAATATCAATCTTCTGTCCAGCTGCATTCTCCTGAGTCCTCTGCTTAGCTGCATCATGCTGAACTTCCTGGATTTTGACCCCTCTGTCAGTCCTATCCACCTGAATCTCAAATCCTCCTGGTCCACTAGCAAATGGCATGACTGTATAGGAGGTCATCTGACTAGTGTTACCGTATTCACCTCCTGTAGTTCCCTGCTGTGCATCTGTAACATTTCTGCTCTGAAGGATCGAGCTCTCATCGAAGGTCACATCTCTGCTGATGAAAACCTTCTTCTCCAAGGGATCCCATAACCGATATCCCTTGATTCCATGCGGGTAGCCCAGGAACACCATCTTCTTAGACCTAGCGTCTAACTTACTCCGCTCTCCAGCACCAATATGCATATATTGTGCATCCAAATGCCCTCAGATGGTTCAGGCTTATCTTTCCTCCAGACCATATCTCCTCTGGAATGCCTACATCCAACCTGGTGTGTGGTGACCGATTGACAAGGAGCTGGCTACATCTACTGCGTCAACCCAGAACATCTTTGGAAGCNATTCTACCCCCTGTCCCATGACTTGGGACATTGTCTTGTTGCACACTCTAGATAATGGGATGTACTGCCATGTCATCGGGACTTAAATCCTTGGTTTAGAGGGTGATTTTTTCTGGTTATAATACATTTTTTTACTCCTCCACACTTACCATTTGATGTATTCTTCGCTACTTTCATTCTTAGGTTCTTGCATTTTAACAGTTGCCTACTCTATCTGAAGCAATCTTATTTATATTTGGCATGGACTTAGATTGCTGCAATATTTGAATGATCTTAGGTTAATTTCACACTGGCATGATTAGCATAATATATTAACACTTGATCTGCAGGTATATGTTCCTGGTGTATTGGCTTGCAGTTCACATGTTGAAAAGGGGGATATGGTTGCAGTTTCAGTTGCCGTGGAACAGCCTCTTAATGACAGCGGTTGGGGTATTGGTATAACACGTGGAACAGTTCTCAAAGGGTTGACATCAGGCAAGCAATATCTATGACTTCTTTCCAAGAATATGGAATATTCATGTAAATCAGTCAATTCATTTTCCACATTCACTGCATTGACTTTGTTAAAATTATCATGGTCTAGAACAAATGATTAGCTTTTCAGTCTAAAATTTAGCTTCTTAAAACAACAATATTGAGCAAATAGGTATATCTTGTTGGAATGGAATAAAATGAAACATGCTACTGCTAGGTTATTTGTTCTACAGTTTGGGAAATGTGGCAGTCGGGTGTCTGTTATATTGGGACCTACTGCTGGCCGTGTGAATGTGAAATCTCATTGATAGGCAGAGGGCAATATGATCGCACAAGAAGAAGACAACCACAGTAATGTCCACAGATACAGACAGTTATAGAAGAAAGATCGCAACTCCAAAATTCCCGAGGGATGGCTTCTAGCTACCGCCGGCTTCTCCTAATCATTGCCAACTTTGTTGTGTTTCTTCTCCTGGTAGCTGTTGCAAGTCCTGTCCTCTCCGCGTCAATGGCTAATAGCATGCTTCGGCCCGGGGAGGAACTACTGAGATACAGGAGGATTAGAGCCCATCTGAAGAGGCTCAACAAACCTTCACTCAAGATGATTAAGGCATTCACCACCACCACCACTACTACTACTACATTTAGCTTCTCGATTTTTCACTCCTCTTCTTCCAATCCAGGGGTTGTTTATAAATGACCTGAGTTTTTGCCCATCTGCAGAGTCCTGATGGTGATCTCATAGATGCGTTCCATCTCACCTCCAACCAGCCTTTGACCATCCAAAATTGGGAGGACATAAGCCATTGGTACGTACGTAATTGGGATTTTCCACTGATGAGTCTTTGCGAGCTTGGATCTTCTGTATCATAATTTTTCACTTGCAGGATCCACCTCCTGAGAGACCCAAAGGCTACCATCAAATCCGGATAGGTACAGTGAATGACACCTTCCAGGGATGGACGGTTTCTGGTGAATCGAGTTGCACCCACTGGCGTGGGGCCGTAGTGAAGAGGCCAAGCTTGTTGTTTTAGAAAGCGAGTGATTCTAACTTGAGATTAGTGTTGTGCTCATACTAGGGGTTCATGTGTGGAAATGTCTATAATGGCTGTAATGAAGTCGGCTACTCGGCTGGCCCGTTTTAATTAATGGAGTTGATGGTGGCTCACCGTTTCAATGAATTTATTCAAAGTTTCACAGTTGACTATAGACTTTTCTGACTCAATATTGCATTAATTAGATATATCGAAAATGATTCCAGAATCTACTGCTTGACGGTGGCTCCTTTTTGATGAAATTTTATTAGGTTAATGATGGATTAGTGATGGATTTCTGATAAAAATAATAGTGATGGATTAGTGACGAAAATATTAGTGATTGATTAGTGAGGAACAATAACGATGATTAATGGATTCTTTCGTCACTAATCTATCAGCAAATTGTGATGGCATAGTGATGAAACTATTAGTGACATGAATTCCATCAATAATCTATCACTAAACCGTGATGGAATATTTATGACGGACTAGTGATGAAAGTTTTAGTAACTAAATTTTTTGTCAATAATCCGTCACTAAATTGTGATGGAATAGTGACAAAAATATTTGTGATGTAATAGTGATGGAATAATGAGTGACGGATGGTTCGTCACTAATCCGTCACAATTTAGTGACGGAAAATATGTTTCGTCATAAATTTGTGACGGAATATTTCGTCATAAATTTGTGACGGAATATTTCATCACAAATATGTGACGAAATATTTTGTCATAAATCCGTCACTATTATTTTATGACGGACGCTCTTTCCGTCACTAAATTTAGTGACGGCAAAAATGGTGACGATAAGATTTCCATCACTAATCCATCACTAAACCCGATTTGTGACAGAATAGTGATGAAAATTTTCGTCACTATTATACTATTTTCTTGTAGTGTTAATAATGATGGGAATACGTCAGTCAAACTTATTTAGCATCTCTCTTAGCTCCACCCCTTATAATTCAATTTACTAATATTTTAAGGTACTTTGATAGCGATACCATTCAACTTTAAGTCAGTGATGACAATGATAGGAAGAGTTTAGAAATCTTATTCACATTTTTGGCCTACCGTTGGTGGCAATCGCAGCAAAGAAAAGGTAGTAACATTATTGTATTAGGGATTCAGGAGACAAATCTTTTTGTCTCAGATAGTTGTTTCCCTTTCCAATTTAGCATCTTATTCCAAAAAACAAAAAAAGAGAAAAAAAGAAAAAGAAAAAGATTCCTGCTTTTTATTTCTCCGTTTTTTTGTCCTTTCCTGCAAGAACTTTCCACGGGTATTCCTTTCATTGACGCATGACTTCGCACGAACTCGGAAAATTAGCCAGATAACTTCGAGCAGCAAAATCAACAGTTCGTATACCAGCGTACGTTTCCGTTTTTATTGGCAGTCAAACGGCTACTACACCGGTTTCAATTAGCCACCTACAGATTGGGTGCATGGGGCGGCAACAACAGGGGGGCGCGCCACCTTACGCGTGTGGAGCCAGCGGTGGCGGAAGCATGGGCGAAGGTATCGATGCGGCCCACGAGGCGGCGGCAACGTTGGCGTCGCCTGCAATTAAACGTCTAATGACTGTATGATTATAATATTATATCATGGATATCAACAGGATATCAATATAATCTTGGGCATATCAATAAAGAAGAGCATCATATCATGGAACAGTACCATTGGTTGGTAATAATAAGAAATGTTCACATTTTAATTACTTATTTGAGAAAATTCATAGTAAATTGGAAAGTTGGAATGGAAATATCTGTCCTTTTGCCAGGAGATTGGTATGACTTCAATCAATTCTCTATTCTATATCTTAATTTGTATGCATTTGTTAATTGTGCTATGCCTATGAGAGTGTTGGAAAACCCTGAAAGTTGAGTATAAAAGTCTCATTGCGGGCATATATGCTGTGTTGAGCAGAGGAAACTCCATCTAATTGCGTGGGATAAGATCTAGAAACGAAAGGAGAAGGGGGGGCTTATCTCTCTATTCATTAAGGTAGTGTTTGATAGAAAAAATATTATCCATGGATAAGTGTACAGGATAGAGTTTATTCCCTGGTTATCCCTAGGGATATCCCTTAACTATCCCATTGATCATATCAAATGTAAAAAGGTAAATCCATGGGATAACTTTTTTTTACTTTTATTTGAAGGGATAACCAGCAATTCCTGCATTCTTTAGGAAATAAATTGAGGGGATATCCCATGGTTAACCATGGATTATCCCTTTGGTTAACTTTATTTTCAGCTATCCCTTATGGTTATTGCTTTTGGGAATAAGAGGGGATATCCAGGGGATATCCTTTCTTATTTCCTATTTCAAACATTACCTAAAAGTTAGGAAAATGACACTCGTGAGTAAAGCGGCTGGACATCTAGTGCAACGTCCAAAAAATCTCTAGAGCAAATTGATCTCTGCTAAATGTAATTTCAAAGGCTCCTGACAAGGCTCCTGACAAGACTTAATGGTGTAGACTCCCATTAAGTCAATACTATCTAGGCAGGGCTTCTTATATTGCAATCAGCATTTTTGTGATCTATGTAAGGATTAAATTGAAGATATCAAGCATGCTATAACCTGGCATGCCAATAGCTTATAGTGTGTGGACTACTGTATTCTCTAAACTTTCTATTAATTTGCCTTAGAATTTTATTAATGATATTTCGAATATGGTATCTAGTAGCTAGCTCAGTGACAATGATAAGGCTGTGTTGCTTCATGCGGGTTGATTAATATGGTTCATCAGAAATGAAAGAATATTTCAAGCTAAATTTACTTCTAAAGATCATCTATAGGCTAAAGCTATTCTTTCTGGCAAGTGAATTTCTTCAAGCCCTTAATAAGGATTTTGTTAATGTAACAATAAGGCTTTGGGGTGATATTGGTCTGTCAAGCCTCTGTTGTTGCCACCCCATGCGAACCAACTGTATTTGGCGCCAGTGTTGTCGCTGCTGATGCGTCATCTTCGTAGGAGGCGCCAGTGTTGGCGTAGCCTGACGCGAACGTGCTGTAGGTTGCCCCGGTGTTGCCGCCTCCGCTGGTGCGGCCTCTGTACAAGGCGCCCCTGTTCTCCCACCCTCGCCTTGCATGAATAGGTGGCACCGGTGTTGTAGCCGTTAGACTGCCAATGGAAACGAAAACAAGATTGTTAATTACAAACAGTTGATCAAGTTTCCAGTGCTAGCATCCACACGAGAGAGATGACAGGCTTGTTGGGCCCATGGCCCACTTATTCAGCCCATTAGGGCAAAAGGGAGTGCTACTCCTTTTTCTACCAGGGTTTGTTCTCTCTCTTTTATAAAAGGAGTAGCCACCTTCCTTTTTTGGGTTTTCTCTTTTTTAAGGAGCAGCCGTCTGAAAAAAAAAAGAGAAGAAGCATGTAGCAGGTATTTTCTTTTTTCTAGGAGCATGGATTGCTAGGGGAAGAGAAGGAAGGGCTGCTGCTTGGTGCTTAACTACGTGGGAGGACTTCCACTCTAGGAATCACGTGAAGGTGCTGCAGAAGAAAAACAAGAGAAGAAGAAGAAGAGAAGGGAAGAAAATAAGGAGGTAACGCAGGAGACCGTATTTTTCGGTGACGTAATCCTTATATCCCTATTATTCTCTTGTGATTGTTTCTCAAGTTCTGGCAAGGGACTTTGAGACTTGGATATTTATTATTTTATAGTGGATCTTCTTCTCTGGCTTGCCCGTGGTTTTTTTCCCTTTATCTTGAAGGGATTTTCCATGTAAATCTTGGTGTTTCTGTGATTGTGTGGTTTGCGCATTTTTTATTTATTATTCCGCTGCGTATTATGGTCTGCTAGTATTTGCTCGTACACGGATTCTTTCCCATCAACTGGTATCATAGCCTGTGAATTTCTTTTTTGTGTGTGCGAGCATGGAGGCCAGTAATGTTTCCCGCATGATCAGTCTGAACGGAAACAATTGGATGATATGGAAACCAAGGATGGAGGACCTCTTATATTGCAAGGATCTATATGGACCTTTAGAAGGGGTCAAAGCAAAGCCCGCTACAGTGACAGACGATGCTTGGATCATGTTAGATCGGAAGGCAGTCAGTTTTATTTGGCAATGGTTGGATGATAGTGTCTTTCACCATGTTTCCACTGAGACTTCTGCAAACTCTCTTTGGAAAAAGTTAGAAAGTCTATATGAGAGAAAAACAGCTGGCAACAAGGCTTTCTTGATCAGAAAACTAGTGAATCTGAAATATAAAGAGGGTGCTTCTATTGCTGAGCATTTGAATGAAATGCAGAGTATTAATAACCAGTTATCCTCTATGAAAATATCTCTTGATGATGAGTTGCAGGCATTGTTACTTCTCAGTTCATTGCCAGAAAGTTGGGAGACACTGGTAGTTTCCCTCAGTAGTTCTGCACCAGACGGTGTTATCACCATGAGTCAAGTAACATGCAGTTTGTTGAATGAGTTAAGAAGGAAAAATTCAGCAACTTCTCAGATTGATTCACAGGCACTTGTCTCAGAGAATAGAGGACGGTCAAAGTCTAGAAATAGAGACAATTCATACAAGGGTAGAAGCAAATCAAGGTCAAGAAAAGATATTACTTGCTATAACTGTGGTGAGAAAGGGCACTACAAGAATCAGTGTAAAAAGCCTAAGAAGAGTAAGAAAAAGGGAAAAGAAGTGGAGGATACAGAGTCAAAGGAGAATATCACAGCTACTGTGCAGAGTGATGATTATTTGATTTTGTCTACTTCTGATGGTATCTTCTCATGTGAGTGTCAGAATCATGAGTGGGTGATTGACACAGGTGCTTCTTATCATGCTACACCACGAGGGAGTTTTTTTTCTACATATAAGACTGGTAATTTTGGTGTTGTCAAGATGGGAAATCAAGGCACAGCAGACATCATTGGCATGGGTGACATCCACATGAAGACCAATCTTGGCTGTAAGTTGGTGCTCAAGGATGTAAGGCATGTAGCTGACTTGAGGCTAAATTTAATCTCAGTTGGAAGACTTGATGATGAAGATTTTGATAGCAGATTTCATAAAGGGCAATGGAAGCTCAGTAAAGGTTCACTTGTTGTAGCCAGTGGGAAGAAATGTCACACTTTATACAGGTTGCAGGCTAAAGCTTATGGTGAACAGTTGAATGTTACAGAGAACGACTTCAGCATGGAGTTGTGGCATAAACGACTGGGACACATGAGTGAGAAGGGGCTGCAAGTTCTTTCCAAGGAAGAAGTTCTACCAGACTTCAAAGGTGTACATCTGAACCCATGTGTTGATTGTTTGGTTGGCAAGCAACATAGAGTTTCTTTTGCTAGTCCTGCTTTATCTAGAAAAATGCATGTTTTGGATCGTATATACAGATGTTTGTGGTCCTCTGAGGACAAAAACTCCTAGTGGATCAGTTAATGTGCTAGGCATCAGTGGTGCACTTTATTTTGTCACTTTTATAGATGATTTTTCTAGAAAAGTTTGAGTCTATGGTTTGAAGACTAAAGATCAGGTTATTAATGTCTTCAAAGAGTTTCATGCCAGAGTTGAAAGAGAGACAGGAAAGAAACTGAAATGTATAAGGTCAGATAATGGTGGTGAGTACACAGGGTTATTTGATAATTATTGCAGATCACATGGCATTCAACATGAGATGACAGTTCCTGGTACTCCTCAGCATAATGCAATTACAGAGAGAATGAACCGCACCATCATGGAAAAGATCAGATGTATGCTTTCACAGTCCAAGTTACCTAAAAGATTTTGGGATGAGGCATTGAAGACAGCGGTTGATGTAATAAACTTGTCACCATGTACAGCTCTAGGTGGTGATGTTGCAGAGCGTGTATGGTCAGGAAAAGATGTCTCTTATAAGCACTTGAGAGTGTTTGGTTGTCGTGCATTTGCACATGTTCCAGACATTGAGAGGTCCAAGCTGGATGGTAAGACAAAAGAATGTGCTTTGCTTGGTTACTCACATGATGAGTTTGGTTATAGACTTTGGGATCCAGAAAAGCAGAAGGTATTCAGAAGCAGAGATGTGGTATTTTTTGAAGATCAAACCCTTCAAGACTTCAAGAAGGAGGTGTCAGTCAAGTCTTCTGCAGGAGGATTAACAGACTGTGATCCAGTTACTCCTCTAGTAAATCAGGGTGATAGGGGAGATGTGCAAGAAAATAGTGCAGGAGTAGGTATTAACTCACCTGTAGGACATGTTGAGCAGGAAGGAGATCAGGAGCAACCTCCTACAGAGCCTCAGCTAAGAAGATCTATCAGACAACGTCAACCTTCCAAAAGGTATTCTACAGATGAATATATAATGCTTACTGATGCAGGTGAACCATAATGTTACCAGGAGGCAGTTGAAAGTGAGCAGAAAAAGGAGTGGTTAGTAGGTATGCTGGAAGAAATGGATGCCTTACAGAAGAACCACACATATGATTTAGTGGAACTACCAAGAGGAAGGAAGGCTTTAAAGAACAAGTGGGTTTTCAGGTTAAAGACTCAACAGCATTGTTCTCAACCAAAGTACAAGGCCAGATTGGTTGTGAAAGGCTTTGGTCAAAAGAAAGGTATTGACTTTGAAGAGATTTTTTCTCCTGTTGTTAAAATGTCTTCAATTCGTGTTGCTCTAGGTATTGCTGCTAGTCTAGACTTGGAGGTTGAGCAGTTAGATGTGAAGACAGCTTTTCTTCATGGTGATTTGGAGGAGGAAATCTATATGGAACAACCAGAAGGCTTCAAAGTCAAAGGTAAAGAAAATCTTGTCTGCAGATTGAAAAAAAGCTTATATGGGCTGAAGCAAGCTCCAAGGCAGTGGTACAAGAAATTTGATTCATTTATGGCTGAAAATGAATACAAAAGAATGGCTTCAGATCATTGTGTGTATATCAAATGGTTTAGTGAGGATTTTGTCATACTCCTACTTTATGTTGATGACATGCTTATTCTTGGGAAAGATATGTCTATGATTGACAGGTTGAAGAAGGAGCTGAGCAATTCATTTGAAATGAAGGATATGGGACCAGCAAAGCAAATACTGGGTATGCAGATTTTCGTGATAGAAGAATCAAGAAAATATGGTTGTCATAGGAAAAGTACATTGAGAAGGTATTGGATAGGTTCAGTATGATCAATGCAAAGCCAGTTGGTTCTCCTCTTGCAGGTCACTTCAGGTTGTGCTCAGAGCAAAGTCCTTAAAGTGATGAGGAGAAGGAGAAAATGAAGAAGGTTCCTTACGCTTCAGCAGTCGGAAGTTTGATGTACGCGATGGTATGTACGAGGCCAACATCGCATATGCAGTGGGTGTTACTAGAAGATTTCTTGCAAATCCAGGGAAAGAGCATTGGGCAGCAGTGAAGTGGATCTTCAGATATCTTAGAGGAAGCTCCAAAGTTTGTTTAAGCTTTGGGGGTGGTCCAGCTGTGCTGATTGGTTACACATATGCAGATATGGCGAGAGATATTGATACAAGGAAGTCCACATCAGGTTTCATACTTACTTTTGCAGGGGGAGCTGTGTCATGGCAATCCAGATTGCAAAGGTGTGTACTCTCTCTACCACAGAGGCAGAATATATTGCTGCTACCGAGGTCTGTAAGGAGATGCTATGGATGAAAGAATTCTTACATGAATTGGGATTGAAACAGAAAAATTATGTGGTACATTGTGACAGCCAGAGCGCCATCCACTTGTGCAAGAACCCAACTTTTCATTTCAAGTCAAAGCATATAGATGTGAGATACCACTGGATTCGAAATGTGTTTGAAGAGAAGCAGTTACAGCTTTAGAAAATTCACACAGATGAAAATGGGGCAGACATGTTGACAAAGACCTTATCAAAAGAAAGGCAAGAGATATGCCGACAGCTGGTCGGCATGATTTCACACTAAGGAAGCATGAGACAGCCTCCCTTATGGGCTGAAGGGGAAGATTGTTGGGCCCATGGCCCACTTATTCAGCCCATTATGGCAAAAGGGAGCGCTACTCCTTTTTCTACCAGGGTTTGTTCTCTCTCTTTTATAAAAGGAGTAGCCGCCTTCCTTTTTTGGGTTTTCTCTTTTTTAAGGAGCAGTCGTCTGAAAAAAAAAAGAGGAGAAGCATATAGCAGGTATTTTCTTTTTTCTAGGAGCATGGATTGCTAGGGGAAGAGAAGGAAGGGCTGCTGCTTGGTACTTAACTACGTGGGAGGACTTCCACTCCAGGAATCACGTGAAGGTGCTGCAGAAGAAAAACAAGAGAAGAAGAAGAAGAGAAGGAAAGAAAATAAGGAGGTAACGCAGGAGACCGTATTTTTCAGTGACGTAATCCTTATATCCCTATTATTCTCTTGTGATTGTTTCTCAAGTTCTGGCAAGGGACTTTGAGACTTGGATATTTATTATTTTATAGTGGATCTTCTTCTCTGGCTTGCCCGTGGTTTTTTTCCCTTTATCTTGAAGGGATTTTCCACGTAAATCTTGGTGTTTCTGTGATTGTGTGGTTTGCGCATTTTTTATTTATTATTCCGCTGCGTATTACGGTCTGCTAGTATTTGCTCGTACACTGATTCTTTCCCATCAAGGCTAACCATCTTTTCCCAACTTTGGCGAAGTTGTGCGTCAATGAATTGAGTGCTTGCGACTCTGCTGTCAGGACTTGGCTGTGTGGATTATTTATACGTGCTCGCGATCCCTGTTTTGGATATGATCGAATAATATCGATGTCCCGCGATCGTTCTCTCTTCAGGCCGAGGCATCAGGAGAATTATTATTCGAGAGAAATTAACTTTGGATAATGGACGTGGGTGGAAGGTCATCTGGTTCGTAGTGGACGAAAAGAGAACCGTCAGCTTTGAATAGAATCCAGCCAAAATAAAATATGGAACTAAACCCAATGAACGGCAGATTAATGTCCGATCTTCCTACCGAACACTATTATTATACATAGATGGATTAAAAAAATAAAAAAAAATTTGCTCTCTCTTGCGGATGGCACCCATTACATGAAGAATACTTTGTTAGTGGAGAGTTTTGATGGGTCCATCTTTCATTGGCTTGTTAGGTAAGCCACCCTTAGATATACAACATCGCATAATTCTCCAGTCTCTTATCATTCGCCTGTTATTGGTCTACATTATCTATTGCAATTCTTAATTGGATATTGTCATCCATCTAGTTTGGATGGAATATTTGTTTCCTCATTCTAAAATTGCTGCATTCTTCCGTTTCTTTTGCTTCCACTAAAGATTGTTGTTTACAATCATGAAACTCCTTAGATTGAAGTACCTCATGTACATGATGGCAATGTTTGGGATCTAGCTTGGCATCCCATCAGCTATTTGCTTTGCAAGTATCCTTGTTAACTTGATTAGTTTTGCTAATGTTATTGATTTGGTGCATCATATCAACTTTCTAGTTTATTTTTTTGCCTTAAGATGCCAGCATAAGTTATTATTGTATTGCTTTTGTTAATGAGTGCCCTAAGGGCACTCCTTAACAGGACATTTGATAGCCCCATCCAACTGTGGAAAATTGAACCTTTTAAAGAATATTTAAAAAGCATATATTTAATAGCTCAAGTTTTGTGCAGAAATGTTTTATTTTTTTAAAAAAGTTAAAAACAAACTCAGCCATCTCCAGAACTCCACATTGGAGCAAGATTCTTTGCGGCCTTTGTAATATAAATGTTATGTATATTTGAATGACTACAATATTAGGATGGATGGCTATAATTGCATTTAAGAAATAGTTCCCATGTAGGATTGATTGTGAATGAATAATAGGTGTTCATATCTAAAATGGAATATATGATGACCATTTAAGTACGCACAATGCTCTGAGTTCCAAAGCTTGTACACTAGCGGATATTGTTTCGTTGCTATATAATAGTCTCAACTACATACATGTATGTTAGAAGTCTAAATGTAGCATATATATGTATGCATATGTGTGATATTAAGTATTTTTTTAATATTTTTTAAAAGATTCAGTATTTTATTCTTGTTTTCCACAAAAGACTGGTTAAATTGTGTATTAAATGCCCCTTAATGGATGCCTCCTAGCATTCATTAGTAAAATCCTTATTATGTACATGATTATTTATTTCTCTAGTTATAAATAGTAATAAGTAGTTACTTATTACTCAAGTTATAAATAGTAATCATTTATTTTAATTTTTGTTATTTGCATGTTCAATCATGTGCTTTTACTATTATTTATTTTTATATAGTTCATAGCTTGTATCTCTTTCATTTGTGAAATAAATGCACTCACATTTTTTTTGTTTGTAAGTTTGGTGTGATGCTTTAAGTTTGAGTTTGAGCACTATATTTCTTTTAGTTTTTCTTAACCATCGTCACATTTTCTATAGACTTAGATAGAGAAAATAAAAATAAAAAAATAGAAAGAATTGTAGTGCCCATACTTAAACCATCACTCCTAAATCTCATCCATTCTCTAATTGATGCATCTATGTATTTCTAAAACAACCTGGTATCACTCCAATTATTTTGAGCTATATATCCTACCTTACTAAACTGAAAACAACTGTGCTATACACATCGAGGAAAGCTTTCTCTGGTACCAGTTGTTCACAAGGACTAACAAATGGAGTCCCTAAAACTATTAAAATATGTTTAATTAATAATCAAAATATCTATAATCTATTCTCCTCCAACATGCAACCCAATGAACCATTTCCACTCCACCTTACAACCAGGAGACTATACAACAAATTCTTCTAATAAGGGCATAGCTCCTAAGTCCATCACATATATTTCTTCCATGTACATATTCCATAGGCCTTGAATAGGCCTGCTGAATAGATAACACCATTCCATTTGATATGGTCTTCTCAAAAGAGTGCAGCTGATTAACCACTCATCATAGTATCCACAAAATAAATGTATGCACATTTTGTGCCCTCATTATTGAAGTTTCCTCACTGCCGAAAGTACCTGGTTCAGCCATGTGGCATGTTGCACCATCTACTTGATCCTCTGTAATCCCATAACAAACCAACTAGTGGCTTGATATTTATCAGTTTATTGATTTAGGAAGTTTAAAATTTTAAAAGCATTCAACGTGAATTTGTAGATTTTAAATTCAAAATAGACGAGGCACACAAGTGAAAAGAACTCAAAATCTTGTCATCAGCGTAGATATGGAACTGGATCATCTAGCTCTAGTGCTGCTAACTTTGCCACTGCTAGGGCATCCAAAATAAATAACCTTACAGCATTGCTAATCATGTTGCTTAACATTAGGGTGGGGTGCCTTATTTTCATTCAATAGAATAGTGCGTAGCTATAAAAGCTCTTTATATTTACAGGTATTAAAAATTTTGCTGAAGTACTTAGTTTCTACCTCTCAAAAAATTATTTCTCAGCGAGTTCAACCGGAAAAACAAAAGTATAATATGTAATTATCTTATAAACAAGCAATATAATATGTAAAAGCAAGATTACCTTGATAACTTTATTTTTAAGAGAGTTTAATGTTGTAAAAGCCCGGAGAATAGCTTAGTGATTGAGTTCTCCATCATGGACTATGGAATTTTTGTGGACATGAGCCTGTTAGAACAAAATTATATATATTGATTCCTATCATATATGCAAAAATATGGGACCAATATATTTATCATGATAAATAATGCAAATCATGAATAGATACATAAATACCTCCAGCCATTGCTCCACACAAATAGGTTGACTTTTCTTCTTCAGATCAGGGTAAGGCTCTTCCATACCTTACGGTCTCTCTTATCGATAGTGTAAACTTTCGTAGAGATCAGGCGTAGGGACTTTTCCGTTTTATATTTTTTTATGCCTTATCTGTCCATCACAGAGGACGCTTCAAACGGATATGTTTGAGGGATGTTTATCTTAATTGTGGATTCAAATTTTGAATTCACATAATCCCACGATATCAAATATAGGACCATCTTAATCATATTTAACCGATACGCTTAATGAAAAAAAACCAACATTCTTTCACTTGATTAACCCCTCATCATAGTATCCACAAATGAAATGTGTGCACATTTTGTGCCCTCATTGTTGAAGTTTCAGACATGTGGCCTGTTGCACCATCTGCTTGATCCTCTGCAATCCCATAACAAACCAACTAGTGACTTGATATTGATCAGTATATTGGTTTTGGAAGTTTGAAAATTTAAAAGCATTCAACATGAAATTATAAATTTTAAATTCAAAAAAGAGGAGGCACACAAATAAAAAAACTCAAAATCTTGTTATTAGCATATATATGGAACTGGATCATCTGGCTCTAGTGCTGCTAACTTTGCCACTGCCAGGCCACCCAAAATAAATAACCTTACAGCATTGCTAATCATGTTGCTGAACATTAGGGTGGGATGCCTTATTTTCATTCAATAGAATGTCCTTTTCTCTTTTCTCCATTTTTCTAATTTGCATTTGAAATAATACGTCTTGAGAAATCATAACGTCCTGTTGCAGTAGAAGAAGATTTGCGAAATATTATCCTTAATTTCTTATAACATTCAAGTCTGGAGAGCTCTTTGATAGAAGCAGGCAACACTATTTTGCAATCATCACTGCAATTGGCCAAAGTAGCTATAAAAGCTCTTTATATTTACAGGTATTAAAAATTTTGCTAAAGTACTTAGTTTCTACCTCTTAAAAATTTATTTCCCAGCGAGTTCAACCGGCAAAACAGAAGTATAATATATAATTAGCTTATAAACAAGCAATTAATATGTAAAAGCAAGATAAATTAGTAGAAAAGAATAAATAAAAAATATATTATTTATAGAAGTTAAGTGCAATGTAGTTATATATCAATCGAACGGTATCACCAATTATCTTTTGAAATCTTCTATGAATTTTTTCATATAGGAGTTCTATGTACTACCTCAATTGGACTGATGTTTTACCTTGATAACTTTATTTTTAAGAGTGTTTAATGTTGTAAAAGCCCAGAGAATAGCTTAGTGATTGAGTTCTTCATCATGGACTATGGAATTTCCGTGGACATGGGCCTCCCCCGTTAAGAAATATAAAGGTCTCTTGAGTTAATTTAGACAATAAGTCTAAATTCCTAAACGTTTCTGCATCAGATCTACAAGTCCAATCCTAAATAATTGTTATGATTAATCTAAATGGATGAGTCATTTATCGCAATGATTGTTTGAGACTCTTTGTGGACTAAGTGGCTACATCTATTGTCTTGCTTACTTTAAGAAGCGAGATGGCTGGACACACCTCACAAAAAAGGCGAGAAAAGAATATGATAAATAGGAGAACATTGGCTTAGCGAATGATATAATCTGCTCCAAAAGATCATTATAGAAGGATGTTAAAAGCCTTTGTCTACACTTCAACCGACACCATCTTACTTTCACTAGAATGCTTCAACTATAACCTGTTTGCAATTCTCTGTCATCTTTCTTTAGCACTAAAATATGATTATAATCATTTTTGTTTTGAAAATAAGACTCATAAACCAGTATAAAATTCATTCAACCAACTCTATTTCACCAAACAATTTTATTCAGCACTAGAATAAAAGCAGCTAGAGTAGCTTTTGCTCAAAAAATCCAGATGATTATTAGTTTTGCAAGAAAAAATCATATTATTTTTCTTTTGCAAAATGACCACACATTGCCAAACAATTATATCTTTGGTATAAGATGAATAATGTAATCAAATATACTGGATATTCAAAATATGTGTTCTAGATGTTCAATAAATATATTCATCAAGCATTTGGCAAGTATAATTAATTCCATGGGCAAAGTTATTAAGAAGCCATTAAATATGTATTGCTTTCAAGAAAAAACAAGCCTTATTTTATAAATTATTATTAATTCAGTGAATCATTTATGTAAAGTTCAATAAGCTAGAAGAATGTTGGGAGTAAAGTAGAACTCAATGTAATGTAGAAAAGTTGCCAAGCTACATTTTTTCTCTTAACCTAGATATATTTATTCCAACCAAATTGATTGAGTAGTTTTATTCTACTTTATCCTTTTTTTCATTTAAATCATCAACTCATGACGGCTACACCGTTAAAAAAATGTTAAATAGTTTTATTTAGCCTCTTCAAGATGATATTCTATAGTGTATATTATTTGCAGATGATATAATATTAATTGATGAAATTAAATCTAAAGTAAATACTAAGTTAAATATTTGAAGAGGGGCTTTAAAATCTAAGCGTTTCAAGATTAGTAGAAATAAAACTGAATACATGAGATATTATTTTAGTAGAAGTAAAAATACAAATGAAGAGACAATGAAGATGGCAAGCCAAAAGATACTAAGGAGTAAAAATTTTAGATATTTTGTATCAATTATTCAGCAAGAAGGTGAAATAGGTGAAGATGTGAATCATATAGTTAAAGTAGGATAAATTAAGTGGAGGAGTACTTCAGAAGTATTGTATGATCGATACATCCCATTAAAATTAAAAAAAAATAAAACTGCTATTAGGCTTGCTATGTTATATGGAATATATATAGTGTTGGAAAATATGAAACAACATGTGAATAAATTAAGTGTAAAAGGAATGTGCATGTTAAGATAGATATATGGCAAAACATTGAAAGATAAAATTAGAAATAAACATATACAAGAAATGATAGGAGTAGCTCCAATTGAAGATAAAATAAAAAAATTTGATTGTGGTAATTTAAACATATACAACAAAGATTTTTAGATACTCCAGTTAGAAAGAGTGATCTTTTAACAATTCATGATAATGATAGAGGTAGAGGTAGACCTAAACTAACATTGATACAAATAATTAAAAAAGATATTGTTGGCCTCATATTGATTTTGATGATTACAAAATAATTAAGTATGATACTAATGATCTTATGATTGAGTTAAAAAATTTAGATGAATCATCAAGAAGATGGTGTTACTTCAAATCAAGGTATATTATGATTCAAAATGAAAGGTATTATAGGTATTGTATAAATATGCTTGTAGTGATTATATTATTCTTCAATGAACTTAAGTTTTACAGTCACTCGACGATTTTCATATGTTTTATGTTTGAATGGTTCATGCAACAAAATGACTTTCAAGTTTAATTATATTTGCATTGTCTTGAACTGGATTCAATTATCTTACAAGTTCTTATTTATAACTTTATGATATTTTGAATGTCTACTAAAGAAATCTTTAAAGGATATTTATTTGATGCCGGATTCTATCTTTATCAATTATCTGTTCCCTTCGGTTGGATGCCTGTTGCTTGAATCTTGGCCAATTCTATATTGGCTTGACAATTATTTGTTGCCTTTTGGATTGGCTCCCTGATGGTTATTCTTGGCTTGATGGTTGACATTTTAACTTGCCAATTATTGTTGCCTTTCGATTTGGCTATCTGATGCTTATTTTGGTGTACTAGTCTTTATGTTGGAATGCCAATTTTGTCTGCCTTTCTGTGTGGCTTTTTGATGCTTATTTTGGCATACTATATTTTATGTTGGAATGCCAATTTTGTTTAGTTTTTGATGTGGCCTTCTGGCTCTCGTTTCTTGGTTTCCAATTGTTGGAATTGGCATGCTAGTTCTGTAAAGCCTTCGGCTTGAAGTTTTAGTGTTCTCAATTGGCTTGTCGGATTCAAACATTGGTCTGCCAGTTTCTTGACTCCTTCGGCTGGTAATTTTCTATTCAAATGTTAGAATGCCAATTTGATTAGTTGGCTTGCCGATTTCTTGAATCTCTCAGTTGACATTTTGTATGTTCTAATTTGGCCTGCCGGTTCAAAAAGTTAGCATGCCAAATGAGTGTGTTGGTTTGCCGGTTTTTCATCTCCATCGGGTGGCATTTTTGTCTGGCTTGCTGTATCAAATATTGGGCTGCCAAGGATTGAAATTGGCTTGCTGGATTTTAAAAGTAGGATACTTATTGTATGGATTGGCATACTACTTTTTCCTTTAGCTTGCCATTTCATGTTTTGGGATATCATTATTTTTGGATTTTTGGATGTCTTGCTGGCTGATTCTTGCTCCAATTTTTCTGTCCAGTAATTCCATTGTTGGGGCTTCTTTGATTCTTCACTTGGGCATCTAATCTCAGAGTTAGGCAACCAAATTTTAATCTTAGATGGCCGAACTCCTTAGCTAAGCTTGCCAAGTGTTGTTGCTCTCTCTCTCTTCGCTATTTCACAACAGTCATGCAACGGCTATATTTTTCTGTGTTGGTTATATATTGAGCTGTTGATCAGTGATTTTTTAGCAGAAAAAGAAAGAGAAAATTAGAAAAAAAAATAGAGTAAAATCCGTGAAAAGAGAGAAAAATATCAGTGGAAAAATACTAGAGTAAAAAAGAAAAATATCATTTCAAAGAGAGATTTATTCTTGCTTTATTGGAAAATTGTATTCATTATTTCAAAGCCACTTCAGGTGCATTTACTTCTGTTTCTTGAGGTGATGTTAAAGCTCCAACAACCTTCTTGAAGAGCATTCAAGCTTCATCAAAGGCTAATTAGTATTCCGCTCAAAGGAAGAAGTCATCTTGAGAAGTATTCTTCAATATTTGTAAAGTATTTCTTATTGATTATCTGCTCATTTATTAGGAGCTTATTGTATTAACTTGATATTATTGTGCTTGATCTTGTAAGGCTCGCTTGTGCCCGAAAATAAGTATTGTGAAAGGTCCTTTTGTACCCATAAATAAGAAGACTAAGGCTAGTGTGTAAGGTCACTACAAAAAAAATGACTTATTATGACAAATTAATACGTCGCAATAGGTACAAAAGTCATCGTAATAAATTATTACGATGATAAAAAATTTATCGTAATACATTACAAATCGTCGTAGCAATATGTTGTCGTAATAACCTATTACGGTGACCTATTTTCGTCGTAATAGGTTGATATTACGGCGATAACCTATCATCGTTATATATTTTTAAAAATTTAATTTAATTAAAATATTATTACGACGATTATTTTCACTGTAATATCAACCTATTACGACGAAAATAGGTTGCCGTAATAGGTTTTTATTTTAATATTAAAATTTAATTAAAAACCTATTACGGCGACTTATTTTCACCGTAATAGGTTGATATTACGGCAAAAATAAGTCGCCGTAATAAGATTTTAATATTTTTAAAATTTAAATAAAAACCTATTACGGTGACCTATTTTCGCCGTAATAGGTTGATATTACGGCGAAAATAAGTCGCCGTAATAAGATTTTAATTAAATTTAAAAATATTAAAATTTTATTTTAATATTTTTTTATTGCACCTGTTACAATAATATAATATTAAAGCAACGATACTAGAAATAATTTTCTAATATAAAAGTTTCACAAAAAAAATTAATAAAAGTTTTCATTCATTTCAATAAAATCATCATATACAATGTTTCAAAAAATACATAATTAAAAAAAAATACATGTACTATGGAGGTGAAGTCTGCTGGGATCCGCTAGGATGATATCCAGGCACTAACTGTCGCATGAAAGCAGTGAGCTTAGCAGTCGTCGCCTTTAGATCCTGGATAGTCTTCTCTTGCTGAGTGAGTTTATCCTCTTGCTGAGTGAGTTTATCCTCTTGCTGAGCGAGCTTATCTTCTTGTTGAGCAAGCTTATTCTCTTGCTGAGCGATGAGCTCTCGGCACTCATGTAATTCACCCTTTAATTGTGAGTTTTCAGAATATGAAGAACTACCTCTAATTCTCGATGTACCCTTTGGTAATGGACCCCATCCTCTTTTATAACCAGATCTAGAGCCTAAAACCTCCTCCAAAATGACATCCTCATTGATTGGTTCTACTGTAGAGTCCTGTGAGGAAAGTCGCTCTATTAACTGTGCCTGCAATGAAAAGAAAACAAATTTAATATGTTTAGTATAAAACATTACATTCAATAATATTGTATTTTTAATTGATAAAACTTACATGGGTTTCTTCAGCTTTTTCATTTATCCATTGATTCTTCTTTTTATCAAAATGAAGAGTATTCCACAGATGAAGTCTTGATGGCTCCTCTCCCGTAACAGGATCTCTCTGAAAAGAAACAATAATAATTTAAAACAATAATTTAAGATAATAATCTAATACAATTATCAATGTATCAATGGAATAATCTAATACAATGTATTAATGTAATAATCTAATACAATGTATCAATGCATCAATGTAATAATCTAATACAATGTATCAATTCATCAATGTAATACAATTATCAATGTATCAATGTATCAATGTAATAATCTAATACAATGTATCAATGCATCAATGTAATAATCTAATACAATGTATCAATTCATCAATGTAATACAATTATTTTTATGTGATGCATCAATGCACTCCTTTATCCTGGTTGGTGTCATTGCTTGAATGGACAATGCCATATTTTATTGCAGATATAAATTAGAATAACTTAAACCAAAACATGGAAGTATGAGAAAATAAGGTGACATTCAATTACTCTAGATATCATTGAAAAGGCTGACAACTTTTTAAATTGAACAAGATCCTTGTTCTTCATTAGATTTTTTGCATTCATTGAGAAACACAAGTGTTTTGCTTATAAATGGAATAATGAAACAAACCAAGAAAAATAGACAAAGCATCGATCTTATTATTAGATTAAGATTGATCTTGGTATATAATCATTGTACATGAGGTGAATATTATAAATCAGAATGCTGATTCAAATTCTAATAATGATTTAATTAATGATCATATCCCTGTGATAACCAAACCATTGTTTGTCCAGGTGAGTTGGTGGTGGTAGATGTATTGGGTGGTGATCAGAAACTGAAATTAGATGTCGAGGCAGCAAGTGTTATGGGAGTCGCAGAAGCAGCAACTACAGGTATTGGTAGAGCAGTTGAAGTTGATGGCTTGGAGAGTGAACCAGCTAATCGAGGAAAAACTGATGTCATGGAGACAGGCCTGAAGGAAGATGAACTTTGCATAGAGAAAGAGCAGAGGACAGCAAATGATGTAATGAATCATGATTTGGTGGACAAACATCTTCAGGATAAAGAGGACGTTCTAGGTCTTGACGCTTTGGAAACTGAAGATGGATTGGGTAATAAACAGAAGCCAGAAATTAATGTGGCGAATGGAGAAGGGAGGTCATGATTTGGCTTATATACATCTTCAAGCTTTAGAAGGAGACAGCAGTCAGAACCAATCTGTAGATGTGGAGGGTACTGCTGGAACTAAAGACATGGACGTGGGGCTGTCTATGGTCAGTAATCAAGTCTTGCAGGCCTGGCCAACAGGCTGTGAATCTGAAGTGGTTGAAGGGTCAATGGTGAGTGGTGATCAAGACAAAGATCTTAAAGCTTCTGTTTCTCAAACATCTTTGGTAGTCACAAATCAGAATGACCATGAAGCTGGCCATGCTATCCCTGAGGAAGAAACAAAGGTGGATTTGCTGCCTGTTGGTGATGGTATAGTTGAGCAAGCAGATCATGTTGCAAAAGATTCAGAACTGGCTGATTCAGGTGTAGAGGTTAGCAACCCAGATTCTTATCATGTTAATGATCACCCAGTGGATGGTGGACAAATAGTGACAGCAGATGCAAAAGCAAGATTGGTTAAATGTGTTGCGGATGCAGCATTGAGTGCAGATGAACGTCCTACTGATGGGAATGCAAGAGACAGGTTAGATATCATTACAGCAGATGGGAGTTCAGTTTTGGGTGCCACAATTATGGAATCAGCTGTACAGACTGCAGAGACGCATCCACTTGATTCTGTTCTGAAAGATCCAGAATCAGCTGTTGCTACTGGTTTGCCAATGAGTTCAGAGCTATCTGTATCTCAACAAAGTAAAATTGTTGAATGTATTCCTGGCAAGAATCAAGAGACAGAATCTCAACCAGTCAGCTGACAGTTTGGCAAAGCATGCTGTATCTCTTGCTCAGTTGACCGTGGACATGTAATTTTCCTAGTGACATGTAATTTTCCTAGTGATTACTTCTAGTTTGGTATCGATATAGTTTGGCCACCAACCCCCTACAAATGATCCCCGTCTGGGTTCAGATCCCAATTCCTAATCACCAAATCTAGCACTCAACATAGATGCTGGATCAAATCTTTCATAAATATGACTACACTAGATTTATAATACTACAACAATATCAGACCACAAAATACATAAATATAAAAGCACTAGGTTCACAGTATTCCTTACCATATCATAAGAGTGAGCCGGTATAGACTTCGATCCAGTGAGAGCAGCATATGGCTGCAATTCCCGATTAGATTTATTTATTTCTGATTTTTTCTACATCAAAGAATTAATGAAAATGGTTACATGAGTTTATAAAAAATATAAACTATTAAAATATTTGTATGGATGTATTTACCTTATACTCATCTGAATAAAAGTAATCACATAGAAAGTTCCAGTCACTCTGCGAGACACGAGATGGCTTATTTTGTTTTGCTAAGCTCACACTTGTGTGCCCACCGTGACTAATGAAGTGGATATGAAGCCGATATCTAAATTCTCGATAAACTTTATTCATTTGAAACTCAATACCTTTTTTAATATGATCTAAATTCATATCAAGATCGAACTTCTCCTGCAAGTATATATATATATATATATATATATATATATATATATATAGTTATAAGGTATATTAAGTACATTAAACGTAATCTAAAGTAATCTAATACAATTATACTGACCTGAAGTCGATCGATCATAGATGCTTTCTGTGCATCAGTGATCTCACTCCACTTCCTGACCGCAAGTGGTGCCATGTCACGTAAAACCACTCCTATCTCGGTCAGAAACTCAGAGCGAAACTCACCCAATGGTCATCCAACCTCAGGTGGCAGAAGAATAGGCAACTTCTGTCCACGACGCGTATCAATCAGATGTGCGGACTTGTATCCGCGAGCAGGACCTCGGCCCTTCTTCTTTGATGATGTAGCTGCAAAACATAATGAACTAAATTAGTGCAAAATAACATAAAGAAACATAGCCAAATAATATAAGTTTAAAGTAGAGTTATTACATGATGCGCCGACAGATGACCCCTCAGTCAGAGCTGGAATGTAAGGAGAATCATCTCGCCTCGTAGCAGGAGTATCTCTCGAAGACATCTGCAAACAAACATACAAACTAGAATTAACAAATAAGAAAGTATAAGAACATATAGTTATAATAAGTAAAAAAAAAATGAATGCTACCAAATTAATCACTGTCATCACTAATATGCTCATTTTCTTCATCATCCTCCATATCAGAACTATGTATAGATCCCTCACTGTCATAATCAGCTAGTGTGTCGTCCTCCTCAACATCTTCGCATATAAAGTCATCTTGACCGACATCACTTTGACCTCTAATGTTTTCTTGAGTTGCAACTATTTCAGCATCAGTGTCCGTACGCCGAGATGTTATTAAGTCCATGTTAGGTTGCTCACATGTGAATCGAAAGGCTGCTGAATCATCTTCTTGATATACTTCTTCCTGAACATCATCATCCTTTTTTGGAATATCCCACAAATGACGATGACTAACCTTGTATACCACTTTCCAATTAGAATTGTTCTTCAAATCATCCAAGTAGAAAACCTTTTCAGCTTGTGATGCTAAAATGAATGGCTCATGTTTGTACCATTCTGAACTAATATTTATACTTGTAATATTATAATGTTGTTGCATTCTCCTGTGCTTTGGTTCAGTTTCAAACCATTTGCACTTGAACATTATCACCTTACAACCTTTAACAAAATGAAATTCAAGGACCTCTAATAATATACCATAAAAGTTAATTTCTTCTCCTAGATGAGTAGAGGGAACACAAATGCCACTATTCTGTGTTTTATGGCCGACATCCCGAGTAACAGTGATAAATTTAACGCCGTTCACCACACAGCCAGTATACGAGAACACACGACTGTCGGGACCAATAGCCAATGAATAAAGCTCATCAGTAGCTTCAGATGCCCCAGCAAAATGCTTATTTAACATCTGGATAAACCAAACATCAACGTCATTTGAAATAAAGACATGATATATTAATTGACAATATAAATGAATGTACGGGCTTACTTCATTTTTAAACCACTCCAAAAATCTTTCCTTTTGTAATTGGTCCAGTTGTTCCGGTCTAGTTGGATTTAGCTGATCAATGTATTGGCTATAGAGAACATTACGCTAATGAGCACTATAGAAAATTGCATGATATGAAGAAATAATTTTACAAGTATACTTACTTGAGAAATGGTTGCACCTCTGGACAATTATTGATGAGGTACCAATGTACTTGTTTTAAAGTTTTATCATCTAAATGCACCATTCTTCCTTTTCCAAGAGGCCGCCAATGAGCTGCAAATATATTTAATTGCTTGTCCAAATGGCTATCCGAATCAAAATTTCATTCCGGACGATTGAATTTTGTTTCTATGCCTCGAAGATACATTGAACAAAATGTTAGAGACTCGTTGACAACATAAGCTTCTGCAATTGAACCTTCCGGACGAGCCTTATTACGTACGTATTGTTTATACGTACCAAGTGCCTTTCAAAAGGATACATCCATCTACTTTGAACAGGTCGGCATGTAAGGCCTCGTAAGGCAAATGAATTGATAAGTGCACCATAACGTCAAAAAATGCTGGTGGGAAAATTCGTTCAAGCTTACATAAGATCACCACAATCTGCTCTTGTAACAACTCCAAATCCCTAACATACAATGTCTTTGAACAAAGTTGTTGGAAGAAATTAGAAAGCTCAATTAAAGTACTACTCTCATGTTTCTGCAAGAATGGTTGAATGCCAATAGGTAACAATCTTTGAAGTAGTACATGACAATCATGTGTCTTCAAGCCGGATATCTTTCCATCACCTTCATTTACGCACCTTAAAATATTGGAAGAATATCCATCGGGCACCTTCACAGATTTTAGCCACTTACAGAATTGTCTTCTTTCATCTAATGTTAAGGTGTAAGATGCAGGAGGCTTATAAACTCTATTACCTTGAATTTGTAACCACAACTCCCTTCGGATCCCTATTGAAGCCAGGTCCTCTCTTGCTTTATATGTGTCTTTTGTCTTACCTTCGATGCTTAATAAAGTTCCCACGATATTGTCACATATATTCTTCTCAATATGCATTACATCTAAGTTATGTCTCAATTTTAATGATGACCAATACTCCAACTCGAAGAAAATGCTCTTCTTATACCAATTCAACTCATTTGGTGCACGCTTTCGCTTTCGATGTTTATTGTTTGGATACTTTCCGGACTGTTCAGCAGCTATGTGTTCTAATTGCATTAAAATTTCTTCTCCGATCAACATTTTTGGTTTGACTCCATGCTCTCTACTTCCATCATGGAGTCTACTATTTGCCACTTGTGATAAATAGGCAAGTAACGGCGATGTCCCATATAGCAAATCTTGTCTTTCAGCTTTTTGGATGAGGTTTGCTCATTACAAACTGGACATGCCTTATAACCCTTTGTGCTCCAACCAGATAATAACGAGTATGCTGGAAAATCATTTATAGTCCATAAAATAGCTACGTGCATCCGAAAACTCTCTTTGGTAGATGCATCATATACATCAACACCTTCGGTCCATAAATGTTTAAGTTCATCCACTATTGGCCTTAAAAATATATCCATATCCCTTCCTGGAGATTTAGGACCGGGGATAAGCAACGACATCATAAAGAATGTCTCTTTCATATATTTCCATGGAGGCAAGTTATAAGGTACTAAAATGACGGGCCACATACTGTATGCATTACTCATGTTCCCAAATGGATTGAATCTGTCTGAAGAAAGACCTAACCTTACATTTCTTGGTTCATTGGCAAAATTAGGATACTTTTGATCAAAATCTTTCCATGCTTCTCCATCTGCTGGATGCCGTAACACCCCATCTATGATCGGTCGCTTATCATAGTGCCACCTCATATCTTCAGCTGTATATCTTGAGGCATATAGACGTTTCAAATGAGGTGTGAGTGGAAAATACCGCATAACTTTATAAGGTATCTTCTTACCTTTGTCTTTAACCACTTGGTACCTAGGCTCGTTGCATACCGGACATTTTTCTAAATAGGCATTCTCCTTCCAAAAGATAGCACAATCATGCTTGCATACATGTATGTTCTCGTAGCCTAAACCCAACTCATTCATCTTCTTTTTGGCCTCATAGTGCGAAGATGGTATTCTAGTACCATTCGGAAATGCCTCTTTTAATAGTTCAAGCAACATATTGAAAGACTTATTTGTCCACCGATTGAGGACCTTAATGTGCATTAACTTCACTAAGAATGTCAAAGAAGAAAACTTTTCACATCCAGGATAAAGCTCGGATTCCACCTCATTGAAAAGATCATCCAATTTCTTACTGTGATCGGTCCTTTCATGGTCAGACATCATCGGATTGTCATCATCATTGCCAACCTCAGTGTGAGCACCACTTGGGCCAGCGATGTCCTACAATGCTTCGACCATCTCATCTTGTTCCCTTTCTGGGTCATCATCTTCATTCTCATTTTCATCTGAGACATTGCTTCCAATCTATTCTCCATGAAAATACCACGTTTGATACGTCTTCGAGAAACCCTTTAACATACAGTGTAATTTAACTAAATCAGGCTTATGCCATTTGCTATTATAACACCGCACACAAGGACAACGTATCTTCCCTTCTTCATTAACATGAAGCCTTGCCTTTTCTATGAACTTCTTAATACCGGCATCATATTCTGGACAATTTCGTTTCTTATGTATCCAACTCTTATCAATCGGCATCGTTGGTGACGTACAACAGCTGTTTGTTGGAAGGATATGTTAGTGATAAAATTTTCCTTTTTTATTCAGTGAATTGTCCTACTATAACATGTCAAAATTAAGGAAAAGATTGATAATAAAAGGACATTTTCAACATATGAATCCAAAAACTGGTAAAATAATGATTTAACAAGTTAAAAGAAACTCCATCACAATCAGTAACAATTTAGAAAATATAATCTTAAATAGTACTTACATCCATTTCTCTTTGCGTCATAAGAGCACACAAACATTTATAACTTTTCAACCAAGCAACCCTTTCTTATGCCCCCCCACATCAGCATGAAGTGCCATCACAAGCACAGACTCAGCTTATGGATGGCTGGAACCAATTCCACGATGCTGGCAACCATGTGACAATGGACCTCATGCAGATGCCCAGCTCCTCTTTCAAGATCCTCTCAGGAAGGAGAAAGTCAAAGGAGGAGGAAGAGTGCTGTGAAATTTGGAAGTCCTTGGAAGGAACCCATGTAGTATGAATCTCCAGTTATCTGGAGTGAAGCTGCTAATTTTCAATTGAAATTTTTTTTTCTCTGGGAAAAAGTTGTGTTGTTCTTGTCAGCCAATTAAACTATCATGTGGCAACTTCAATGTGGCGCATTTTGTAATGTATGTGGTTGCTATTTTTTATTAATTTGCCAAGTAAACTTAAAGAGTGGTCATTTTCGTTTGATTAAATTTTGTCAGAGACTGTTTTTCCTCAGGTCATCTCTGGTTTAGATAATGTTAGGGTTACAGTGGACATCTCCAACCTATTAGTCTAATATCTTCTAAATTTGCGCAAGATCTAAATATTAATAACTCTCAATTTAACAGTAATATTGATGTCTGTTAAATTTAAACATTTTTATCTCTATCTCTATCTCTATCTCTATCTCTAATTAAACTCTTAATTTTATCTCTATCTCTATCTCTGTCTCTATCTCATGAGATAAACAACTGCCCCCCTCTACTATATAGGCTTGGATTAGCGATATACTAAGTTTAGAAATGACACGTTAGGAACGCATCATCAAGGCAGTGTGCTATGTAGAATACCACACTAGCAAAGAAAGCCAATTAGACATCACAGGATACTCAGAAAACCCTCAAACATTGTAAAATTCTATTTACCACATACTAAGTCGATGTAAAACAATATAAAGATTGCCATATGGAACTGGCTCAAATGAAAATGGGTGCACAATAAAAACTATTTTTCAGATTACCAGGGGAAACATTAGAAACTCGAGAGAAACTTTAATTTTAAACTGTTTCCCAAATTTATCCAAGCTTCTTTTGTCAGGCCTCTGACAATTATCATCAGTTTTTGCTGGATCAAATGAATTAGAAAAGGACAACCAAAAGATTACAACTAAAGCAGAAAATTCATTGGACAATTTAAATTGCTAAGCTAGCATCTGAACTCTAAAAAGCATTCTCCGATCAATAATCAGTCATAATGGTTCTTTATGTAGTAAATGTGCCAAACCATTATTTTTAGTTAAAAGTTTTGCATCCTTGTGAAGGAGTTAAATGATAAGCCAAAAAAAAAAGGCAAGAACTCAGAATCTTTAAAATCAATAAAGTGTTCAAAGAAAATAAACCGTCATTAGCTTACTCATATATGCGCTTTGAAAACTAAAGATTCTTCTGTTGGACCAACATCATGGTTTTGGCTCTAGATGAACAAGATTTTATACTCCCAGACGCCACATAATGTCATTAGTTGACTCATATATGGCCTGGATGGATATGCCTATAGAAGTGGAGATTGACAAGAATGCTTCCAGATAAAAATTACAACAGGATGGATATGCATCAACGGTTCACATTATCTCTAGATACTTACGAGTACAAAGCTATTAAAAAAGCCATATTAAAACTACAAATCAGTTCTATGGATCAAAATTTTGAGCAGTAAAAATAGGAGTGATAATTGAGATAAACTTACCTTTTAATTTCTCAGTGGTTTTGAGAAACAACCTCAAATCCTCTCCAAATCCTTTTCAAATCCTCTCCAAATCCTTTCCAAATCCTTTTCAAATCCACTTCAACCTCCAAATCTGAAGAGATAACACCAGCATTACTAAGATTCTGGTTCCGGCACCTTCTCCTCTGGCTAAAATCAGATTTAAAAAAAAAAAGATGTAGTTTGAAATCCACTGCACCTTCTCCTTGGTTCCGGCGTCCGGGATGTGGCGGTGGAGAGGAGCTCCCGAGGGTCAGCGGACGGACTCTCTTCTGGTTCTGGCGTCTGATGGTGGGAGGGGGGCGGGTCGACGGACGGAGTCAGGGTTAGGGTTTCACGAAGTCGCGCGTGCGAGAGAAAATTTCAGCGGGAGAGGGAGGGATTGACGAGGTGGAAATAAGTATTATCTTATTACGGCGAAACTAATTTCGTCGTAATACAAGTATATTACGGTGACAATTAACTTTCACCGTATTATAATTATTTTTTTATTTTTATAAGTTATTTTCTTACGGTGAAAATAAATTTTGCCGTAATAAAAGGAGAAGAAAACTATATCGTTAACCTATTACGACGAATATGGGTAACCTATTTCACCGTAACAAATAGTAAGAAAAATAAACAAAATTAAAAACTTAAAATTTAACCTGAAGCTATTACGACGATATTTATAATTCGTCATAATAAGACTTCTTATTACGGTGAAATAATATTTCACCGTAATAAATAGAAAGAAAAATAAAAAAAATTAAAATCTTAAAATTTAACCTGGATCTATTATGACGAATTATAAAATTCATCGTAATAAGTCTTTTAATTACGACGAAAAAGTTTTTTGCCGTAATAAAAAGAAAAAAAATTAAAAAAATTAAAATCATAAATTAAAATGTGGACTTATTACGATGAATTATAAAATTCATCATAATAAGTCTTTTAATTACGGCGAAAAAGTTTTTCGCCGTAATAAAAAGAAAGAAAAATTAAAAAAATTAAAATCGTAAATTAAAATGTGGACTTATTACGATGAATTATAAAATTCATCGTAATAAGTCTTTTAATTACGGCGAAAAAGTTTTTCGCCGTAATAAAAAGAAAAAAAAATTAAAAAATTAAAATCGTAAATTAAAATGTGGACTTATTACGATGAATTTTATAATTCGTCGTAATAAGTCTTTTAATTACGGCGAAAAAGTTTTTCGCCGTAATAAAAAGAAAGAAAAATTAAAAAAATTAAAACATAAATTAAAATGTGGACTTATTACGACGAATTTTATAATTCATCGTAATAAGTCTTTTAATTACGGCGAAAAAATATTTCGCCGTAATAAAAAGAAAGAAAAATTAAAAAAATTAAAATCGTAAATTAAAATGTGGACTTATTACGACGAATTATAAAATTCATCGTAATAAGTCTTTTAATTACGACAAAAAAGTTTTTGCCATAATAAATAATTGTTATGATAAATTTAATTTTTATTTCACCGTTATAAATAAACCTATAACGACGAAAATATTTCGCCATAATAGGTTTGCCATAAATACCATATTTTCTTGTAGTGGGTGCTCTTGTTGTTAAGCCTTAAAAAGCTTTGAGCCAAAGATTATGACAATCCAAATTAGTTCCATATTGAGTGAGGGGCAATCCACTAACAGACCAACTCTATTTAATGGCACTAATTACACATATTGAAAAGTACGAATGAAAATTTTTATTCAAGCACTTGATTATGATTTATGGAGTCATAGTCAATGGACCTCACACACCTGCTATTAGATCAAATGATTTTATTGTTCTCAAACCAAAAATGAAATGGGATGTGCATGATAAGAAAATAGCTCAGCTCAATGGTAAAGCCATGAATGTTTTATGTTGTTCTTTATATATAAATGAATGCAATAGTATTTCTACATGCATATCTACTAAAAAATTTTGGATAGACTTGAGGTTACCCATGAGGGTACCAACCAAGTCAAAGAATCAAAAAAATTATGCTTGTTTATAAGTATAAATTGTTTAGAATGAAAATCATATCAAAGTATTGCTGATATGTTTATAAGATTCACTAACATTATTAATGGACTAAAAAGCCTTGAAAAATCTTATACTAATGATGATCTTTTGAGAAAAATGTTGAGATCATTGCCTAGGTCTTGGAAAACTAAAGTTACTGCCATACAAAAAGCCAAGGACCTTAACATTTGATCTCTTGAAGAATTGATTGGATCATTGATGACTCATGAACTTCTGCAAAGTTAACATCTTGATGAAGAAAAGTCCAAAAATAAAAATAAAAGATTTATAGCACTAAAGTGTACTGCCCAAAAGGATGAGAATGAGGGCTCCTCAAGTGATAGTGATAATAATTTGGCTTTTATTATAAGGAAACTTAAGAAATTTATGAGAAAAAAATTTGAAGAAAGAAAGAGGCCATCATTGAAAGGAAGACCAAGCAATGAAAAAGAATATGAAGTTATTTGTTATGAATGTAATAAGCCGGGACACTATAAGCCAGATTATCCATATTTAAAGAAAAGTCCTAAGAAATTCTTTAGATATGATTATTTATTTATTTATAATTTAATATTTTGTTTTTAAATTTTAAACTTTTATGGGGTTAAAGAGTATAGTCTATATTTTAGCTTCTTCTATTGGTACTGTCAAAAAAAAAAAAAGTTTAGAAGAAAAGTCTTAAATTATACCTTATAAACTAATACGATAAGATAGCTTACGCAAGGATCGTTCATAGTTTTAATGGCAATGTACTTGCTGCAAGTATCAAAGACCTGACTTTTCTACTTTCTTTTTCTATACTATTTCAATTATTATTATTTTGTAGAAATTAATGTGCATGCCTTTAATCCCATTATTTTTCTTTTGAGGTGTTCTACTCCGAAAATAAGAGGCCCATTTCAAATAGAATTTCTAGACTATTTGACACAAAATAACTTTGAGTTATTCAAAATACCAGTTTGGAAATCATCCAAAGCTGCTGATCATAACAGTTGGAATTAAGTTAATCCGTCGGCATCGACTTCTTCTCTTATTTATGCTTGAGGCCCCCACTCACCAAAAAAAAAAAAAAACTCCTCACTTGATTTGGTGCCGTTGTTTCTCATGGCCATCATCCTCTGCTCTCGCTTTAAGATAGATGAGAGAAACTAGAGAAAGATAAAGATTATAATTTTTCATCAAGTATTGCAAAAAGTGTTTTTAATAAGTAACCAGCAGCTAGCCCACGACTTCCCGAGCTGGCGTCGTGTTTCTGCCTCCGTGCCCTATTAAAAGTTGCTTCCAGGGCTTGTCTGGTCCTTACTTCCTGTAGGCTTTGAATCGCATAGTTTACTAAGATTAAGGAGCAAGGCAATCCTTTCAGTTCCACTTTATATATCTCTTTCGGTGCCAGCTTTAATCTGCCTGATTTACTTTGGACCCTGGTTCAGCAAATAGAGCAAGAACAAATTAAGTCCTTCCTCTCAGCTCCAACTTTTGCTCTACCTCAGCCCTTGCGTCTTTCAAGCTCCTCATCTCTCATGTGAAAGCCGAGTCACCACCACTCACTGGAAGCTAGCCTCTTTCCTTTTTCCTTTCCATAGACTTACCTCCGAAAAAGAGATCTTGAACTAAATAATGCCTAAAACTATTCAAATGCATGCCAGTTTCAGGCCCCTGAAGCTTTTTAAATGCTAGTTTTGGATCCCCGGGATGAGAAGAGAAATCTGTACGTAATTGGTCAGCCCAATGGTTTTATTTATGTGACAGCAAGAGTAACCGACGTCAAGGTAACATCACCTATCCTTTTGCATATACAACATTAATCCTTAGCCGTCAACATATTTGACAACTAAATAATTGCTTCAACCCAAAATTCATTTGAGCCTAAACATTTTGGATCAAAAAATAACTTTCGGTTTTTAAGTGATTGTAAAATAAAATTTAAAAGATTCATTATATTTTAAAATTTAAGGATTAGATTTGAACGAGATTCAAATCTAACTAGGATTAGAAATCTAGGCTAGGCCAACTATAGCTCACTTGATCTGGGCTTTTATTTTAGGCTTAATCTCTTAAGTTTTCATAAATTAGTTTCCTAACCCGATAGGCCCAGCCTGGATCTTAATCTCCGGGTTGCATCTGCCCAAGTTAGCATCAAAAATAGAGGCCTAGGCTCATTTCTTCATGGTCACTTTCTTATTTCATTTTGGGTTGTTCATTTGAAATTGGCACAGAGATTTTGAATTTGATTTTCGACTTCATTATGCTTTTGATGGGGAAAAGGGTGCCATAGTTGGTAAGTTTAGAATATTAGCCAATTCTTTTCCATTCAATGATGAATTATATCCATAAGCATTGATCTTAATTCTCGTGATCCCTTTGATTAATTTTACTCTATGTTCTAAAATTAATAGGAACAAGAATCTCGATCCTATCTCTGATGCTTCGAAGATGGTATCTGAGTCAACCTTTGAACTTATTGGATAAGGAGGAGGTTAAGATAGTATCCAACATGATATTATCTACTAAGATGATGCTGAGGCATGCACGACACTATCCTTAAGAGTAGATTCGCGTTTCTTGGAGATAATATCTCGGTACAGAAGATCAAAGCACGACTATCCTCCATGATATAACAGAGTCTTCTAACAGGCGTGCACACACCAATGTCAGAAGCTGATAAACAACCAAAATGAGTTCCTTCTGACAATGGGTTAGGAGATGAATCTTTGGATAAGGATGGAAGTGAAGAAATGAATATCTGGACTCTTTGGATAAGGATGGAAGCGAAGGAAAGGATTTTTGGACTGGATTACGATGGGATGGAAAGCAAATTTTGAATTGATAAAACACCGACAATATTTGTAAGGAAGCATGCATCGGTTAAGAGCGACGAATCAATCCAATTCAACAAGTTGAATAAGTCCAACAGTCGATCAACAAATCAAAAAGATTTATCACATACGTAGAAACGTACAAGTCAAAAGACTGGTCAACGAATCAAAAAGACTTATCCCTATTGGTTGAGAATGACGTATCAATAAAAGAAAGACTTATCCCGACCGGTTGAGAATGACGTATCAGATAAAAGAACTTATCAAGTCAAAAGTTTTTGAATATTGAAATACACTAGAATTTTAATAATCCCCAACTATTTCAATATGCAAAAGAAGACAAGATAAACTTTGAAGGGACTTCAAGAATGTAATGCATAAGCCATGGTGTCTATGTGACTATGAACCAGGCATAGAGAAAACAAGTATAATCCATAAAAGGTTGATGAAACTAAGTTTCTATGAACCAATCGTTCTTTTAATGGATCATTGACTTATAACTCATATTCTATCTCTCAAATTTTGGTTGTTCTAGTGGGTTGACGCGTTTCGGTCATACATCTACCTGGATATTCATGAGTGCTATAGAAATCCCACCCAAGTCTCATAGGAAGCAGCCATAACCTTCACACTCATATAGGTGGATTGTCATCAAGTATACACTGCAGTTTTGTATACCATCAAATTAAGCTATGACATCCATTAAGAACTTCACATATTAATTCAACCTAAACACTGCAGAATATTATCTCACATCATAAAAAGGAAATTCATAATATAAATATTTATGATAGTATACTTTAAGTTGTCCAGTAAATTATTTTTTCATGTGAACCTTCTTTCTCGGATCTTCGTTCATGAAGGTTGGATCACCATCACTTCAACTTTTAATGTAGGTGTAATCTCATTTCCCTCGATGTATTGCCCACAAGCTTTCTGCTTAGAAGCTTAGTCAGAGAATTGGCCAAGTTCAACTCGAATCTTATATAATCAAAAGATATTATTCCATCATTAATAAGCTATCTCACAATATTATGTCTTAGACGTATATGTCTACTCTTTTCATTATAAATTTTATTTTTAACTTTAGCTATGGCAGCCTAACAATCACAATGTATAGACATAGATGTAGCTGATCTCATCAAAATGGAAAGATCTACCAAAAGATTTCTGAGCCATTCGGCCTCAGTTCCAGCCTTCTTCAAGGAAATAAACTCGGATTCCATTATAGACCAAGCTATACATGTTTGCTTCGATGATTTCCATGATACTACTCCTCTAAGGGTAAATAAATATCCACTAGTGGATTTCATCTCATGGAGTCTGAAATCTAGTTAGCATCACAATACCCTTCTAATACTGTAGGAGTCCCACAATATATTAAACCATAGTTCATGTTCCTTTCAAATATCTAAGCACTCTTTGTAATGCAATCCAATGATCCTTATTAAGACATTAGGTATATCTGCTTAGTCTTTTTACAACATAAGCAATGTCAGATTAAGTGCAGTTCATCAAATACATAAGACTACTAATAATTTGAGCATATTTGGATTGTAAGACACTATTGCCTTTATTTTTCTTAAGCTATGAATTAGCATTATAAGATGTGCTCACAGGCTTACAATCAAAATGTGAAAACTTTTTCAAGATTTTCTCAACATAATGTTCTTGTGAAAGTATGATGCTATTTGATTTCTTTACAAGTCTAATTCCTAAAATCATATATGCTTCTCCCATATCTTTCACATCAAAATTCAAAGTCAATAATATTTTGGTGCTAGTAACAATATCAAAATTAGTGCCAAATATGAACATATCGTCTACATACAAACAAATTATAACATATTCATGATTAACAACTTTAAAATAAATGCATTTATCAGCAATATTAATTTGATATCCATTTGAAACTAGCACTTTATCAAACTTATTATGCCACTATTTTGGTGCTTATTTTAAGCCATACAAATATTTAATTAATTTGCAAACTTTATGTTTACTGTCAGAAAGAACACAACCCTCAGGTTGATCCATATATATTTCTTCTTCTAGGTCTCTATTAAGAAATACAGTTTTAATATACATTTGATGAATTATTAATTTATGAATAGATGCAAGAGCAATCAAGACTCTAATAGAAGTTATTCTTGTCACAGGTGCAAAAGTATCAAAGAAGTCAATATCTTTATTTTGAGAATAACCTTTTGCAACCAGCCTTTCTTTAAATTTTTCAATAGAACTATCAGGCTTTAGCTTTTTCCTAAAGATTTATTTGCACCCAATAGTTTTAGCCCCAGGAGATAAACTTACTAAGTTTCATGTATGATTGTTCATGATGGATTCTAGCTCATTATTTATAGCCTCTCTCCAAAATGTTGTATTATAAGATGAAATTGCTTCAGAATAGGTTTGAGAATCATTATCAACAAGAAAGGTATAAAAATCATTATCAACGCCAGAATTCCTTGATGATGGCTTCAGGCGGAACCCAACGATGAAAGGTACAAGCCAAGATGGCCTTCTCCTTTCAGCAGGTGCTTACCAACTCCAATGCTGCTACAGGAACTTGAACTACGTCGAAAAACGGTCCTTCAGCTTCATCACCATTTTTGATGAGAAAGAAGAAATCCATACAAAGCCAGACATCGGCACTCTATTTCTTATCTTGCATCCATCAAAAGTTTCATCCGCTGCCATTGGAGCAAGGGAAGCAGCCATGACTAACAGCCGAGAAGATAGAGCCGAACACGCCGGAGATCAAGCGCAAGGATATCTATTTACTCGGCCGCAGCGAAATACAAAATTCCACAAAGATTGGCAACGTCACAGGAACACAACCCACGCACAAGCTATCACGTAGCCACCTGCCACGTTGTCGATTTATATTATTCTGAAAAAAAAAAAATAAAGCAATCGGTTTCCCTACCCGCGAAGGAACTTTGCCTCGTAATTTTTCTTTTATGACGACGAAGGGTAAGAAACGGGCCTTTACTCTGGGTGGGAGGTCAGTGGGGATATATAACTTGACCGACCAACACCTCCCCTACCCTCAGAGGAAGTACAAAGAACAAGGGGAAAAAAATGGTTAGCATATAATCCTTGGTATTCAGAGCTGTGTGTTGGTGTGATCAATTGCTCCTAACGCCTTCATGCATGATTTGTTTTGTCGGCAGGATAACCAGGGTCGCGGTTGGTTTGGACGCGGCGGCAGGGTTGGCGGCATCTTCGGACCCGGAGAGGAAGGCGGCGGCAGGGTTGGCGGCTTCTATGGACCCGGCCAGGAAGGAGGCGGCAATATTGGGGGAATCTACAGAACAGGATCCAGAGGAGGCAGCAACGTCGGCAGCATCTACGCTTCCGGCGCCAGAGGGGGTGGCAACGTGGGCGCCACCTATGCACGTGGTGCCGGAGGCGGCGGCAACGTCGGCGCTATCTACGGAGCTGGTGCAAGTGGCGGTGGCAACATCGGCGCCACCTATGGACTGGGCCCAGCCCTCGGCGGCCACGTCGGCGCCATCTATGGAGTCGGGCCGGCCAGCGGTGGCCACATCGGTGCCATCTATGGACTGGACCCGGGGGTCATCCATGGATGGGGTGTGGGCGGCGGCAACGTTGGCGCCATCTATGGATTCGATGAGGGCACCGGAGGAGGCGGCAATGTTGGCGCCATCTACGGATCCGGCGTGGGAGAGGGCGGCAACGAACCTGGCGCAGGAGCGGGCAGCGGTGGCGCTGGCGGCATCGACATACCTGTAACGGGAGGTGGCGGCACGGAAGAACCTGGGACACAAAGGGACATACCTATTACGGGAGGGGAACCCGGCACGGAAGGGGGCAGCCGCGGAGGAGGCACCGACATACCTATAACAGAAGGGGAACCCGGTACGGAAGGGAGCAGCCGCGGAGGCGGCACCAACATACCTATAACGAGAGGGGAACCTCGTGCGGGAGCGGGCGGCAGCGGTGGCGGCATCGACGTATCTGTAAGGGGGGAGGGCGGCGGGGATGCGGGAGGGGGCGGCAGCGGTGCCGGCGACCACAGATCCGGCGGGAGCCTTCGCGGCAATGTTGGAGCCATCTACGAACCTGGTGCGACGAGCAGCGGCGGCAACGTCGACGAAATATTTTTACCCGGCTCGGGCACCGGCGGCAGCGTTGGTGGCGTGTGAGGTAGCTGGAGGCCAGCAAAGCTATAAGTAATGCACCACGGTCCTTGTTTCATGTATAAATATGCTGGGATTGTGTGCAGGCGTTGTTCCCTCGCCTGGCTTTGACGAATGAATAAACAAGGTCTTCCCTTAATGTTAGATTTGTTTCTCCACTCTTTTACTCTTAATTTTTACTTGTTCGTTCAATTTTGGGTGGGATGCAGGGTGTTTCTATAAAGGGGAAAGGGGGCGGAGCCCTGAAACCAAAACCCATGGCGGAAGGCATCGATCTCGGTCATCAGCACCATGTCGACTTGAGAGGAGGTAACGGGCAGGCTGAGAGGGAAAGGGAAGGAAAACGATCGTCACTTCTAGAATAAATCACATTCTTTCCTCTCCCTTGAAGCAAACCACATTCTTTATCTTTACAAGACAACATTCCTACAGATGGCCAATATAACGACATGTATAGCATAAATCTAACAGATCCTCATAGGAAAAAAAAGTTTGCCACTCTTCCTTTCCCTTAACCTTAACTTTAATGAAAGGATTAGTAGGTTTTGTGTTGTCTACACCGACACAGACCTTTGCAAACCCAGCCTTGCCTAATGTTCTAGTCCAGCCATCAACAAACAGGGAGAGCCAACAACTGAAGCAATTCTTGCAATCCTCTTTTGGTCCATAAATTTCATAAGAAGATTAGGCAACTTAACGCACATAAAAGCAAATCGAATACAATCTTGACCAAATCTAAGATAATATCTCCAATTTTCAAGTGCTGGAATCTGTTCTTCAACAACCCATGGTCCCTTCATCAACACTCTATTTTATCCTCAGCCTCAAATTTGAATAATAGATAGCGTTCTGTTTACACTCTATTTTTATCCTCAGCATCAAATTTAAATAATAGATAGCTTTCTGTGAGTGCAAACATCTAAAAATTTCTAACAAAATCGGAATTAAGACTTTTACCCAAGAATTTAATTTTCTATCAAAGAGTATTTCTTACCCAAGAATTTTTCTATCTGAAAGTGCTTCTATCTATTGTAAGCCTCCTCCATCTCATCATCTAAGAATACACTTTTCAATCTCTTTATCTAGTACTTTAGACATCTTCCATCTATAACGACAACTTTGAGCAGCTTGAGTCCAAGTTTTATTCAGAGAAATTTCCTTCATAGTCTTACTAACCCATCCATACAAGCATACATATAGTTTGAAGTATACCGTCCTTGTGAGCAGGGAGTTCTCTTTCGTGCGAGTGCTTTGAGATTGGTGCTACCATCCTTTGTCCCGTCTGCCGGTGATCCCCGTCATTTCTGATCATCGGGTCTGTGCTATCGATGACGGACGTCAACCCCCCTCCGATGTCCGGTGCAGATCATCGATAAGTGCCCAGCGGACCTTCTCGGCGGCAAGGGGTTCATCAATTCCTCTGGTCTGTTCCATCGCCATCCATGGAGAAAATTGCTGAGCTCGAAGTGCAGTTTCCCAGAATCATCCAACTCCCCTCTGAGGCTATTGACACTGAAATTAAGGATTGGTCTGCTTCTGGCCTGATTATGAGGAGTCTTGCGAGATGGGTGCAGCCGGATGCCATCGTTAGGGAGTTCCGCAGAGCGGGTCTTGCTGGACGAATTTCTTCTATCTCTCTCCCACCGAACGGCATTGATGAAGTTTGAAGACTCGAATGCCAGAGATGCTGCTATTACTCAGCCCTGGGTTGTTAATGGACAACCATTAGCTGCTGTTCCATGGCGCCCTGATTTCGTCCCTGCGGACGATGCTCTGACTTCGGAGCTGCTATGGATCCATCTTCCGAATCTCCCGATAGAGTACTGGTCCGATGAAGCTCTGTGTTCCATCCTCTTGGTGGTAGGACAGTTCGTCTCTGCGGATGGTTCCATGAAGGAGAGGCGTCGGGGTAGCTTCGCCAGAGCTTGCGTGAGGGTGGATCTTTGCCATCCTCTCTGTCCTAGTGCGAGAATCAGAGGGAAGGGCTTCCCGTTCTGGCAGCAATTTGCCTACGAGCATGTTGAAGGCATCTGCTCCCATTGTGGATCTCTCCACCTATCAGGCCCCTGCTCTTCCTCTCAGGCGCCTGCTTCCTCTTCATCAGCTCCTCGTTATGGACCGTGGATGGCAGCGCTCCGGCATCGCATTCCATTTTCTGACTCGGGCTCTGGTTCTCGGTCCACTCCATCTTCTTCTTCAGATCATGCCAAGCCGACTTCTCAAGAGCTGAAGGATGGCTGGATGTTACCGGGGAAGATGTCCGGCGCCGTACTGTGCCATCGTCTACCGATCGCAACGTCTCGGTGGTGGGATCAGGTTCTTTTGTTGCTCCTGGGTCTTCAGCATTTCCTAATTCCTTAAGCCTGTGCTAGCCTATTTTCACCGTGTCGGTTATCGTAGCGAAGATTGATACTTCGCTGTGTATCACTCCAAGGAAGAGTAAAAACTCCAGGAAGGCAGCTGGTATTCCTAGGATGAGCCATCAAACTTGCAGGCTCGAGCGTTATTCCCAAATTAGTTAAAGGAAAGGGTAAAGGCAGTGTGAGTAATCAAGGCTTTAGTTCAAAGGGGTAAAGGCAGTGTGAGTAATCATGACTCTGCAATTTCTATGATGCAAGCGGCAATATTGCCTTCATCTCCTGCTCACCAAGATCCTGGCTTCCCTATACCTAATCTTCGAAGGGCTGATGAAATGGAGCTGTCTCATCAGTTAGCTCCCATTGATCAGGGTACTGGAAATGTATTCCTCTTCTGATCAGGATACTCAGTCGCCCTCTCCTGGAGGTCCTTCTATATGGATCCGACTGGGCCTCAAGAAAGGGGTCCAAAGCAACCCTCAATTGAAATATGAAGATACTTGTATGGAATGTTCGAGGAGCTTTGAAACCGTCTTTTCACTCCTCGTTTAATCGGCTGCTGCAGCTTCACCATTTTGACATTTGTATCTTATTGGAAACTCGCCTGTCAGGACATAGTCTTCAACGGTTTCGGCGCCGAGTCTCCCGATTTTGGAGTTCCTATACAGTGGAATCCAATGGTCTTTCTGGGGGTACATTGGCTCTATGGAGATCCCCAACTATTCGTATTGATGCTTTTCACTATTGTCACTAGCAGGTGGCCTTAGTTGTTTCAGAGGGGACTGATCCACCCTGGCTGATGCTGGGAGTCTATGCCAGTACGGACTATCAGGAGCATCGATGCCTTTGGTCTGAGACTCTTAATTTCATAGATCAGGGTCTTTCCACTCTTATTGCTGGTGACTTTAACTGTATAGTCAACGCTTCGGAGAAGCATGGGGGTCATCGATTTATCGATACCCCAAGCTCTTTGAGTTTCGTTCCTTCATCTCTTCTACTGGTCTCTTTGATTTGGGATTCTTCGAAACGCAGTTCACTTGGTGTAATAATCGTCAGGGATCTGCTCGTGTGTGGGAACAATTGGATCGGGCTATGGCTTCTTCGGAATGGCTGCGTTATTTTTCCCATGCTACTACTACTCACCTCTCGAGGATTGCTTCGGACCACTGCCCTTTGCTTATATCCATGGATCCAGCCTCTTTGCATCGAGGACCATTTCGGTTTGAGCAGTTTTGGATGCACTACTCCTCAACCTGATCTCTGATTCATCAGGTTTGGCATATGCCTGTCAGAGGAAGCTCCACCTATCGTCTATCTCGCCGCCTTGAACTTACGAAGCGTAGACTTTTGAGGTGGCATAGTACGAAGGTGGGAGATATTCTGCAGCAGGTGAAGTCTGTGGAAGCTGATATAGCCTCTCTACAGGCCAAGGAGGATCGGGATAGTGGCCTTTCTGAGCTTGATCTTCAGACTCTCAGGTGGAGTTTGGCCTTGCACTACACCTTACTCAGTCATCAGGAGATCTTCTGGCGTCAGCGCTCTTGGGTTCAGTGGCTTCAAGAGGATGACCATAATACAAGATTCTTTCACCAGGCTACTTTAGCTTGGTGTGCTGCTAATCGGATTCGGTGCATCAGTGATGAGGAAGGCCATATTTTTTAGGATGATGAGGCTATTCGGGAGCAACTCTCTAGTTTTTTCCACTCTCGTTGGTCAGCAAGGGCGGTCGGTGGCTCTCCCCTCATCCCTGTCACTCAGTCTACTAGGGTCACTGATGCCAATAATGGTATGCTAATGAGGGTAGTCTCTGCGGAGGAGATTCGTTCTGCTGTCTGGGTGCTGGGGCCTGATAAGGCTCCAGGACCTGATGGTTTTCCACCCTTCTTTTTCTGTCACTACTGGGACATTATGGGCCAGGATGTTATATCGGCTGTCCAGTCTATTTTTTCTACTAGATCTATACCTCGGGATTGGCAGTGCACATTTATTGCCCTTATCCCTAAGTGATCGGATACTTTGCTTCCTCAGCATTATCGGCCTATTAGTCTCTTTTGCAGATTGACATGCATATAGTGTGCTTTGCTGACCTTCATTTTCTTCTGAGAAGTGTGCTTGTTTACTTGCTTTGTATCTGCAATCTTTTTGAACATGTCCAAACTTTTTGCAATTATAACATTGGGGTTTTCCCTAAACCAGCAATCTTTTTCAGCATGAGAAGACCTTTTACATATATTGCACCTTTGTTGAGTGCTCTCATCATATTGCCTTTTTAAAAAATTATTTCTTTTCATTTCTCTACCTCTTCCTTTCATATTTCTTCCTCTTCCCCTATTTTGGTTTTCACCTCTGAATAACTCTCTTTTGACTGAAGCATGACTAGATGATTCTTTTTGAGAATTTTTATCAACCACTTTGAGTTTAGATTGAAAGACACTTTCAATTGATGATTCTTTTTGCCTAAACAATCTTTGCTCATGAGCTTCAAGAGATCCCATCAATTCATGAACATTTAATTCAGAAAGATCTTTTGATTCTTCAATAATTGTAACTATTGTATCAAATTTTGGAGATAAACTAGCCAAGATTTTCTCACATATTCTTCGCTCAGTGATGGTTTCACCATAGCTCTTCATTTGATTAACAGTCTCTGTAATTTTGGAGAAATAATCCTTTAATTTTTTTATTTTCTTGCATTCTCAAATTATCTAATTCTCTTCTTAGAGTTTGAAGTTTGATAGCTCTTACCTTTATGTTGCCTTGAAATTCCTCCTGCAAGATATCCCATGCCTCCTTTGATTTGGTGGCTCTAATAATT
Source organism: Calamus simplicifolius (assembly GCA_900491605.1). Taxonomy (NCBI): domain Eukaryota; kingdom Viridiplantae; phylum Streptophyta; class Magnoliopsida; order Arecales; family Arecaceae; genus Calamus; species Calamus simplicifolius. Next base: position 403,985 of record UESW01004735.1, on the reverse strand, counting down.
CTGGGGAAAATTCTCTCAGATACAGCTTGTTGGATAAAGAACAGGGCTTTGGCATCCTTCTTTTGTAGTCCTTCAGTTGCTCCTTCTGATTATTTGTTGAATTAACTGGGTCTTCGTACCCGTTCTCAACTAGATCCCATACTTCTTGTGAAATAAAAAGGGTCTTCATCTTGACGCTCCAATAATCATAATTTTCTCCATCAAAAATAGGGATAGAAGGCTGATGAATATTCATACCAATATTGTTTGGGGTTGCCATGAATGATACCAATATTATTATTATTTCTTTTTTTAGGCTTTCCTTTCTTTTCTACTTTTTCACCAACCAAAAAGATTTTCACCAACCAAAAGATTGTGATATGTACTTGTTCACGCCTTCTTTGGAAACTCATGGATGGATGAGAAGTTCACGCCTTCTTTGGAGACTCGTGGATGAGAAGTCAATTTGCTGGGCAGTCAATCCTTGCTTTTCCTTTTTTTTAGGAAAAAAAAATAGAGTTTCTGATCAGGACTCTCCCTGTTCTCTCGCCAAAAACAACCGCAACAACGTCTTCTATAGGCTGTAGACCCTGCGTCGGATCAAGAAGTTGAAAAGGCTGCTGAATCGTGGCACGCGTGAGATCAAGTAGTTGAAAAGACTCGGCTGTTCCCTAACGCCAAAGTCTTTTCTTTCTTTTTTTTTTTTTTTTTTTGAAAACCTGACGCGAGATCGTTGGTTGGAAAGTCAAAACTACCGAGCAATCAACCACCTGGCGGCTTCAGGTGCGGGGGAGAGAGAACTTTGAGTCCTTCGGATCGTTTTCAGAAGGAGAGGCAGGAGAAGCTTTTTGTTGACGACTACCGTGCCTTTTTCAACAGGAGGATTTCTTGGGAGGTTAGAGGAGATGCTTACTGAGAGAAATTTGACGCCGTCACAGCAATTGCACGTTCATGGCCCAAACGGAAGAAAAACGAGCCTTCTTGTTTGTGTGGAAAAAAACTCGTCGGCTATGCATGGAAAGAAAAGACTGCTGGCTTCGGTGGCTTCCTTCGCCTTCGTCACCGTCAACAAAATCAAGAAAGCAAGATTTTTCTTTCTTTCTTTCTTGTTTCTTCGATTTTGCTTTGAATCTGATAGAATCGAGGAACTAGGCTCTGATACTAATTTTTGTTGGGATTGTTTCCAACTCAGATTATTTTGGGAAGGGAAATCAAGGAAGAAGAAGGGTTTTCTCTCAAGAATAAAATTTATCTATTACATTTCATTAAGCACATCACCATATAAATATTGTTTCTTGTTTCTATGGATAAGCATAATCCTCTTATGATCTTATCCATCTAAAACTATCCTATCAAATCATAAAAGATAGGCTCATTATTTAAAAAACTAACTCTAACAAACTAACAACCATTATCTTTTAACAGTTAGTTTATTCACCACAACTGTCTTGTTCTCGTGTAGATAGACCTACCTCTAATTAAATTATTTCCTGATCCGTTTGTGTTCTTGCTTGTTATTGTGGTCATTGGCAGTCGAACGGCTACAACATTGGCGCCGAATATGCGCTGTTTGCCGTGGGAAGTGACAACACCGGCGCCCAATATGGAGGCCACGCTCAGGGAGGCAACAACATCGGGGCCACCTACGGAAGGTTTGCTTGGGGTGGCCACAACACGGGCGCCACCTACGAAGGTCCAGGAACCAGGGGCGGTGGCAACACTGGTGCTGTGTACCGTGGCTAATGCATGTTAGATGTATGGTTGGGAACAGCTCGACGGAAGGGAATAGTTACGTCCGTGTGGACCAACCTTTCCAATCGTCGAGCCACCGTCTAAGCTATAGTTATGGACCATGTCTATCTTGAATAATCAAATAATAAGCCTCTTCTTAAAATTTCTACTTTTCTCTGCTCCAGGACTTTGAACTAAGAAAAGAAAAAAGGTTTTTATTGTTGCCAAAATCTGTCCTCCGACTCAGGTGCGATCGGGCTTCAGGATGGGCTCCCTCCTGGACGACCTACAAAATAGTCTCACATGAGAGACGTTGGGGGTGGCCCTTCGCGGAAGACCCTCCGACGCTCAAGTCAGCAGGGATTAGCAATCAATAAATGTGAGGAGAAGGCTCTCGCTGAAGAGTCTCTCCATGATGGCCTTTCGAGAGCTCTAAGCAGAGCGTTAATGGCAGAAAGGGGTGAGCAAAGGTAGAGTGAGAGTGGGCCAATAAGCAAGTGCGCATACCTGAGAAGTCGGAAGACGATTCTATTTATAGAGGATCACCTGATTCCTTGAGGGCATCGTGGGTCCGAAAGCCGTTAGGATTCGAATCCAGTTTGTTATGAGGTCAGTAAGATTCGTATCTTGTTAGTTAGAGGATCGACGGCTGGGAGAGCTGGTTGATGTCTTGAGATTCGGAGATGGTGTAGGCTCTAGGGCTTTAGGCCACTCTCAGGTATTATTTTTGTCTAAACTCTCTCGCGCCGGATTCCGCAAAGGTGCTTGAGTTTCTAGGTCTGGCTGGGGCACGGTGAATAGGAATAGCTCGACGGAGGCCGAGAGACAGGGATAGCTCGGCTGAGGCTGAGAGATGGGGATAGCTCGGCTGAGGCTGAGAGATGGAATTGCTCGGCTGAGGCCGAGAGATGTTATAGCTCGGCTGGGACCGAGAGACAGGGATAGCTCGGCTAAGGCCGAGAGATGTCAATAGCTCGGCTGAGGCCGATAGATGTCAATAGCTCGGCTAAGGCCGAGAGATGTGATAGCTCGGCTGGGACCGAGAGACAGGGATAGCTCGGCTAAGGCCAAGAAATGTCAATAGCTAATGTTAATAGCTCAGCTGAGGCCGAGAGATGTGATCCAAGCCTTGGGAATCCTTGGCTCGCCGAGGGGCTAAAGTGCCTCGACCCATTGAGGCTGATTCATCTCTAATGAGTACTGCATAACAAGTGGAAGTCAGGGCCAATCCTAACCCCTTGCATGATTATTAATGCAATGGTGATTTTACCCTCAACACATGCCCCACACTCCCTAGTTCGAAGCGTAGGTCCGAGCGTAGGGAGTATAACTCCAGGTGGCATGATCTGAATGGAGGGTCTGGATTTGACAGCCTACGTAATGATGCCCTAATTAATGCTGCGCGGCCGCCATGCCTTTACGGGATGAATCTATCATTTCTTAGGGGCAAAGGTTAGGGAAACGCCACGTATCAAATCCCGATTTTTACGGCGCCAGCGATGGTGGTTCTGGGTGTCTCGATTAAAATGCCTTATCTTCTCTTTGAGGCGGTTACCTTTGAGGAGAAACAAAGTTGTAACAGCGCCATTTCCGTTTGCAGCACTCTTTTGTTTCTTCTTGGAGAATCTTATTCCCCTGTTTCCTTTGTAACCTTGCTCGGTTTCTTTCAACCAACAGCATCTATACTTGTAACAGCTAAAGCCATGAATGTTTTGTACTGTTCTTTAGATGCTAATGAGTTTAATAGCATCTTTATTTGTATTTCTGCAAAAGAAATTTGGGATAGATTAGAAGTTACCCATGATGGTACTAATCAAGTTAAAGAATCTAAAATTAATATCTTAGTTATTGATCCATTCATTGATTTTGATGATTAATAAAGGAATTGAGTATATTTATTTGATTACTAATGGATTTTATAAGTGTTTCAGGACTTAAATTTATTTGATCAATTTAAAGGAATTAAGAAATGAATTTTGAATCAAATACAAATCAGAGATTTCAAAGTTTCAGAGCTTGGAGTCGACACCTAGAAAGTCTGGAGCCGACCCCATGGCCAATTCAATTTTAATCTGATTTTTGATAAAACCTGGAGCCGACACCTAGAGTTTCGGAGCCGACACCTAAGGTTTCGGAGTCGACACTTACTGTGTCTGGAGCCGACTCCGATGCAGGAACAGAACGTTGATTTTCTGAGCATCCTGGAGCCGACACCTACAGTTTTCGGGAGCCGACACCTGACGACGGCGAGCCGACACTTACTTTTGCGGAGCCGACTCCACGACGAACTCAGATTTTACTATTTATGGAAAAACGATTCGGAGCCGACACCTGAAAAGCTGAGCCGACTCCAACCCACCTGGACGAAAAATCAAAAATGCCAGATCAGCTCTAACGGTAATATTTTTGATTTCTGACATCTAACGGCTATTTTTTATGAATGAAAAATCCTTCCAGGTACACTCCAACGGCTAGATTTCCACCCAAAAATGAATCAAAGGAAAATCTATAAAAAGGGGAAAAACAACCGTTTGAAAAGAGAGATAGAAAAACGGATAGACAAAAATCAAAAATCAAAATCCGAAAAGTCTTGAGCCTTATATCCAAGAGAGGAGCTTTCAAATTCAAAACCTTCCACTCCACAAAGCTCAAAGAAGAATCCAAGCCGTTCAAATAGAGAAAAATCGGAGGATTCTCAACTAGAAGAAAGAGACCAACTTTTCAATCTTCTCAACTGCATCTACTGTGAAGAATCGGAGCTGAGGCTTGATTCAACCCAGCAAGGAGAAGAGGAAAAGAAGAAAAGAAGAAAAGCTCAAAGCCAAACAACTTCAAACCAGGCTTTTCTAAACCTATTTACTTTTCTTTGAATATTTGCTCATTAAGGAGCTGTGAAAATTTGTAAAACATTCTTATTCTTGTTTGTGCCTAGTTCAATCAAAGGGGATTGAACTAGTGGAGGTTGTTAACCTCGGGTCAAGCTAGTTTTGCTTGAGTCTTGGGTTGTGTGCTGGTGAGCCCAAAAAACCGGCTGGGTTCGTTGTGATCCCGGGTAAAACAACAAGTTTGAGTTGTGAACTTGTAAAACAACTCGGCTGTAATCGAGGTGATTATAGTGTGGACCCAAGTAGGATCTTGGGAGTGGACGTAGGTGTTGGATACACCGAACCACTATAAAATCTTTGTGTTTGCCGTGCTTCCATTGACTCTATCTCTATCTCTGTTTTATTACTTTATATTTACATTGCATTTATTTTCATTCATCTTAAGCAAACAATTTTTCAAGAGGCTAAATTTTTAAAGAACCCAATTCACCCCCCCTCTTGGGTTGTCATCTGGGCCAACAATTGGTATCAGAGCAAGTGCTCATTAGATTTTGATCACACGATCAAGAGCTAAAGATCCAAATGGCAACTCAAGTTGGATCATTTGCTGAAGGTCATTCTACAAATAGACCTCCTTATTTAATGGTTCCAACTATTCTTATTGGAAAGCAAGAATGAGGATATTCATTCAAGCTTCTGATTATGAATTGTGGGGTGTTATAACTAATGGACCTAGTACACCCACACACGTTGTTGATGGCACTATTGTTCCTAAGCCCGAAAGGGATTGGAATGATAATGATAGGAAAATGGCACAGCTCAATGCTAAGGCCATGAATGTCTTATATTGCTCTTTAGATGCTAATGAATTTAATAGAATCTCCACTTGTAATTCCGCAAAGGAGATTTGGGATAGATTAGAGGTTACCCATGAGGGTACTAACCAAGTAAAAGAATCCAAAATAAACATTCTTGTTCATAAATATGAGTTATTTTGCATGGAACAAACTGAAAATATAGCTAGCATGTATACTAGATTTACTGATATTGTAAATGGGTTGAAAAGTTTAGGCAAAACATATTCTAACTCTGAACTTGTCCAAAAAATTCTCAGGTCACTTCCAAGAACGTGGGAAGCGAAGGTGACAGCAATCCAAGAAGCAAAGGACCTCAACACCTTACCCTTAGAGGAGCTTCTAGGATCCCTAATGACCCATGAATTGACCATGAAGCAGCACATAGAAGAAGATGTGAAAAAGAAAAAGACCATAGCTCTTAAGGCTGCTGAAAATGAGGAGAGCTGCAATGATAGTGAAGAAGATGATGATGAGACAGCTCTTCTAGCAAGAAAGTTCAAAAAATTCATGAGGAGAAAGAGACCCTTCCACAAGAAGAAATTTGGAACTAAGATGGAAGGAGAGAAAGAAAAAGACAAGGACAAGGATAAAGAGAAAGACCCCTTGATTTGCTATGAATGTAAGAAACCGGGGCATTACAGATATGATTGTCCTCAACTGAAAAAGACTTTCAAGAAGAAAAAGAAAGCCTATGTTGCAACTTGGTGACAGCGATGAATCCTCATCGGAGGAAGAACAAAAGGAGGTTGCTAACATTTGCTTTATGGCAAACGAAGAGGATGAGGTAAGTTCTGAAAACCTTGCGATGAATTTGCTTTTGATGAATTATTTGATGCTTTTAATGAACTTGTTGGTGATTTCAAAATTTTGAAAAAGAAATATAAGTTTTTGAAAAATGAAAATTTAACTTTGATTGAAGAAAAAGAAAATCTTAATAATGAAACTAAAGTGCTGAAATCTGAAAAAGGCAATTTGACTAAAGAAAAAGAATCAATTTCTAATGAAAATGATAAACTAAAGAAGGAAGTTGATAAATATAAAAGTATTGTTGACAAATTCACTTATAGTTCAGAAAAACTTAATTTATTGTTAAGTAATCAAAGAGCTATATATGATAAGGCTGGTTTAGGATATAGACCTAATTTGAAACAAAAATTTGTCAAAAACTTTTTTAGAAAGAACAAAACCTGATAATGTTACATGTCATTACTGTAACAAGAAGGGACACAAAGTTTTTGAATGCAATTTTAAGAAAATAGATAAGAAGATAAATAGTAAAGGAAAGAAAATTTGGGTTCCTAAAGGAACAATTGTTTATGCTACTAACCATGAAGGACCCAAGAAAGCTTGGGTACCTAAATATAAGACTTAATTATTTTTGCAGGAGTGTCTTGCGGCCAAAAGATCAAAGAGAAAGTGGTATCTCGATAGCGGCTGCTCAAGGCACATGACGGGTGACAAGGATCAATTCATCACCCTTGAAAGCAAAAGAGGAGGAGTAGTTACATTTGGCGACAATGGCAAAGGCCAAATCTTGGGGTTTGGTAACATTCAAATAACTCCCTCCACATATATTGAAAATGTCTTATATGTTGATGGTTTGAAACATAATTTAATTAGCATTAGTCAATTATGTGACAAAGGTTTTAAAGTATCATTTGAATCTTCTATATGCACAGTTTCTAATCCCATTGATAATAGCATTGTTTTTATTGGAAATAGAAATGGCAATGTATACCTGATTGATTTAGACAATTTGTCTACAAGTAATCATTGCCTAGTTGCTAATAATGCTAATATAAATGAGATTGGTTGGTTGTGGCATCGTAGATTAGGTCATGCAAGCACACACCTTATTTCAAAATTAATTAGAATGGATTTAGTAAAAGGACTTCCACAATTAGATTTTGAAAATAATAAAATTTGTGATGCATGTCAATTTGGAAAACAAACTAGAAATTCTTTCAAAACTAAAAATATTGTTTCCACTTCTAGGCCACTTGAACTACTTCACATGGATCTTTTTGGACCTACTAGAACCACAAGTCTAGGAGGAAAGAAATATGGTCTTGTGATTGTAGATGATTACTCTAGATACACTTGGGTATTATTTTTAGCTCATAAGGATGAGACCTTTCCACTATTTTTGAAATTCTTCAAGAAGGTCACAAATGAGAAAAACAACACCATAGTGTCTCTAAGAAGTGATCATGGCACCGAATTTGAAAATCATTTATTTAAAAATTTTTGCATAGAAAATGGCATCCATCATAATTTTTCTGCACCTAGAACACCGCAACAAAATGGTGTAGTTGAAAGAAAAAATAGAACCCTAGAAGACATGGCCCGTACCATGCTATGTGAAAGCAACTTACCAAAATACTTTTGGGCAGAAGCTATAAACACGGCATGCTACATCCTTAATAGAGCTTTAATTAGGCCAATCATTAAGAAAACACCTTATGAACTATGGAATAATAGAAAACCAAACATAAGCTATTTTCATGCATTTGGTTGTAAGTGTTTCATTCATAATAATGGCAAAGATAACCTAGGAAAATTTGATGCAAAATCTGATGAAGGCATATTCTTAGGATATTCAACATCAAGTAAAGCTTATAGAGTATTTAACAAGAGAAACTTAATAGTAGAAGAATCTATTCATGTAATCTTTGATGAATCTTTAGCATCAAGTTCTAAAAAGATTGATGATGAGGAAGATACAAACATTCTAGAAAGAGACATTGAAAAATTAAATATAGATGTATCTTCAGATCATGAACAAGAAGCTAAAGATAATGATTCTCCTAGTGTTGATGTTGTTGATGGAAATCGTAATGATATAGATCTACCTAGAGATTGGAGATATGCCTATGGTCATCCAAGAGAATTAATTATAGGTGATCCATCTCAAGGAGTAAGAACTAGATCATCAATGAGAAACATCAATAATCATCTTGCATTTGTATCTCAAATTGAACCAAAAACTATTGAAGAAGCTGAAAAAGATAATAACTGGATGTTAGCCATGCAAGAAGAATTAAATCAATTCACTAGAAATAATGTTTGGACATTAGTGGATAGACCTAAAGATCATTCTGTAATAGGATCAAAATGGGTATTTAGAAATAAATTAGACGAAAATGGCATAGTAATAGAAACAAAGCTAGATTAGTTGCAAAAGGATATAATCAAGAAGAAGGAATTGATTTTGATGAAACTTTTGCACCTGTAGCTAGACTTGAAGCAATTAGATTGTTACTTGCATTTGCATGCCATATGCATATCAATTTATTTCAAATGGATGTTAAAAGCGCATTCTTAAATGGATTTATAAATGAAGAAGTTTTTGTTGAACAACCACCGGGATTTGAAGATCATGAATTTCCAAATCATGTTTTTAAATTACACAAAGCACTATACGGTTTGAAACAAGCACCTAGGGCTTGGTATGAAAGATTAAGTAAATTTCTGATTGAAAATGATTTTGTAAGAGGAAATGTCGATAAAACACTATTTTTGAAAACAAAAGACAAAGATTTATTAGTAGTACAGATATATGTTGATGATATTTTTTCGGTGCTACTAACAATTTGTTATGTCAAGAATTTGCAAAGTTAATGCAGGGTGAGTTTGAAATGAGTATGATGGGAGAACTCAACTTCTTCCTAGGACTTCAAATCAAACAAAGCAAAGATGGAATCTTCATCAATCAAGCCAAATACACAAAAGAACTGCTCAAGAAATTTGGAATGGAGTCAATCAAACCACTTGGGACACCTATGAGTCCTTCGTGCAAATTGGACAAAGATGAAGATGGTAAGAAAGTAGATCAAAAATATTACAGAGGTATGATTGGATCTCTTCTTTACTTAACTGCTAGTAGACCAGATATTATGTTTGCAGTATGTCTATGTGCTAGATTTCAATCTGAACCTAAAGAATCTCACTTAATTGCTGTAAAAAGAATTTTAAGATATTTAAGTGGAACTAAAAATGTAGGTTTATGGTACTCTAGAGACTCAACCTTAAATTTAATTGCATATTCTGATTCTGACTATGCTGGATGTAAATTGGATAGAAAAAGCACAAGTGGTGCATGTCAATTCTTAGGATGTAACTTAATCTCTTGGTTTAGCAAAAAGCAAAATTCGGTTGCATTATCTACTGCTGAAGCAGAATATGTTGCAGCTGGAAGTTGCTGTGCTCAAATCCTTTGGATTAAGAGACAACTTGAAGATTATGGCATAACCCCCGACAAAACACCAATTAGATGTGATAACACGAGTGCAATAAATCTAACTAAAAATCCAATTCAACATTCAAGAACAAAACACATTGAAATTAGATATCATTTCATAAGAGAACATGTAGCTAATAATGAAATTTGTCTTGAATATGTTAATACAGAGGAACAATTAGCTGACATATTTACAAAACCTTTGAGTGAAGAAAGATTTTGTTATCTTAGAGGTGAATTAGGGATATGTGACCCTATGGATTGATTTTGATACATTAAGGAATGAGAATCTAAATTTCTATCAATTTCTTGATATTCCCTTCACTATTTTAAGGACAAATTATCTAGTCATTTGAGCTATTTGATCCTTAATACTCCAAAATTTTATCAAAATTTTATAAAATTTATTTTGACGAGTTTCAGTCATTTGTATTTCATATATTTTTGCTGAATTTGTCTCTGGAGTCGACACCTCAGAATGAGGAGTCGACACCTCTGACTGTGTCGCTCTCGGTCCCTGACCTTGGAGCCGACACCTGTGAATTCGGAGCCGACTCCAGTTCGAGCGCTGACTGTGTTAGCGATTTGGAGTCGACACCCGACTTTGCGGGAGTCGACACCTGGGAGTCAAATGTTGATTTATTAGGGCAGAGTCGACACCTCGTCACTTCATCACTTTCTCAAATCCTAACCAAACTCTTCCAAAATTTTTCCAAAACTTCCCCATCTCTAATTCCATCCAAATCGAACCTTTCCAAAGATCAAATGGCACCCAAAAGGAGAGAATCAGTGGTTGGAGCGCCGGTAACTACGGGAAAGCGGTCCGCACGTCGTCCCGTTCGTGAGCCGACTCCAAGCAGCGATTCGTCCACAGATTCTGACAATCCCAACACATCTTCCACAAAGGTAGATACCCTAGCTGATAGAGTCATCACAATGGGTAGAAAAGTCGATTTTGACCTATTTGAATCCGAAGGTTTTTCAATCGGGAGACAATTGAAGGAAATGGGCTGGGATATGCTGTGTTCTCTTGATGTTCCTACCTATCCAGCCCTAGTAAAAGAATTCTATTTCAATTTGGCTAGAGGGGATGGAGGTTTAGTAAGCAATGTTAAAGGGAAAAGGATTCATCTCACCTTTCAAAAGCTCGGAAACCTCCTCAGCATCCCGATCACTGGTTTAGCAGCTGACATGCATAGTGATAGGTCAGCAGCCCTTTCAAGGATGTTAGGAAGGGATGTAACTGAGTTTGAAGAAATTAGAGCCAATCAACTACCCCTAGAATTGAGATTATTACACAATATATGCAGTAGGATCTTGTTTCCAAAAACTGGTCGGTTTGAGTATGTCTCGGAGCGAGACATTGTGGTTATGGACAGTGTTCTAACTGGGCAGCCGATCAATCTGGCAGCAATGATGATTTTTTATATGGCAGAAGCTGGAGGGAAAAGGAGATCATCCCTACCGTATGGAATGGTACTAACTATGGTATTCAAGAGCCAAGGGGTTACAATTCAAGAGAATGAACTTTCCAAGAACCTAAGGCACACAGATTACTATAGCTTAGCTACATTGCATCGGATGGGTTTTGTCAAGGTGAATGGTCAATGGGATAGGAAAGGACACCTAGATGAAAGAGCCCCTATGCCGAGAGTTTCTGAGCCTTGCGAGGCTGGACCATCATTTAGGGTTCCTTCTCCACAGCCTAGGAGTCCCATTTCTGCTCCTGTTCCTGCTCCTGCACCTGCACAAGTTTATGATCAACCATCCACTTCTTCGACTGGATTCTCAGACCTTCAAATGGAGCAATTAAAAAGTTTGTTTGCAGCTCAGAAGGATGAGTTTGACAGTAAATTTATGAATTTAAAAGAATCACTTTACTCCCTTGATGATCGGATTGCAAAGATTGAATCAACTCTCAACTCCTCCGCAGAATCTTTAAATGGTGATTTGAAGAACATCTTTGAAGAGCTTAAAGAGATTTGTGGAGATGGTGAAACTTATTCAAAGTGCAACGCCGAACTTCAAGACAAAATCACAACAGCTTGCACATTTGTGGATGAGAGACTAAAAGATTATGTTAGACTTCAATGTGATGGAATGAAAAATATAGTAGACCATTTAACAAGAATAGTTAGAAAGAACTTTTGATGTAGTTTATGTTCAATCTTGTTGAAATGTTGTTTACATTTTGATGTAATGAAGTTAATATAATGAAGTGTAAAGAGGGAGAGAATTATGTAATACTTGACAATATGTTGATGTAGTGAAGCTTATGTTAATGAATGAAAAGTTTTTATGTAATATTTGACTTTTGATTATCTTTTTGATGCAATTATCCTTTGATGCAGTAAAATATTCTTTACCTTTTTGTTGATTACAAAAAAGGGGGAGAGAATTAGGATTGTATATGCATTAAGAGGGAGAAAATTATATGGAAAGAATTATAGTTGAGAATGTTAATTGATTAATATGATATTGAGTTATTGATATGGATTAATAATNATGTGAATTAATAATCAAATTGATTTGTCTATGCACAAAGAAATCTTAAGTACCAAATGTGTAAAGTAAGAGGAAGAATAATTTGAACTTCATAGGGGAAGCTACCTTATTCAGGGGGAGCTTACTCGTAAAGATCACTTCCTTGATAATTTTTTTATTTAAGAATTCTATGCATATACTCAATGTTTTTATAATCATCAAAAAGGGGGAGATTGTTGATCCATTTATTGATTTTGATGATTAATAAAGGAATTGAGTATATCTATTTGATTACTAATGGATTTTATAAGTGTTTCAGGACTTAAATTTATTTGATCAATTTAAAGGAATTAAGAAATGAATTTTGAATCAAATATAAATCAGAGATTTCAAAGTTTTAGAGCTTGGAGTCAACACCTAGAATATCAGGAGCCGACCCCATGGCCAATTCAATTTTAATCTGATTTTTGATACAACCTGGAGCCGACACCTAGAGTTTCGGAGCCGACACCTAAAGTTTCGAGTCGACACTTACAGTGTCTGGAGCCGACTCGATGCGGGGACAGAACGTTGATTTTTTGAGCATCCTGGAGCCAACACCTACAGTATTCGGGAGCCGACACCTGACGATGGCAAACCGACACTTACTTTTGCGGAGCCGACTCCACGACGAACTCAGATTTTACCATTTATGAAAAACGATCTGGAGCCGACACCTGAAAAGCTGGAGCCGACTCCAACCCACCTGGACGAAAAATTAAAAATGCCAGATCAGCTCTAACGGTAATATTTTTGATTTCTGACATCTAACGACTATTTTTTATGGAAAATCCTTCAAGGTACACTCCAACGGTTAGATTTCCACCCAAAAATGAATCAAAGGAAAATCTATAAAAAGGGGGAAAAACAACCGTTTGAAAAAATGAAGAGAAACAGATAGACAAAAATCAAAAATCAAAATCCGAGAAGTCTTGAGCCTTATATCCAAGAGAGGAGCTTTCAAATTCAAATCCTTCCACTCCACAAAGCTCAAAGAAGAATCCAAGCCATTCAAATAGTGAAAAATCGGAGGATTCTCAACTAGAAGAAAAAGACCAACTTTTCAATCTTCTCAACTGCATCTACTGTGAGGAATCGGAGCTGAGGCTTGATTCAACCCAGCAAGGAGAAGAGGAAAAGAAGAAAAGAAGAAAAGCTCAAAGCCAAACAACTCAAACCAGGCTTTTCTAAACCTATTTACTTATTTTGAATATTTGCTCATTGAGGAGCTGTGAAACTTTGTAAAACATTCTTATATTTGTTTGTGCCTAGTTCAATCAAAGGGGATTGAACTAGTGAGCCCGTAAAACCGGCTGGGTTCGTTGTGATCCCGGGTAAAACAACAAGTTTGGGTTGTGAACTTGTAAAACAGCTCGGCTGTAATCGAGGAGATTATAGTGTGGACCCAAGTAGATCTTGGGAGTGGACGTAGGTGTTGGATACACCGAACCACTATAAAATCTTTGTGTTTGCCGTGCTTCCATTGTCTCATCTCTATCTCTATTTTATTCATTGTGCTTTATATTTACATTGCATTTATTTTCATTCATTTAAGCAAACAATTTTTTAAGAGGCTAAATTTTTTAAAGAACCCAATTCACCCCCCCTCTTGGGTTGTCATCTAGGCCAACAATCCCGAAAGGCGATGATTGATCCGACCGTTGCGATGCATCCGATCGAAGACGATCCGACGGTTGTGATCGATCCGACCAATGATCCGGATCGGCAATGATTGATCGGACCGTTGCGATGCATCCGATTGGAGATGATCCGATGGTTGCGATCGATCCAAGCCGTGATCCTGTTCGGCGATGATCGATCAGACCATTGCGATGCATTCGATCGGAGACGATCCGACGGTTGTGATCGATCCGAGCCATGATCATGATCGGTGATGATCGATCGGACCGTTGCGATCCATCTGATCGAGATGATCCGACGGTTGCAATCGATCCAAGCCATGATCCCAATCGGTGATGATCGATCGGACCGTTGCGATCCATCCGATCGGCGAGGATCCGGTGGTTGCGATCGATCCGAGCCATGATCATGATCGGCGATGATCGATCGGACCATTGCGATCCATCCGATCGGCAATGATCCAATGGTTGCGATCGATCCAAGCCACCTGATCGGCGATGATCGATCGGACCATTGCAATGCATCCGATCGAAGACGATCCGACGTTGCGATAGATCCAAGCCGTGATCCCGATTGGCGATGATCGATCAGACCGTTGCGATGCATCCAATCGGAGATGATCCGATGGTTTCAATCATCCGAGCCATGATCCGGATCGGCGATGATCGATCGAACCATTGGATCCATCCGATCGGCGAGGATCCGACGGTTGCGATCGATCGAAGCCATGATCCCGATCGCGATGATTGATCGACCGTTGCAATGCATCCGATCGGCAAGGATCCGACGGTTGCGATCGATCCAAGCCATGATCCCGATGGACGATGATCGATCGGACCATTGCGATCCATCCGATCGGCGATGATCCAATGGTTGCAATCCATCCGATCGAAGGATCCGACGGTTGCAATCAATCCAAGTCATGATCCTGATCGGCGACGATCGATCGGACTGTTGCATCCATCCGATCGGTGATGATCCGACGGTTGCGATCGATCCAAGCCATGATCACGATCGGCGATGATCGATTGGACCGTTGCGATGCATCCGATCTGAGATGATCCGATGGTTGCGATCGATCCGAGCCATGATCCTGATCGGCGATGATCGATCCGACCTTGCGATGCATCCGATCGAAGATGATCCAACGGTTTCGATCGATCGGAGACATGATCCCAAAGGCGATGATCGATCCGATCATTGCGATGCATCCAATCAGAGACATCCGATGGTTGCGATCGATCCGACCCATGATCTGGATCGGCAATGATCGATCGGACCATTGCGATCCATTCGATCGGTAATGATCCGACGGTTGCGATCGATCGAAGCCATGATCCAATCGCGATGATCGATCGGGCCGTTGCGATGCATCCTATCAAAGATGATCTGATGGTTGCGATCAATCCAAGCCATGATCCTGATCGGCGATGATCGATTGGACCATTGCGATCCATCCGTTTGGAGACGATCTGATGGTTGCGATCAATCCGAGCCATGGTCATGATCTACGATGATCGATCAATCAGACCGTTGCGATGCATCCGATCGGAGACGATCCGATGGTTGCGATCGATCCAAGCCATGATCAAGATCGGCGATGATCGATCGGACCATTGCAATCCATCTGATCGGCGAGGATCCGACTGTTGCATTCGATCGAAGCCATGATCCAGATCGCAAAGATCGATCGGACCGTTGCGATGCATCCGATCGTGAGGATTTGACTGTTGCGATCGATCCAAGCCATGATCCCGATCGGCGACGATCGATCGAACCATTGCGATCCATTTGATTGGCGACGATCCAACGGTTGCGATCCATCCGATCGGCGAGGATCGATGGTTGCGATCGATGCAAGCCATGATCCGATCAGCAACGATCGATCGGACCATTGCGATCCATCTGATCGGCGATCCCACGGTTGCGATCGATCCAAGCCATGATCCCGATCGGCGATGATCGATCGGACCGTTGCGATGCATCCGATCAGAGATGATCCGATGGTTGTGATCGATCCGAGCCATGATCCTGATCGGCGATGATCGATCCGACCATTGCGATGCATCCGATCGAATGATCCGATGGTTGCGATCGATCGAAGACATGATCCTGAAAGGCGATGATTGATCCGACCATTGCGATGCATCCGATCGGAGACGATCTGACCGCGATCGATCCGACCCATGATCCGGATCGGCGATGATCAATTGGACCATTGCGATCCATTCGATCGGTGACGATCTGACGGTTGCGATCGATCGAAGCCATGATCCCATCGCAATGATCGATCGGACCATTGCGATGCATCCGATTGGAGACGATCCGATGGTTGCGATCGATCTGAGCCATTATCCTGATTGGCGATGATCGATCGATCGGACCGTTGCGATGCATCCGATCGAAGATGATCCGATGGTTGTGATTGATCTGAGCCATTATCTTGATCGATGATGATCGATCGGACGATTGCGATCCATCCGATTGGAGACGATTCGATGGTTGCGATCGATCGAGCCATGATCTTGATCGATGATGATCGATCGATCAGACCGTTGCGATGCATCCGATTGAAGATAATCCGATAGTTGCGATCGATCCGAGCCATGATCATGATTGGCGATGATCGATCGGACCGTTGCAATCCATCCATTGGAGATGATCCGATGGTTGCGATCGATCCGAGCCATGATCCTGATCAGCGATGATCGATCGACCATTGCGATCCATCCGATCGGCGAGGATCCGACGGTTGCGATCGATCCAA
Organism: Calamus simplicifolius; assembly: GCA_900491605.1. Taxonomy (NCBI): domain Eukaryota; kingdom Viridiplantae; phylum Streptophyta; class Magnoliopsida; order Arecales; family Arecaceae; genus Calamus; species Calamus simplicifolius. The sequence continues at coordinate 387,422 of UESW01004735.1, read as the reverse complement.
GCCATGATTCCGATCGACGATCGATCGGACCGTTGCGATCCATCCGATCGGTGATGATCCAACGGTTGCGATCGATCCAAGCCATGATCCCGATTGGCGATGATCGATTGGACCGTTGCGATACATCCGATCGGAGACGATCCGATGGTTGCGATAGATCCAAGCCATGATCCTAATCGGCGATGATCGATCCGACCATTGCGATGCATCCGATCTGAGATGATCCGACGGTTGCAATCGATCCGAGCCATGATCCGGATCGGCGATGATCGATCGGACCGTTGTGATCCATCCGATCGGCGAGGATCCAATCGGCGAGGACTCTTTTCCTCCTTTGTTTTTTATTTAAATATTTCAAGGTACCAACTTACTTCATTTACACCTTTATCATAGACATTTCGTTTCCATTAATCAAGTCAGGCAACTTTGTGTATGAACCTTTAAATTTCTACTTTTAACCGATTTTAAAATTCTTAATTTGAATTTATCTTACTCTATTAATTAATAATTTAAACTATATCTAAGTGCTAGCAAATGGACTAGGTATACAAATAATATTACAAAATACTAACTTTTTCTTATGTAAATTAACTTGTAAAAATGAATAGGCAAAAGCACGTATAAAAAGAAAAAAGTCAAATAATTTAATACTTATTTCCATAATGATTTATCACTTTTAAGAATAAATTATTTTACTTTTTTTAATGCTATCTGAATCTGTGTCAAATTTTAAAGCATGAAATAAAATCAATTTTATTTTTTAAAAAGGTTAAATCAAAAACATAAATGAACTAATTTATTAAATCTATAACTTAATCGTATCCCAACCAATTATAAAAATGAACCTAATAAAAACTTATTATTTTATCTAAATCTGATGCAGAATTAAAATAATTTATTTTTATAAAAAAAAAAATAAATTAAATGATTGTATTTATATTTTTAAAAAATAAAAGTATAATATAAATTATAACAGTTGAAAATAGAATAATTTGTATAGTCTTTAAAAATATTTTTTAATTCAAATTTGATTCAATTTAAATTAAATTTTAAAATTTTAAAAAACTAAAATAAAATCATATCTGATTTTTCAGGGGCAAAGGAAGGTAGATTTAGTTTAATCATCACACCTTGGACTTGGAGCTGGGTAGCATGTGATGTGTCTCCACTACTCTCTTGATTTATTATGATATGATGTAAAATCGCTACCAAAAAGGACGGTAAAACATGGCACCTGTTGTGCCATCTTCCAACGCACTGCGCTATAGGGGGTGAGAGCGAGTATATAGGAAGCAGACAGACTGGCTTTTTGAAGGGTTTCAGAAGGGAAATTCTATTTGGCCTGCGCTTTTTCCTCAATAGCCCCCACCCCACTTAAAAAAGGGATATATTTGTCCCTAAAAAATTTGGACCAAAATACCCCCAGGTCAAAACAGCCCCCCTCCACTGCCCCTCCCCCCTTCTCCCTCACTCTGTATCAAAACACCCTCGGATCCAACCATTTGAAGCTTGGTTGAAGAGATTTCAACCTATAATCGAGCAATGGACAAGCAATTAGCAATTTTGAAGGTTCAATGGTCGCAAAGATTGGTTTATATCCCCATCGTCGAATTTTTTTTCCCGTTCGTGAGTTGTTGGGCCCTGTGTGATCGAACATGTCAAATCTGTTCGGCAACATAGGGCCGAACTGAGTCAACATGTTCGGCCCTGGTGGGCCAACAGATTCTTCTGTTCGGCAACATAGGGCCGAACATAATTGAATTATGTTCGGCATGCTGGGCTGAACAGAACTAATTTTGTTTGGCATTCTTGGCCAAATAGAGTCTCTGTTCGGCCAACCAGGGCTAAACAGAGACTCGGCCAAATGTGGAGCGAGGGGACAGAGAGTGTAAAAGGGGGAAGGGGTAGTTTAGGTATTTTTTTAATTTAGGGGGGCTACTGAGTAATTTTGGGGGGCTATTGAGTAAAAAAAAAATTTGAGGGGCTGCTGAGTAAAAACGGCAGGCCAAATAGAATTTTCCGTTTAAGAAGCTTTTTGATTTCCACCTTCCAAAGAGTAGGGGCCCATGGTGGGGGGAAAAGAAAAGGGCCAGTGTTACTTCATCACAATAAAAATTGAAATGCCGCTTCACTCTATTTTGGTGCAGACCCAGCCATCCTCTTTCAACTTCACCCGTGCTCAATTTGAGTTGCATCTTCTCTTTGCACGGATAAAAATTGATTTAACTATCTGTTTACCATGTGTGTTGCCACATAATTTTTGAAGGGTCTCAGAAGCTTTTTGGTTTCCACCTTCCAAAGAGTAGGGGCCCATGGTGGGGAAAAGAACGACTTTTGTCGTTCCTGACGCGATAGGCGGTGGTCCGCTTGCCTGTATATTTCGGCGAATAGTCAAGGAATTTTTTCTTTTTATTTTTAATGCAGAAGCCGCCAAGTAATCAGGAAAAGATCTATTTGAAGATTACTTCTGATATTTTCTCCCATATTTACACATTATATATATATATATATATATATATATATATATATATATATATAATTTCTGAAATTTTATAATTATTATTTGCACATATGCTAGATTACCTAAATGTAAAAATAAAATCTTTAGATATTTTTATTTCCTCATCCTCAAAATTATTAATCTTTTAACACGTGGCCCTTCGTATTTGATTCTCCAATGGATATATTAATGAAATAAGGATATTTTATCTCTTTATGATCTTAGTTAATCTTAAAATCAATAAAAATTATGGAAAGATTAATTTATACAAAAATGTGCCTTTACGTTAATTTTTATATAATGTTAAGAAAATATGCCTTTACGTTAATTCCAATTCACCTTCCAGTCAATATCTCTCACGTCGCAGTTCATTATAAAGCAGCATGAATGCCTTAAAGCACGTTTGTCTTCTAGCTCTTGCAGGAATATTATTTTTTTTGGACATGTCGGACATTTTAGAAAAATGCCTTAAAGCAACTTAAATTCAAATTTTCATTCAACATTTTTAATTTCATTCAAGTAATTAATCGTAAGTTGATAAAACTATAACTTTTAAAATATATTAATAGACACTAAGGTATTGCAGTTAAAGATCCACTAAAAATCTAAATATTTGGGTATAGTTAAGCAAAAATAGATGAAGGATGCAGTTGTTGATATGGAAAAAAATTTGTTTTAACTAAGAGTTTATTCAATGAATTAAAAATTATTTAGAGTGAATGATAAGAAAATTTATGTGGTTTAGTTTTTTAATGTTTGGATGGATCAAGTTGAGGCCAGGTTAGGCTTTTTTTTTGGTTAAGCCAATGTAGTTCTAGAGGATTTATGGGCCGTGTTAGGCTAGCTTTGGTTAACAAACATAAAACCAGGATCGGATCCAAATTTTAGATTGAGTCCTATATTTTTGAATCTGCTACAACCTATAGCTCTTCCAATGCAGATGAAGATGGGTCTAATATAGCTAAGAATGGGTCAGGTCATTATTTGACCCAACATATTTGGTCATCCTCATCTTCGTCTAAAAAACTTTCAATCTTCTTATGTTTCAATTTCTTGTGTACCTTTCCGTTATCATGGGTCAGTTAAAATGATTGGAGGATCTTTATGGGGAAGATTACGAACTAGACATCAAGTTTAATTTTACCGCTCTCAAATTGAATACCTTAGCACGGTAGATAAAAGAATTTAATGGACTTGCAGTGCTAAGGTCATATAACAACATGTACAGAGAAAGGCCATTCCCCCCAACGCGGCAACTCTTCCTTTTAAGATGTTATTTGGTCCGGCCCCCTTCTTTGGGTTCGTTTGTTGACCATGTTCGTAATGTTTGCACCAGTGACTCACCGCCGGGTGGATTGGACGCTGGTCAAAACCACGACCGAGAAACAACCATAAAATCAAAGAGAAATAGTTGCCGATTGCCCAGTTTCAGATTGGGACTTACGAAAGCTTGAATTTGGCACCGAGGCTACAATATACTCGCTAGGCACAGTATCAACGATCAAAAGAAACATGTGGAGCACCGTCATTGGCGCTGGACGATACCATCGTGCCACCACCATCTCTCACGCTGTCAAGGGCCCGAGAGGCAACGGCCATGTGAAATGATCCAGAGCTGGTCCCCACTCCCCACGCCCATGTTCAGATTCACAATGTTTAAATTCACAATAAGTTATAACTTAAATTTATTTACTATCAATACATTTATGCTTAAATTTTTAAAATTATATAAATTTAATTTGTTAATAAATTAATTAAAATCTCAAATGGACTTGATATTATAAAAAGCATCTAGCTCAATTCAATCCTGAATTTCAAACCATTCGTTCCTGGGCCATCATATGCCATCAAAAAACGTGTCGACAAAAAAAAAAAGATAAGTAGGGGAAGCAAGCTGCTGCTTTCAAATGGTTGACGTGCAAGGACATTCAAATGGCTAACCTAAAAGGACAAGGAGAGAAGCAAGCTGCTGCTTTGATATCGATTGCTGGCCATCCTTCTCAACCTTCCCTTATTAAATCCGTTGGGACCGATGGGCCATCAATCTGACACTCGCAATTATGGCTTAACGTTGACTGCTTGGCCCACCGATGGCATTAGTATGAAAGGATGCTGGGCATGCCATTGCTAAAGGTAAACACTGGATCATATCTGACACGGCATGGCTCAGACTCATTGTGTCGCTCATGGACTATTCCCAACCCGCCATGATTGGATCGTGCCTGGCACGGCCTATCAAGAAATATTTTAACATGAATGTACAAAAATGCTAAGATGGGTATAAGATGTTAAGACTAATGGATGATTAAAAAATGAATAAAAAACTCATATTATTTGCCTAATCCCACCTTCTATATTTACATGAATTATGTTTCAAGTTAATATAAATTTTCTTAAAATTAGAATTAATTTTTAATTCTAACAATCTTGTTCTTTAATAGTAAAAATTAGTTTATTTTAACAAATTTTATATTTCAATGGCAAAGATTAGTTTTTAATCCTATTAAGCTTTTGGCTTAGTATTGTTCTTAATATACATTTTTTTTCTTTCTTTTCTTTTCATTATTGTTATTTATTCTATATTAGGATTGCTTATATCCAATGCATTTGATCTAAATTGAAAACGTGTTATTCTATATATAATCTCCCACCATCATTTTTTAGCTTTTATTGCTACCATCTCAATGCTTTATAGCTCCATCTTAAATTTTTTTCTTATGTACCTTGCCAATTAGGATAGTTCACCAAATTATCCTTAACTACCATTAAAAATGTATTTGAGTTGCCATACATACTATCATCTTAGCATTTTTTTTTTCGTATCCATCGGGCGAATTAAAGTTTTCTATGAAGTCATTATATATATTCAAATGAAAATTTTAAATAAGTTCATTTGTTTCTTTCTAATATAATTATCTTGTTAGAAATTGATCCTCACATCCGTCTTGTGTCTCATGTAAGCAAGATTCCAAAGATTGGCTTTACTTACTTCTTCATCACTCAAGTACAACCGAACTATCCATGAATTGTATTGTGTCTCAGCATGAAGTCTTGCTGTATCACCTGTGCTGCATCGCGCTCGATGATTGGCTTGTGCTTTGTACATGCGCATATGCCAATATATATATATATATATATATATATATATATATATCTGCCCTTGGTATGCTTACGCGTATGCATCGCACGCAAGTTGCATGGCCCCCGATGCAGCAAGACATTCTCTACCATTAGCATAGCAAGCTCAAGCGTTGGTTTGAATCTCTTCCAAAATGACCCATGGTAATACATGCAGGCCAGCCCAAAGGCCCGTTTGAGCCGGATCTTTCAACCATCTAACTTTGCTGTTGGGCTGTCCCGATTTCAACTCCATAAAGGTGCTATCAAAATGACTAGTGTTTGGAGGCAAACTGCGCATCTACGCAATGGTAACAATCACAATATGCTCTAATTAATGGACCATGCCACAAAAAAAAGGTCATTTGAAAAGATTGTAACACTATTTCATGATTACTGATGAGTGTTTTTTTTTTGTTTTAATGTTATTCATTAGGATATGGCCATTATCATTTGTCACACTTCATTCAACTTTTCTTTACGAAATAAAGATTAGAAATTCAAAGGGAATAAGAATAAGTGGGTTTTTTTGTTTAATTACCCAGCCATGATATTTGGCAATGCCTTTGACGCTTACAGTATATGCACCCATGAAGCTAAAGCTTTTAATGAATTCAATGATTACATGAATTGGGACGTTGCTTTGTTTCCTCTCAAATAAGTTGCTGCTTTGTTATGGCCATGGTTATTCGCATATATAACATAAAATAGCAATAATAGCTAGAAAAAAAAAAACTCAATGGACAGATGTATTATTGTTAGATTTTAATTTTGCAGTCATACATTTCAGAATAATATATTTTAAAGTAATATTAGTATCCATGTGATAAACAAATAGTTTGATTATAATGGTTATATATGGACCACTTAAATATCAATATACATATCAATATTCTCTTGTGCAAAAATAGACATATTAGTGATGCATTTGAAATGAGTTGAGGCAGTAGCACTACAAGAAAATAGTATAATAGTGACAAAAACTTCCATCACTATTCCGTCACAAATTGGGTTTAGTGACGGATTAGTGACGAAAATCTTATCATCACCATTTTTGCCGTCACTAAATTTAGTGACGAAAAAAGGTCCGTCACAAAATAATAGCGACAGATTTGTGACGGAAAGAGGTCCATCACAAAATAATAGTAACGGATTTGTGACGAAATATTCCGTCAAAAATTTGTGACGGAACATATTTTTCGTCACTAAATTGTGACGGATTAGTGACAGACTATCCATCACGCATTATTCCGTCACTATTCCATTACAAATATTTCATCACTATTCCATCACAATTTAGTGATGGATTAGTGACAAAATTTAGTCACTAAAACTTTGTCACTAGTCCATCACTAATAGTGATGAATTAGTGACAAAAGAATTCATCAATCATTTGTTATTGTTCCATCACTAATCAATCACTAATATTTTCGTCACTAATCCATCACTATTATTTCTATCAGAAATCCATCACTAATCCATCTTAACCTAAAAATTTAACCAAATTTTATTCTTATAAATTTAAAATTATTTTTAAATTATAATATATTTAATGCATTCTAATGAAATTTATAGATGAAAATTCAAATTTAAGAATAAAAAATGCATTTCATAAAATAAGATAAATATAACTGTATACATCAACAATACTAATGTTTTATACATTAGACATCAAATTATTAAGATGTCTTCGGCTGCCTTAGGGACTCTACACTTGAGAAATGTACATCTGAAGCAATCCTTTGAACACCGTTTACTGGCTCCCTCTGATGTAGCATGAAGTGAACAATGCTAGTGTGTGACGTCCACCTGCAGCTACTGAAGCAATCCTTATTTCCGTGTTAAGTATCACTAGACATGTAGGAGCTGAAAGAGTTTCATCACCAGATGTTGGGCTCTCATGTCCAAGCTTAGACATGCTAAGCCTGTGTCTTTTGGCCCTAATTAGATTTGAACTTATTTCTAATATTCAAGAACATGTACCATCATGTATGCTAGTTGATGATATAGTGCAAATCAATGAGAAAAGAACATGAGTAAATGCTAAATTGGATTTATGAACGCAAGCTTTCAACTATTGGGGCCCCAATTAGTATTGATGGACAAGAGATACCATAAGTGATTTGTTTCGCTATATGGAAACTATTATACAAAAATAAGGAGAGATAAATGGAGACATATTTAATAGAATTCCAGCTGATCGTATAAACTGAAAAGTTGCTTCTGGGGTATTATGACTGATAAATACCCTGACAACTTGAAGGAAAAGTTTATTGAATGACACTAATGCCATGCTGTATGGCTCAAAATGTTGGGCATTAAATAGGATTGAAGAAATGGATGCATAACAAAATTGAAATGGATAAATGAAAAGTGATTGCTTTTAAGCTTATTTTAAATATGTAGCTAGGACTATCTTAAGCTTTTAAAATATCTATTGTTGAGGCATGATTGCTGATCTATCAATAAAATCCAGAAAAATACTGTTACAATTAAAAGCAGCAGTGGCTTTAAATAGACACTAAACTGCTGGAAAGAAGTTATTCATCTGGCTTTAGACCATTGAAGTTAATCACATTATTTAGTATTTGCTATAAATAAGCATTGTCTGATTTTCTTTCGAAGAAAATGTTTAGAATCATTCTTCAGTTTTAACAATTGAAACACAGTTCCATGTGTCTGTTTGTATTCAGCATTGTCTTTTATGAAGACAATTTTATGAAGAAAAATTGAAATTTAAAATAACTATTATAAAATTATAAAGAAAGTATTAGTAAAAATAATAGTCATTATAGAAAATGATGGGACTATTTTTCATATTATTCATCTTAATAACAAAGTGAGGGGTGGTCTGGAAATAAAAAAAAGGTGAAAATATGTTTTTGGTCCTTAAACCTTCACTTAAAATTTATTTTAATCCTTAAACTTTTACTTGTTATAGTTTAATCTCTTACATTTTAAAAATATTATATTTGTAACATTTCATTATATAGGATCAATTAAAATTGATGGAATAAATGATAGGTCATATTGATAAAAACATGAATTAGTTGATAGAATGACATATTATGAGCTATTCTATTCATTTGAATTGGCTCTATGTCACAAGATGCATGGAACACAATATTTTTAAAATATACTAGATTGTAATAATTAAAAGTTTAAGGATCAAAATAAATTTTTTAAAAAAGTTTGAAAAACAAAAGCATATTTTAGCCTAAAAAAATATAATGATTATTATAAATAGGTTTTTTCATGACGTTATTTGCTATATGTAAATGATGCCGTCACCAGATTGGCAGAGCTTACCGGGCCTAAGCAGCCAGAATTTGCTGGGTCTATCTCTCACGTCTCTGCGGAGGGTCCAAATCATACAAGCAGTCTGAGCCGCTGGGTTGTATGGGTGGTTTCTACAAAAAATTCTATCCGAGTGGCCGACCGAAGGTCCTACAAAAAATCCTACTTGGGTGGCCGCACATGAGCAAGCCAATTCATCATAGTTCGCCCGTGGTCCCACTAATAACTCCAATGGTGCATTTTGAAGTTCATCCACTTCCCTCACATGGTCATTCTCCCAAGCATCGCATCAGTCGCCGCGCTGTTGCACTGCATGTGGCCCACTTGCTGCCCGATGGAATGAAAGACTATGTAGTCAATATAAAATAATTTACAAGACACGTGCTTCATACTCATATAAACCAATCCGTAGAATGGAATGGATTTATTTCACGGCTATGCCTTTGACTATCCGAAATTTGAATGAACTCAACGGTCATCACGGTTCACCAGTGTTAAAATTAGGATCCGGGTCATCTTCCACATGGCCCATAAACCCTTTCCTTCTATTTAGCCTTGATATTTCCAATATGCTGTGTAACAGTCATTAAATTTATTTGAGTGGGAATTGAGATCTGGAACTGAATGAAATTTTATACTTAATTTTCATTGATTAAAATTTCATTTTCTTCTATGGTTGAGAAACAAGCATTCAACGTTTATTCTTCAATTCTATACACATTCTACTATCATTTGTATGATTCACAAATCTTGTCGCCGTTATCTGAAAAATCACATCTGATACCAATGCAAGCTGCCCTCCCTCCGCCAATAAATCACCAATTAGTAGCATCAGGTGGTGAGCTTTATAATGGAATAAAACTCTGACATTTCACATCACATGACAACACTACCAACCAACAAAAACTCTTTTCCTCCTTTATTTTTTATTTAAATATTTCAAAGGCACCAACTTACTTCATTTACACCTTTATCATAGACATTTCGTTTCCATTAATCAAGTCAGACAACTTTTTGTATGAACCTTTAAATTTCTACTTTTAACCAACTTTAAAAGTCTTAATTTGAATTTATCTTACTCTATTAATTAATAATTTAAACTATATCTAAGTGCTAGCAAATCAACTAGGTATACAAATAATATTACAAAATACTAACTTTTTCTTATGTAAATTAACTTGTAAAAATGAATAGGCAAAAGAATGTATAAAAAGAAAAAAAGTAAAATAATTTAATCCTTATTTCCATAATGATTTATCACTTTTAAGAATAAATTATTTTACTTTTTTTAATGCTATCTGAATCTGTGTCAAATTTTAAAGCATGAAATAAAATTGATTTTATTTTTAAAAAGGTTAAATCGAAAAACATAAATGAACTAATTTATTAAATCTATAACTTAATCTATAACTTAATTGAAAAACAACTAATTAAATAAGTTGTATTTATATTTTTAAAAAATAAAAGTATAATATAAATTATAATAGTTTAAAATATAATAATTTGTATAGTCTTTAAAAATATTTTTTAATTCAAATTTGATTCAATTTAAATTAAATTTAAAAATTTTAAAAAACTAAAATAAAATCGTAGAAGGGAAGGTAGATTTAGTTTAATCATCACACCTTGGACTTGGAGCGGGGCAGCATGTGATGCGTCTCCACTACTCTCTTGATTTATTATGATATGATGTAAAATTGCTACCAAGAAAAGGACGTAAAACATGGCACCTATTGTGCCATCTTCCAACGCACTGTGCTATAGGGGGAGAGAGCGAGTATATAGGAAGCAGACAGACTGGCTTTTTGAAGGGTTTCAGAAGCTTTTTGATTTCCTTCCAAAGAGTAGGGGCCCATGGTGGGGGGAAAAGAAAAGGGCCAGTGTTACTTCATCACAATAAAAGCTGAAATGTCACTTCACTCTGTTTTGGTACAGACCTAGCCAGTCCTCTTTCAACTTCACCCGCGCCCAATTCGAGTTGCATCTTCTCTTTGCAACGTGGATACAAATTGATTTAATTATCTGTATACCACCTTCTCTAGGCAGAGGTGGGCCAGCCTAGCCAGCAGTCGACTCACGGAGATCTCCCCAGCGGGAGGCTCACCGCCACCGTGCCTCATCCCAGCATCATCACCGAGAGACCTCCAAGAGGCTTCGGTCCCCCTCCTGCCACTCTAATGATTCTTGCAAGCGACGGCGCGGGAGGGAAACCGAGCGGGTGCATCACCATCGGCATCGCCCTTCCCCTTCTTCAGGATCTTCTCGGGAAGGGTCCTCCGATGGTCGGGTCGCTCACCGGGCCGAGCGGCGGTTGGAGGAGTACAACCAGCAGTTGAAGAAGCTCAACCGCTAGATCACCAATCAACTTGACATGGACTATGACAGCCGCCCTTTGCTATCTCGCCGCATCATGGAGGAACCAATATTGACCCGGTTCCACCTCCTGTAGCTGGACCCGTATGACGGCACCACGGACCCCCTGGACCATCTAGAGAGCTATAAGGTCCTCATGCAAGTCCAAGGAGCGACCGACTCTCTCCTCTACATTGCCTTCCCGGCTATCCTTCGGAAGGCCCCTCGAGCATGGTATTCCCAATTGCCTCCCCAAGCATCAACATCCACGCTGACGAGGCAGACTCCTCGCGAAGAGAGGCTGATGGAGGGTCCAGCAAGAGGCAAGCCCGTCCGAAGCCTGACAAGCCTCGTCCCAGGAGGCTCGAGCCGCCCCATCGACCGAACAACCAACCATGGGCCCTCGCCCCGAGAGAGGGGCCCTTCACCCCCTACTCACTCCTATATCCCATATCTTAATGGAGATCGAGGGCGAGCCGTTTCTTCAGCGCCCGTTCCTCTAAAGCCAGGTGCCCCCACAATAAGAACCTCTACTTTCGCTTCCACCGCAACCACGGCCACGACACCGAGGACTGCCACCAGCTGAAGAAGGCGATCGAGGACCTCATCCAGTGGGGGTACTCGGCAAGTTTGTCTAGAGGGGGAATTTGGCAGCGCCAGGCCCCTCGGTGCCCCCGCCTACCAAGGTCGGCATTGACAATGCTCTGACCGAGAAGACGATGGCCATGATTTCTTGGGGGCAGAAGGCACAACCAAGAGGCCACGAGAGGTTGAGGGGGTAGATACTGTAATCCCTTTCTCAAACGGGGACCTAGAGAGGGTGGATAATCCTAATGATGACAACGTCGTCGTGTCTATGACGATCGTGAAACACCCTGTAAAAAGAATTTTAGTTGATAGCAGGAGCTCAGTCGATGTTCTTAGTTATGATGCTTTTGTTCGGATGAGTTTGTTTGTTGATTCTCTTCGGCCCATGACCACGCTCCTGATGGGCTTTACTGGGAACTCCGTGAAGGTGGAGGAGGAGATTACTCTTCTAGTAACGGCCGAAACATTGCCGTGCCAGAGCACAGTCCTCATCAAGTTCCTGGTCATCCGAGTCCTCCTAGCCTATAATGCTATCCTCGGACGGCCCGGTCTGAACCTCTTGGACGCAATCATCTCCACCAAGCGACTATTGGTCAGGTTACCTACCGACGTCGGGTTGGATAGATGCGCAGAGAGAAGAGCCCGGTGCCGTTCTATTACCATACGGCCCCTAATCCGCAGGCCATAGTCGCTTCTCCAGTGCCGGAGTCGTTGGACCCCAAAGAGGCTGAAAGGAGGGGAGAGCCTGCCGAGCACCTATTGGTGTTTCCGCTAGGGGAGGACCCAGCGAGGACGGTCAGAGTCGGGGCACTTCTCCACGAGGAGGCAAGAGACCGACTCCTCACCTTCCTTCGGACCAACTCAGATGTCTTCGCCTGGTCGGCATTCGATATGCCAGGTATACTGCCAGAGGTGATCACTGACAAACTCAGCATCAACCCATAGTGTCGACCGATCCGACAGAAGGACATGAGCTTTGCCCTTGAGCGGCAAAAGGCCATCGATGAGGAGGTTGGCAATCTGATTGCCGCTGGCCACATCCGGAAGGTGCATTACCCAGACTGGCTAGCGAACATGGTAATGATCTGCAAGGCTAATGGGAGCTGAAGGATGTGCGTGGACTTCATCCACCTCAACAAGGCATGCCCCAAGGACAGCTTCCCACTACCCAGGATCGACCAGTTAATGGACACCATGTCAGGCCACGAGACCCTCAGCTTCATGGATGCCTTCTCGGGGTATAACCAGATCAGGATGGACCCGGTGGATGAGAAGGCCACTTCCTTTGTGACTAAGAATGTCATCTACTACTACAAGGTAATGCCTTTTGGACTAAAGAATGCAGGAGCCACATAACAAAGGCTGATGAACAAGGTCTTCGAGGACCAGATTGGGCGCAACAAGGAGATATACGTGGATGATATGCTAACTAAAAGTTCGCGTCGACGACCACGTTGCTTACCTGGCGAAAACCTTCGATAACCTTCGTCGGTATCAGATGAGGCTAAACCCCCGCAAGTGTTCCTTTGGAGTAATGGTGGGTAAGTTTTTGGATTTCTTGGTGACCCAGAGAGGAATCGAGGCAAATCCAAACAAGATCCGAGTCATCCTCGACATGAGACCTCTGGTCAACAAGAAGGAGGTGCAGCATCTGACCGGAAGGGTGGTGGCCTTGAGGCATATCGAGTTGGGGCAAACGAAGTGCGGGAGAGGGTGGTCTAGGAGTACCCAAACATCAATCTTTCATTTTTGGAGGACGAGAGATATTGCTTCTCGTCGCCGATAACTAAAGCACTGGCAATGACTCCCTTATCCGATGATGGCGACGATGATAAAGATGCCCTTGATGTTGATTTTGAAGTAGCCTCAGAAGGGGATCCAACGGAGGCTCCTCTAGAAATTACTCAGAAGGTAGAGGCTTCAAGGCCCGCCATCGAGGAGATTGAAGTTTCGCAACCAATTGCCAAGGAGGATATGGCTTTGAGGCCGAGTGATGAAGGGGGTCGGCCGGATCAGCATATTTCAGGCATTGCTGAAATCACCTCCGAGGATAAAGCCGGGACTTAGGGATCTATCTTTTTGCATTTTTCTTTCACTTTTGTAACACAAAACGATATTATGATATGAATGAATCTATTTGTTTTTCTCCGTGTGTCCCACTGTTTTGGTATTTGTGTGTCAGACAATCTTTTAGCTCACCCTCATCTCGCCCGAACTTAACTTATTACGAAGCCAAGCGAAGAAACTAGCTATGTTAGAGCTTAGAGAATTTTGGGATTACTATATCAAAATCAGAGAGATCGCCGGTCTTGCTGAGACCAGCCTGATCAAATCTGCCAAAGCAGGGAATAACTCAGCTCTGCCAAAGTATAGGGGGAGAGAGCGAGTATATAGGAAGCAAAAAGACTGGCTTTTTGAAGGATCTCACAAGCTATTTGATTTCCACCTTCCAAAGAGTAGGGCCCATGGTGAGGGGAAAAGAAAAGGGCCAGTGTTACTACTGGTAAAAATGATTCAGAGGCATATGGTGAGGGGGGGAGAGAAGCCAATCATTCAGGCAATTTGATTGTGCCCTTTTCTTTTTCGGTCATTACCAAAGACACTGTCTACGCAAATGACAAATGAATGCTGCCATTGATGATGAGCTCCACGGAGGCAGCTCTGCGGCCCCACAGAATAGAGAGAAGTTTAATCAAATAAATAGCCTTATCATTAATTTAAGCGTACGCATTAGCATTAATTAATGAGCAAAGCAAGTTCCCTTCCAGTGCTCCTACAGAACAATTCAAGGATGGAAGTTTGTGTCTAAATAGCTAAAGAACATGTTTTCAAACAAGGTCAGATGTGGTTTGTCTTTAATATGCACTCAGTTTCTCTGAATGTATTCATCCTGAACTATTTTTCAACTCTGTCAAAACGATATATTGTAATGTTGATATTAAACATCTGTGATTGAGTGCTGCATCATTATAATTCAGATGTCATTAATTCAAAACTTGAAAACAATTTCTTTACGAGTAGGATAAGGTTTTCAAATGCCACCAGCGATGCTCAAGACACAAACATGTAATGCTTAGAAAAAAAATGAGACCTAATTTTTGTCATAAAAAATTACTGTTCCATCTCAATCTTCACTAGGGGAGCATGGTCGAGATACCGAAAGGAGCTCGCATGAGGCCTATTTTTCTCTGTCAAACATGATCTTACATAAATCTTGAGACTAATCAACAACCTCTTAGAGCGAAATTTCTACTATAGCGGTGGCTCGCCGGGGTGGAACTAGGGTAGGATGGGAGACCTTTGATTTGTTGTCCCACGTACCCAAGTGCTGTAATGTAGTGGCTTCGAGCTCTAACGTCAAGCCACAAAGTGTGCTCTATTGTCAACCGTCTGGTGTTTGTGGAAGGGGAGGACGATGAGGGAGGAGTGGCGCTCCTCGGCGAGGGACCAGACGTCCTCGTGCATGGCGCTGGGCGAGAGAAGGCGGTGAGGGGCTGGATGGAGACGCCGGCGGCGTGCTGCTCGTAGCTATCGAACGCGGAGATGATGTTCTCGGAATGGGCCTGCCCGTAGGGGAGGTCCCTGCCACTCCGGTGGCTGTCGTTGTTGGAGTCGGCGGTGGTTTTGTGCATGATGACCATGGCGGAGGCGCGGCCGGTGAGCTCCACCAGGTGGAGGGTGCAAACGAAGATGGGGAGCTTGGTGGGGTTGGACAAGTCCAACAGCCTGGTGATGGAGTGCATCTGCCGGGCGTTGTGGATGCAGGCCAGCATCCGAGCTCGGCGTCCGGCCTCGACCGCTCCAGCTGCCGCTGCCGGTGCCCCCCGTTGAGCACCCGTGTTGGCTTGCACGTCCACGTCACCACTGGGGCCACCAACAAGGTCGTCAGGACCGAAGCCACGGTCATCACCGAGTAGAAATCTCTAGCGACCAACTGGATAATTAATCAATCAATCGACAAGAAATTAAAAGAGAGTTAGGAGTTGATGAATTAAGAAGCTGGAAGAAACTGATTTGAGGAGGAGCCAAGGTAAGGTAAGGTGAGGCGAGATAATTAAGTACTCGGTTGTCCGTTCCGATTTTGAAGAGGATCATCACGAGGGGGCCCTTGGCGGTGGCGAGGAAGCCATGACTTTTGCAATATAAAATACAACTTGTTCAACAAAATAAAATAAAACTTGGATGAAAATGAAACGAAGCCTACATGAATTTCCCTTCTTTATTTAATTAATATTTAATATATTACATTAAAAATTTATTACAGTACATATTACATGCTGCAAATTCAAACTTAGGGATCAAGACGATACAATTTATTTAAAAATGGAGAGAGATTGATGATTATCATCTTTGTCATTCTGCTTCTTCACATAGAAATTGCGGCAGCATGAAGGAGTATTCAAAAGACAACATTTATCCTTTGTTGCTTTGGCCGTAATTTCTATGAAAAGAAGCAGAATGACAAAGATGATTTTCCAAAGCAATTTCTACGAAAAGAAGCAAAATGGCAAAGATGATAATCATCATTGTTGGTTGGATATTGATCGCCATTATTCCTCCTCCCTACTTGGATGGCTGCAATATGAACGTATCCATACTTGGTATCAATAGACTTGAGATCTTCATCCCTGAGAAGCCTAATGCTGGTCTGACCATTTTCTAGCGTGATAGGAAGACTATGTTCTGCTGTCTTAATCCTATAGTCTTCTGAGAGTTCAAAGGCTCCTATTTTGTAAATTTGCTTGTACTCAACCTTTGGTAGTTTATTATTGATCAAGTTTACTTGGATTCTAGAAGCTGACTGAGTCATCATATTTATTGTTTCATTCTGAAACTGGTCCTGGTCTTTGGACTCATACTTTTCTAATTTTTCTAATAGGTTAGGTTTTCGGGACTTGGTTAATCTTTTAAACATTCCTTCCATTAGTTTGTAATTTTTGGTTTGAATTCAGGTGTTTAGGATTCATAGTTCTCTAACCCTTTTAACATATTAAACTTCTAAACCTTAGTTAATCTCTTAATTATTGGTTCCACTGCTTTCTAAGGGTTGATGATGAGTCAGGAACACTGCCGAAAATACTGCTGGTCTTACACTCCTTTCTGCCAGTCTTACGCTTACCGCCGACCTTGGTCTCCCGATCATCATGTCCTAAGAACCTGGTGGATAACTAAGAGGCCCGCTTAACTAAAGTTTTTCCACTTAATATGCTAAGGGCTAGGGAACTATGTTTCCCAACACCCTGTCCCTCTACCAGAAAGGTGAAGTCAGGGTTTTCTCTAACTGATTTTTATAACCATAATTTTTTATGCTAAGAACTGGTGCTGTGCTTTTGTGCAAAAATCAAATAGCATAATTTAAAAACTATAAAACAACTACTGTAAAAATAGTTTTCTTTTTAGATCTGGAAGCTCACGTCCGGCCAGGGGCTCCTTACTCCCGTGGGTCATAGACATATTTGCATATGTCCGCTCAGGAGGCGTGATGGAGAGGGTAGACTGCACCCTTCTCCCCCGAAAAGAAAATTTTTGCACATAAGCATAAAATAAAGCAACCGAAATACTAATGAAAATAAGTTTAAAACTTGCACAGAAATGTACAACTGGTACTGGATTTCTTAAGTCTGGAGAAACTTACAACTAAAAGCTTGAAAGCTTACAACTGAGATTACATGAGGTTGGCCCAAGTTGGCCTTGATAGGTTAGCCGGACTCGGCTCTGACTGAGGATGACAAGAAAATGACAAGAAATTAGCCAAACATGGCTCTGATACCATTTCTGAGAGGCCTGAGATCTGAGTGACTAATTTCTAAGTTTGTGAATGGAAGACTGGTCTGGTGAAGGTGTTTTTGAATGAAGGTAGACTCGGATGATGAAAGGTCAGGGATGATGGAGGATTAAGGATAATGATAGGGTGGCCATGGATGAGGTTTGGTTCATGGATGAAGAGGGTATGAAGAGGGTAAGAGAGGAGGCTCTCGGGTGTGTGGAAGGATGAGTGTGAGGAGGTTATGTGAGGGATATTTATAGGAGAGGGAAAGATAGTGGATGAGATAGTGGATTAGCCATTAGGGTAGTGGATAAGGCATTAAGGGGTTAAGTGGCCATGAGTGGAGGTAGTGGCCATGAGTGGATATTTTGAGTGGAGGCTTTAGTAAGTGGAGGTTAAAGTGGCTATGGTGGAGGCTTAGTGAAAGTTAAATTGGCTATGGTGGAGGCTTAGTGGAAGTTAAAGTGGTGGAGGCTTAGTGGTCATGGTGGTCATGAGAGAAGGCTTGAGGATGGGTGCGGATGCCTCTCACAGGTTGAGGGCTATCCGTTTTATAGACTGGACTGGACGGACTTCAGGCTGGTTGGAGTCCGGAGTGGTTGGTGCGGACTTCACTTCATTTGAAATCCGAAAGGTGATCTGGCTGGTCTTTAATTATTTCTGTCCGTGGGGACAGCTGGTTGGCTGGCTTTGATAAAGTCTGTCTGTCCTTGGGGACACATGGCTGACTAGCTTTAATAAATTCTGTCCTTAGGGACAACTGGCTAGCTGGCTTCGATAAAGTTTGTCTGTCCTTGGGGACAGCTGGCTGGCTGGCTTTAATAAAGTCTATCTGTCCTTGGGGACAGCTGGCTTCTGTGGACTTCAAATGGGTTGAAATCCAGTATTGGTTTTGGGTCTGGGGCAGGACGTCTGGATTTAGGACAGCTGGCTTTGCTATCCTTTGAGCACTGCAGCACATGTGCGGCTGCTCTTGAGTTACTTCCCGTAACAATGCTCTAATACCAGAAAAGTCCTTCATATGAGTTGGCGTATTCTGACTGGTTGTTACTGCTGTAGCTTCATATGTGTGAGCTGCTATGGCTGGCTGAGATATAGGTGCCATTGTTGCAATTGCTGAAGTGTTGCTGAAGTGTCACTATCTGGTTGATTGTAGCTGTTGTGCTGGAGGATAAGTCTGAGGAGCGTGCGTCTGAGGGGCATGCATTTGGTAGGGCCGAGGAGTCACATGGGTGACCTGATAAGGCTGAGGAGTTACATGGGTGACTTGAGGAAGCTGAAGAGTAGTCACATGGGTGACTTTGATGGTAGCGGAGGGTCACATGTGTGACAATAGTACTGCTGGAGTCACATGCGTGGCATGTGCAATAATAGTGCTGCTGAGAATTGTGAGACTAAAGTTTTGGGCCAAAGTTGTGGACTGGATCTGGGTTCTAGTTAAAGCAGGTTGGAAGGTCTCTGGAATATTGGGTTGGGAAGCAAAAGGTTTAGTTTCCATATATGTGGACTGGGTTTGGAATAGTATTGGGCTACATTATGTCGTAGTCTTCATATGGATCCTGGGCATCCTGTAGATATAGTTGGTCTGCTGGCTTGGGCTGAGATGAACTGATATCCTCCTCCTCATCAGAGTCTCCTAGTTGTGATAATTCCTCTAATAATTTTTTCTTTAGGTCCTTTTTGTTAGGAGTTTTACTTGAAGAAGGAGAAGTGGTAGTTTTTTCTGGGGCAGGTTTTTCCATCTTTGGGAATTGTCTCGGGCTATCATAAGTAACTAGCCATCGGCTGATGTTACTTAGTGATAATCTTTCTCTGAATTGAAAGTTTTTCCACCACTTGATCCTAAATCGTCTTTCTAGGATAAGTGGATACTGTTGATCAAGGGATCTACTAACAGCAAAATCCCATCCCAAAATCCATGGGACTTGAAATTCAATTGTGAACATCATAGGTTTGTTTCCATAATGGGCTGTTTTGAGTCGATCGTGGAAATAAACCCATGCTGATAATGCTGGTTCTAGAATTATTTCTTTTGTTATCCCAAAGTAGGTCCACCAATCATGAATCCAGCTTGGGATCCTTTTGTCTATCTTTGGACTGAAGTTGAGGAACCAACTATGGTCCATGGGCTTAAGATAGAAGGCCTTATACCAGGCTTCCTGGTAGTCAAAATAGTTGTATTGAGAAGGCTGGTATTTTTGAGAAAAGGTTCTGGGCTGATATGGGTTTCCCCATTCTTGTTTAGTCATAAACTTCTTAATCTTACACTTTGAATAGGCGACTGCCTCTGAGTTCTGTTCTGATGTATGGGTTATTTCGGTTGAGTCTGTGTCAACTAAAATAAATTCATAATATTCCTGGGTTTTAAGGGGGCTTTGAAATCCTTCGGGTAAGTGGTATTGCATGATTTTTCATTAATCGAAGGGAAAATTCTGGACAGCTTGGGGATTTGGTTGTCTCCTATTTGTCTGGTTCTAAGAGTTTAATGGTAAGGGAGCAATTCTTACTATAATATGGGTTGAACATGGAGACTTGGAAGGACTAGACCTAGTTTGCTCAGTAGTAGTACTGGGACTAGGAGGCGACCGCTTTAGAGTTGCTTGGGAATAGGTTTGAGAAGGCGAGACTAAGGCTGAATACTGAGGTCTAAGAGGGAGAAAAGTTCTGGGTGGAGTCAATACTGAATATGGGTTACTGAGAGGGATTGGAACTATTGATTTTGCATATGATGCTTTTGTTTGGGTTTGTCTGACATCTTGTTCCTGTAAGGAATTCTCGTGTCAGAAAGTCCGGTAAACTATTTTCTGTGCCTTTTAGAAATTCTATTTCAAAATCAAATACTGATAAAATAGCTTGCCATCTAGCAAAAATTTGTTTTGAAACAAGATTTTCAATATCCTTTTCTAAACTTCTTTGGCTGGTTTGCAATCAATTCTGAGAAGAAATTTTTTGAAATATAAATCCTTCTGGAATTTTTGTATGCATAGGACTATTGCAAAACTTCCTTTTTACTATGCTGTAATTTGTTTGAGCATTAGTCCATATTCCCGAGTGATATCTGACTAATGTTTCTTTGTTATGGGTTTTTTGCTTGAGGATTCCTCCAAATCCTATTTCTGAGGCATCTGTTTCTACTATAACTAAGGTTGCTGGGTCTAATAATACTAGGCAAGGAAGGTTTTTGACATAGTTTTTACTTTTTTGACTACTAGGTATGTTCTTCTGTTCATCCTTTTTCTTTTTTCTAAGCTGAGCGTACAAGGGTTCTAGAGTGATCCTGATATTTGGAATAAAGTCTGAGACATAATTAAGACATCCTAGAAATCGTTGTAACTGGGTTTTTCCTTTGATTTTATCTGGAAATTTATCTGCGAATTCTATCGACCTTTCTATGGGTTTGATAGTTCCTGATAAATATAGTGCCCTAGAAATCTTACTTTGGTCTGAAAGATTTTGATCTTGGGTGCTGAGATTGCTAGCCCATTTTGTTTTGCTAAATTATGAAAGAGTCTAATGTGTTTAACATGCTTTTCTAGATCTTCTAAGAAGATGAGGACGTCGTCTATATAAACTATTATGAACTGGGTAAATTGATTAAAATTTCATTCATCATGTTCTGCAATTCGCTAGGGGCATTTTTTAAACCAAAGGCATTACATTCCATTCGTAATGTCCAAATGGTACAGTGAATGCTGTTTTGTATCTATCTTTTTCAGTTATTTGTATCTGCCAGAATCCTGATTTCATGTCAAATTTGGAAAATATTTTTGCTTTATATAGTCTGGATAACAAGTCTTTTTTATTAGGTATGGGATATCTAATCCATTCTAAAACTTTATTCAAAGGTTTATAATTTATGACTAGTCTAGGTGTTCCTCTTTCTAATTCTGAAGCTTTCTGGACATAAAAGGCTAAACATGACCATGGAGACTTGCTTGGTCTAATAAGTCTTTTGTCTAAGAGATCTGCTATCTCCTTTTTACAATATTCTAATAGTTCTAGGTTCATCTGAATTGGTCTGGCCTTTGTTGGGATATTAGTTTCTTTGAAGTATTTAATATAAGGTAAGCTGACCTGGTGCTTTTTCCTATTCCAGAAGGCTGTAGGGTCTTGGCTGTACAATTCTTTATTTAATTTTTCTTGGATATCTTTTATTCTAGTTTTCCATGATTCTAGCTGTAGTTGTTCTTCTATTCTATTTGTCTTTATTTCTTCTTTAAGTTGTTGTTTTCTATCCTTCAGGACTGTATCTTTTGGCTGGAATCTTTTAGTTGATTAATCTTTTTGAGTTCGACGGGGTTTACAAACTTGAAGGTGACTGGGTTCTCTAAAACATAGGTGGTTATGCCTTTCTTATTAATCTCTATTTCATAGAGGAGCGTTAGAAACGGTGTACCTAGGATAACTGTTTGGATATCTTTAACTACGATGAAAGTTGTTTTAAAGCAAATGTTGTCTTGGCAGACATGTACATCTGGAATTTTATATTTTACTTTAAGATTTTTACTATTAGCTATATAGAGTTTTTCCATAGTTTCTTCATAATATTTTCTAGGAAATAGTTCCTCTGGAATGCAATTCATGTCTGCTCCTGAGTCTACTAAAGCATATGTTTCTCTAATCTCATTCTTTATTACTAGATTCACCTTAATGTGCCATTTTTATCTTTCAACTATCGTAGTATGATTTTTTTTTCTTTTTCTGCTGGTCCTTCTTCTAAGGATTTTTCTTTTTCTTTATTTGATTTTTTTAGATTTTGTATTTTTGATTGTACTTTTTAATTTCTTGTCTTATTTATTCGTTTTCTAGTTTAGGTTGTTTAACTAATCTTATTTTGAGGTTTTCTTCTTGTCTGATTAGTCTTAGAGTCTCTGTTTCATTTTGTTGGACTGATTCTTTATTGTTACTGTCAGGTTTTCTTGGTTTGAATGTCTTCCTTGAGGATATTTCGGGGTCTAATCCTTACAATAATTCTTCTCCTAAGAGAGTTATCTTCTGAATTAATTACTCCCAATGATTTGAAAGGGCATTGGTCTTGTATTTCTAGCCACTTTAGGTACTTATTTTTGATTTCCTTATTTTTGCATGCTACCTTAAGCCATACAAAGTAAGGAATCTCTAGTCTTAGTTCATTCATACAATTATAATACTCTTGTTTAAGGGTCTCTCTTTCTTCTGTATTTATGGTTTCAAAGAGCCATTTTCTTTTTTCTTTATTTTGTTCTGATAGAAAATCTGCCTTGATCTGATCTTTGTTATTTTATATTCTTTTGAGATTATGGGTTTATTTTTTAATTGATTAAAAAGTTCATTTTCATAATTTGTCTTAACATGTTTAGGACTTCTTTTGGTTTAGGTTCGGGTGTTTAGGATTCATAGTTCTCTAACCTTTTTAACAGATTAAGTTTCTAAACCTTAGTTAATCTCTTAATTATTTGTTCCACTGCATTCTAAGGGTTGATGATGAGTCAGGAACACTGCTTGGAACACTGCTGGTCTTACGCTCCTTTCTGTCAGTCTTACGCTTACCAACGACCTCGGTATCCTGATCATCATGTCCTAAGGACCTGGTGGATAACTAAGAGGCCCGTTTAACTAAAGTTTTTCCACTTAATATGCTAAGGGCTAGGGAACTATGTTTCCCAACACCCTGTCTCTCTACCGAAGGGTAAAGTCAGGGTTTAATCTAACTGGTTTTATAATCACAATTTTTTATGCTAAGAACCAGTGTTGTGCTTTTGTGCAAGAATTAAATAGCATAATTTAAAACTGTAAAAATAGTTTTCTTCTTAAATCTGAAAGCTCACGTCCGGCCAGGGGCTCATTACTCCCGTGGGTCATAGACATATTTACATATATCCGCCCAGGAGGCGTGATGCTTCTGATTTAAGAGAAGGCATACTGAAAATACTGTATGAAAGGTAAATTGTATGCATAAAAGGCCCAATTTACCTTTCATGCAGTATTTTCAGTATGCCTTCTCTTAAATCAGAAGCATCACGCCTCCTGAGCGGGCATATGTAAATATGTCTATGACCCACGGGAGTAATGAGCCCCTGGCCGGACGTGAGCTTTCAGATTTAATAAGAAAACTATTTTTACAATTTTAAATTATGCTATTTAATTTTTGCACAAAAGCACGGTATCGGTTCTTAGCATAAAAGATTGGTTATAAAAATCAGTTAAATTAAACCCTGACTTTACCCTTCCGGTAGAGGGACAGGGTGTTGGGAAACATAGCTCTCTAGCCCTTAGCATATTAAGTGGAAAACTTTAGTTAAGCGGGCCTCTTAGTTATCCACCAGGTTCTTAGGACATGATAATCGGGAACCGAGGTCATTGGTAAGCGTAAGACTGGCAGAAAGGAGCGTAAGACCAGCAGTGTTTCCGGCAGTGTTCCTGACTCATCATCAACCCTTAGAAAGCAGTGGAACAAATAATTAAGAGATTAACTAAAGTTTAGAAGTTTAAAATGTTAAAGTGTTAGAGAACTATGAATCCTAAACACCCGAATCCAAACCAAAAATTACAAACTAATGGAAGGAATATTCAAAAGATTAACTAAGTCCCGAAAACCTAACCTATTAGAAAAATTAGAAAAGTATGAGTCCAAAGACCAGGACCAGTTTCAGAATGAAACAATAAATATGATGACTCAATCAGCCTCCAGAATCCAAGCAAACTTGATCAATAATAAACTACCAAAGGTTGATATAAGCAAATTTACAAAATAGGAACCTTTGAACTCTCAGAAGACTATAGGATTAAGACAGCAGAACATAGTCTTCCTATTACGCTAGAAAATGGTCAGACCAGCATTAGACTTTTCAGAGATGAAGATCTCAAGTCTATTGACACCAAATACGGGTATGTTCATATTGCAGCCATCCAAGTAGGTATTATTCCAAACCATAGATTAGGATTAGATAAACCAATCTTCATTGCCTTGAAAGATGGAAGGTTCCGCGAGGCAAAAGATGCAGCACTTAGTATCATCAGCACCAATGCTCATTGGGGGCCGATCTATTTTGAAAATTATCCAGACCTTAGCACAGGAATTGACACATCCATCAAAAACCTTCTAATTATAGATATAAAGGCCTCAGGCTATGAAAATATAGATCCAGAATTTGAACCACTCAACATAGTTTATAGGATTGTTTATAAGCTAATGATGACAAGAATCAATGTTAAAGGAATAAAAAGAACTCCAATAGGCCAAACGTTATTCTTAGCAACAGATGAAAGACATCATTCAATGACACCTCAGATGTACAAATGGAATGAAGTTGAAATTAAGAATAACTGGACTCTGGAACAAGTTCAACCCCCTAGGAAATCAGTAACTAAAAATCAAGCAATCAATGAGATCAACCAAGATGATGAAGGGAATGTAACTTACACTTTCAGAAGATCCTATAGCCTTAGAACACCTAGGGCAGAACCCGGAGAAACTAGCAATATTAACATCAGAAACTTAAAACTCAAGGGTGTAGACCTAGAACCCAACATTCCAAACCTATACTATGAAAATGACTACTCTCCAACTTACTCCCAAATGAAAGATGGAATACCTAACCAACTGAACATGATTTCAAAATATGAAATAGATAAAGAAAAGATTAGAGAAGATTTTCTATCAGAACAAAACAAAGAAAAAAGAAAATGGCTCTTTGAAACCATAAATACAGAGGAAAGAGAGTCTCTTAAACAAGAGTATTATAGTTGCATGAATGAGCTAAGACTAGAAATTCCTTACTTTGTATGGCTTAAGGTAGCATGTAAAATAAGGAAATCAAAGACAGGTACTTAACATGGCTCAGAGCTAGAGAAATCAATAACCAACACCCTGCCAAATCATTAGGAGTAATTTGGAAAACTACAGACAATAGAGAAATTAATTCAAGACACATCCCATTAGAAGAATGCCAAATTCAATATAAAAACCAGATCCTAGTAGCCTCTCCATTTAAGTATCTAAAGCCAGAACAAGAACAAGTAGAACAAGTAGCTACCACTAGTAAACTCAGAAAAATAATCCAACAAAATAATTACAGTAATCAGCTCCTACATATCATGTCAGACCAGCTAGACAAGATAGAAAAGAATGTCACCAAGGAAGGCGAAGGCTCCAAAATAATTCAAGAAATAAAAATGCAAAAACCTATTTTAGAAATAGACAATAGTTGGACAACAGGCTTTAGAACCAGAGAAGATAAGATTGTAGACCAATTGGCAAACAGACTCAGGGGAGTAAGACTAGGTATGATCTCAGCTCAAGACCAACTTAACAAAATCAAAACCGAAGGACAAACATATTATAAAACACAAAAGGACTATTATCCTAGACCTACACCCCAGACATTCAATTCGAGGAAAGAAAAAGCTTCAATAGAGAAATCTACTATGGCGATGGAATATATGAATGGAATATAGATGGAAAATCTGAACGAGAAATTTGGAATCTATTAAGAGAAATGACCATGGCCGCAGGGGCCCTAAGAGCAAACAAAACCTCAGAAGAAAACAATGTAAAGGTCCTAATACAAGGCTTTACCGGAATGTTAGAAGGATGGTGGAGCAGGTATCTTACACAACAAGACAGAGACAATATACTAAATAGTAGAAAAATTCTAGTAAAACCAAACTCCTCAGAAATCACAGAAGAATCAAATGCTATAGAAACATTGATCCATGCAATCTACAGGCATTTCATAGGGTCAAGAGACCGCAAACAAGAAAGTAACAAAATGCTTTTAATGAAGCTTAAGTGTTCCAAAATGCAAGACTTTAGATGGTACAAAGACACCTTCCTTTGTAGAGTACTAGAAAGGGAAGACTACAACTCTCCCTTTTGGAAAGAAAAGTTTATTTCAGGACTACCTAGACTTTTCTCAAAAAAGGTAAGCAAGGCATTAATAGAAGAATGTGGAGGCAATATCATATGGGAAAAAGTTACCTATGGAGATATTAGCAATATCATTCAACGAACTGCTTTAAAAACATGCACAGAAATACAGCTCCAGTCTAAATTAAAGAAAGAGGAAGAAACTTCAAGAAAAGAACTAGGAAGTTTCTGTAAACAATACGGATACGAAGTCTTAACTCCACCTTCAAAAAAGGAACAAAAAGCCAATAGAAAAACCATATACCCCAAAACCTATAGATCTCGGTTCAATAGACAAAATGAATACCCACAATGGGAAAAAAGGAAACTAAGCAAACAGAAACCTAGAAAGCCTCCCCTATGGAATAAAGGAAAAGAGAATCTAATCCAAAACAAGAAAATGTTCCAATATGTTTTGGTTGTAGAAGAGAAGGACATTACAAGAGAAACTGTAGAATATCCCAGATTCAGGAATTAGACATCCCTGATAAACAAAAAGAAGAAATAGTAAAAATTATGATCTCAAATAACGAGGATAACTATTCCTCTGAAGAAGAGGGAAACACTTCAGAAGAACAAATCCAACTAATTGAAGAAAATGAAGATAGTTCCTCAGAAACAGAAAGATCTTCTTCATCCTACTTAGAAGGAGTAAATATATGTGGATGCATGGAAAAACTCAAAATCAATATGATGAGAAAAGAAGATTTTCTCTTTGATCTAGTAGAAGAAATGAATGATCTAGGATTAAGAAAAAAATGTATAGAGAAACTTAAAAAGGAATTTCAGCCCTGCCCTAATAAAAAAAGAATCCTCAATCTTCCAGAGATCATTAAAGAAAAAGAACGAGAAGAAAAAATAAAATCAGACCCAATTTATCAGCTTAATCGAGAAATTGAACAGATAAAACAAAATATCAGAATACTTCAGTCACGAGTAGAAGAATTAGAAAAAACAGATAAGGAGAAAGAAATACAAACAGACAAGGGAAAAGGAATACTTCAAGAAAACGACTACATAAATGAAATTTCAATAAAACCTCTTAGATGGTATATCAGCATTACCCTTAAAATCAAAAATAAAATCAAAATACTTGTGCCCTAGTTGACTCAGGAGCAGATATAAATTGTGTCCCAGAAGGACTTTTCCCTGAAATTTTTGGAGAAGAAACCTCAGAAAATATACTTGCAGCAGACAGTAAGAACCTTCAGGTAGAATATAAATACCCAGAAACGTATGTCTGCCAGGATGACATACAGCTTGAAACCCCCTTTCTCGTCGTCAAAAATGTTCAATCAACTGTAGTAGGAATGCCATTCTTAACACTATTTCACAAAATAGAAATCGACAAAAACGGCATAACTGCCCAGATTTCAGATAAACTACTTTACTTTAGGTTTTTATAAAACCTTGTTTTTATAAAACAAGCCTGCCTTATCAAAAGGATTTTTCAAAAGATTTTTGAAAAAGACTTTCAGCCTATAAAGGTTACTCGACATCTTAGCCTATCCAATACTATGTGGAAGCTAAACCTTTTGCTTTCTAGCCCAACAGTTCACAATCACAGACCTCTCAGCCTGTTACTAGCCCAAAACTCCGAAGCAGCACTATTATCCCAGGTCATGCACATGACCCCAGACTCATCAGCAGTAACACTATTATCATGCATGTCACGAATGTGACCTTCCAGCCCCATCAACACTATTCTTAGCAGCACTATTGTCACACATGTCACACATGTGACCCTCTGGCTACCATCAAAGTCACCCATGTGACTACTCTTTAGCTTCCTCAAGTCACCCATGTGACTCCTCAGCCTTATCAGGTCACCCATGGGACTCCTCGGCCCTACCAAAGGCATGCCCCTCAGACGCACGCTCCTCAGACTTATCCTCTAGCACAGCAGCTACAATCAACCAGATAGTGACACTTCAGCAACACTTCAGCAATTGCAACAATGGCACCTATATCTCAGCCAGCCATAGCAGCTCACACATATGAAGCTACAGCAGTAACAACCAGTCAGAATACGCCAACTCATATGAAGGACTTTTCTGGTATTAGAGCACTGTTACGGAAAGTAACTCAAGAGCAGCCGCACATGTGCTGCAGTGCTCAAAGGATAGCAAAGCCAGCTGTCCTAAATCCAGACGTCCTGCCCCAGACCCAAAACCAATACTGGATTTCAACCCATTTGAAGTCCGCAGAAGCCAGCCAGCCAGCTATCCCCAAGGACAGACAGACTTTATCAAAGCCAGCCAGCTGTCCCCAAGGACAGACAGACTTTATCAAAGTCAGCCAGCCAGCTGTCCCCAAGGATAGACAAACTTTATCAAAGCCAGCCAACCTGCTGTCCCCAAGGACAGAAATAATTGAAGACCAGCCAGATCACCTTTCGGATTTCAAATGAAGCAAAGTCCGCACCAACTACTCCGAACTCCAACCAGCCTGAAGTCCATCCAGACCAGTCTATAAAAGGATAGCCCTCAACCTGTGAGAGGCATCCACACTCATCCGCACTCATCCACACTCATCACCCATCATCATAATCATGACCCTTAAACCTCCACCATAATCACCTAACCTTCATTCATGATCACTAAAGAGCCTACTTAAGCTCCACTAAGACTCCACCAAGACTCCACTCGCCTCCACTCAAACTCCACTTACCCCCACTCAAGTTCCACTAAGCCTCCACCAAGACTCCACTCACCTCCACTCAAACTCCACTCCCCTCTCCACTAAGGCCTCTACTAAAACATAGCCATGACCTCTTCCAAACTATCTATAAAACCAACCCAGAATGACCTCCACCCATCCTCATACCTTCTCATCTCCAATCCTCTCTTAATCCTTCCATTCACCCGAGAACTCCTTAGCCTCCATCCATGAATATCTCTAAGCCTCCCCCATAGCTACCAAACCTCACCATTCATAGCCTTAAACCTCTATCATCCACTTCTATCATCCCAAAACCCTTTCATCAAACCAGACAAACCAGACTTTCCTTCTATAGAAATTAGTCACTCAGATCCCAGGCCAACAAGAATGGTATTATTTTCAGAAAAAGTTAGTGAAGCCCTAGCAGAAGAACACCAAGGCAACATTAATTGGGATACTGTCACCTATGGTGATATCTTTGGAATAATCAATAAAACATGACTTAAGATATGCACTTAAATGAAACTCCAGTCTAAACTAAAAAGAGACGAAATTACAACCAAAAAAGAATTAGGAGGATTTTGTAGGCAATATGGATATGAGATCCTAGTGCCTCCCTCCAAAAAGAAAAAGAAATTAATAAGAAATTAGAAAACCCAAAATATTATAAGACCAAAAAAACAAACAAATACCAAATAAAGGAAAAAGAATATTCAAAGAACAAAAACCCAAAGATATTCCTAAATGGAAAAAGAAACCCAAATTTCAACCAGAAAGAGAAAAAATACCTACTTGTTATAGATGTGGAAAGAAAGGTCATTATAGCAAAAATTGTAGAAAACATAAAGTATCTCAGATTCAGGAAATGGATATCCCTGAGGAACAAAAGGAAAAGATCTTAAAACTTATATTATCAGATAGTGAAGATAATTATCCCTCATATCTAGAAGAAAGCTCAGAAAATGACCAAATTAACCTAATAGAAGAAAATGAGGATTCTTTAAAGAAGAAGAAATTTCCTCTGAAGATTTAAATGAAATCGCACTATGCGATGCACAGAAAACCTTAAAATAAACATGATCAGAAATAAAAGAAGCGATTTGCTCATAATATCATAGAAAAAGTTGAAGACCCAGAATTAAGAAAAGATATATAGAAGAACTTAAAAGAGAATTAACCTAAATCTAAAAAAGAAATTTTAAGTCTACCAGAAATAATTAAACAAAAGGATCAAGAAGAAAAAACTTAAGAAAGATCCAATGCATCAACTTCAAACTGAAATTAAACAAATTAAAATAGAAATCAAGAACTTAAAGACAGAAATAGAAAAACTAAAACCAGACAAAGAAAAAGAAATCTTACAAGAAGAAGAAAGTAAACAGGAAAGCTACCTAAATAAAACCACCACAGTAAAACTTCAAAAATGGCACATCAAGATTAAACTAAAGGTCCAAGATGAAACTAGAGACACATATGCCTTAGTAGACACAGGAGCAGATATGAATTGCATCCCAGAAGGATTATTCTCTAGAAAATACTAAAGAAACAACTAAAAATCTTTATACTGCAAATAACCAAAGCCTTAGGATTAGACACAAAATATCAGACGTACATATCTGCCAAGACAAGGTCTGCTTTAAGACAACATTTATAGTAGTCAAAGATGTTCAAACTATTATTTTAGGAACACCATTCATAACTCTTCTTTATCAGATGGAAATCAACGAAGAAGGAATATCAACCCATGCCTTTGGGAACAAAATCACTTTCAGATTTGTAGATCCAACTAGAACTAAAGAAGTTAACTTACTAAAAGATCTTAGTATTCAAAAATACAGTCTTTAAAATATAAAGAGCAACAACTTTTAGATCTAAAAGAAGAAATCAAAACCACTAGAATAGAAAAACAATTACAAGAAAATCTTTGGAAACATAAAATAAAACAAATTCAAGAAAAATTAGAAAAGAATTATGCAGTCAAAATCCTACAGCCTTTTGGGATAGACAAAAACATCAGGTTAGTCTACCTTACATTAAAAATTTTAAAGAAATAAATATCCCAACTAAATCTAGACCTATTCAGATGAACGCAGAATTGTTAGAATATTGTAAAAAAGAAATATCAGATCTCTTAGACAAAAGACTTATAAGGCCAAGTAAATCTCCTTGGTCATGCTCAGCCTTTTATGTTCAAAAGGCCTCAGAATTAGAAAGGGAAACTCCCAGATTAGTCATCAATTATAAGCCTCTAAATAAGGTCTTAGAATGGATTAGGTATCCTATACCTAACAAAAAAGACCTTTTATCCAGACTTTATAAAGCAAAAATATCTCTAAGTTTGACATGAAATTAGGATTTTGGCAAGTACAGATAAAAGAAACAAATAGGTATAAAACAGCCTTTACAGTACCTTTTGGGCATTATGAATGGAATGTAATGCCCTTTGGACTTAAAAACGCCCCAAGTGAATTCCAAAACATGATGAATACAATATTTAACTCAGAATTGCACTTCATAATAGTTTACATCAATGACGTATTAATCTTTTCAGAAGACTTAAGACAACATGTCAAACACATTAAACAGTTTCATAATCTCAAAACAAAATAGACTAGTAATTTCAGCCCCTAAGATTAAAATCTTTCAAACTAAAATAAGATTTTTAGGACATTATATATATCATGGTACTATTAAACCCATTGAAAGATCTATAGAATTTGCAGACAAATTTTCAGACAAAATTAGAAAAAACCCAATTACAAAGATTTCTAGGATGCCTTAACTATGTAGCAGACTTTGTCCAAACTTAAGGATCACCCTAGAACCTTTGTATGCTCAACTTAGAAAAAAGAAAACAAATTGGACAGAGGAACAAACCCAGGTAGTCAGAAAAGTAAAAACATTAGTAAAAAACTTCCCTGCCTAAACTTACTAAATCCAGCAGCATTAGTTATTATTGAAACAGACGCCTCAGACATAGGATTCGGAGGAATCCTTAAACAAGAATTAATAATAAGGAAAACTTAGTCAGATATCATTAGGAATCTGGACTAATGCACAAATAAATTACAGTACAATAAAAAAAGAAGTTTTATCAATTGTATCATGCATTCAAAAGTTTCAAGAAGATTTGTATTTCAAAAAATTTCTTCTCAGAATTGATTGCAAATCAGCAAAAGATATTTTAGAAAAAGATGTTGAAAATATCGTTTCCAAACAAATTTTTGCAAGATAGCAATCTATTTTATCGGTATTTGATTTCGAAATAGAATTTATAAAAGGGACAGAAAATAGCCTACCAGACTTTCTAACCAGAGAATTCCTTACAGGAGCAAAATGTCAGAAAAGCCCAGATCCAAAGCCTCTTATGCCAAGCTCATGACCTTGGTACCACTTAAAACTATTACTCCTATTAAAAACCAGTATTCAGTCCTTGCCTCATCTTCCCAAAGTTACTCTCAGGCCACTCAGAAATGGTCACCTCCTAGCCCAAATCAAACCAGGCCAGTCCACCAAGTCTGGTATGACCAGACCCAGTCCATCCAGACAACCTCCGGTTAACCCATACTTCAAAACCCAATTCAGAAGCAATAGCTTATTCAAAATGCAAAATCTTAAAGTTCATCACCAAAGAAGAATGGGGAAATCCTTATCAGTCCAAAACATTCTCCCAAATATATTCACCCGCACAATACAACTATTTTGATTACCAAGAAGCCTGGTTCAAAGCCTTCTACCTTAAGCCCACAAATCACAGTTGTTTTTCAGCTTCTGCCAGAAATTCAACAAGAAAATCCCAAATTGGGTCTACAACTGGTGGATCTACTTTGGATTGACTAAAGACATATTACCAGAGGAAATACAACACTCATGGGACTATTTCCAAGACAACCTTAGAACAGCCACCTATGGAAACAAATCCATCATGTTCTCAGTCGAATTCCAAGTTCCATGGATCCTAGGATGGGATTTTACCATCAGCAAGACTCTAGACCATCAATATCCACCCATCTTGGAATGCAGGTTCAGAATCAAATGGTGGAAAAACTTCAGTCAGGAGAAAGACTACTAATAAATAATATCAGATTATGGCTTATCACTTATAACAATCCTCGGTAATTTCCAAAGCCAGAGAAAAGCTCAGTCTCTCCAGCAACAGGTAAGCCTCCCAATAAAAAAGAATTAAAAAAAAACTATTAGAAGAACTATCTCAACTTGGAGACTCAGACAACGAAGAAGACATTGGATCATCACAGCCAGATCCAACAACAATGCAGTTTGCACAAGACCCTTATGAAGATTATAACATCATATAATCATAAGGAAGCCAACATGCCTTTCCAGATAGGCCTCATCCAACCAGCCTGCCAACTCCGTACCTGCCGACCATAGTGGCAGCCCAGTTCATGCAGCCCAGTCTGTCAACTCCAAAATCTCTGGCAACCATTCTACAGTCATAGCATGTGAAGCTCAGTAACCCTATCAAACTTTTAACCTTTTTCTTTGAGAGCATTGTCCTTGAAAAAGGTCACAAATGCAGCCGTACATGTGCTGCAGTGCTCGCCAAATGTCCCATTACTGTACCTTTTCGGTGCACTCCTGTCATCCTTACACCTCCACCAATTATTGACCCAAAATAATTGTCCTTCCAACCCTATTCCCAAAACCATTATTGTCCTGAGAAATCGTTCATCACTATTCCCTACTGTTCATCCAGCTCTCAGCAATTATTGTCCTTAATCACTATTCATTCCACTGTTCATCCAGAACGATTCCCAGCAATTATTGTCCTTAATTG
This sequence comes from Calamus simplicifolius, assembly GCA_900491605.1. NCBI lineage: Eukaryota > Viridiplantae > Streptophyta > Magnoliopsida > Arecales > Arecaceae > Calamus > Calamus simplicifolius. The sequence goes on along the minus strand of UESW01004735.1, from coordinate 353,455 downwards.
TTGGCTTCCTTATGATTATATGATGTTATAATCTTCATAAGGGTCTTGTGCAAACTGCATTGTTGTTGGATCTGGCTGTGATGATCCAATGTCTTCTTCATTGTCTGAGTCTCCAAGTTGAGATAGTTCTTCTAATAGTTTTTTTTTAATTCTTTTTTATTGGGAGGCTTACCTGTTGCTGGAGAGACTGAGCTTTTCTCTGGCTTTAGAAATTCTGAGGATTGTTATAAGTGATAAGCCATAATCTGATATTATTTAGTAGTAGTCTTTCTCTGACTGGAAGTTTTTCCACCATTTGATTCTGAACCTGCGTTCCAGGATGGGTGGATATTGATGGTCTAGAGTCTTGCTGATGGTAAAATCCCATCCTAGGATCCATGGAACTTGAATTCAACTGAGAACATGATGGATTTGTTTCCATAGGTGGCTGTTCTGAGGTTGTCTTGGAAATAGTCCCATGAGTATTGTATTTCCTCTGGTAATATGTCTTTAGTCAATCCAAAGTAGATCCACCAGTTGTGGACCCAATTTGGATTTTCTTGTTGAATTTCTGGCAGAAGCTGAAAAACCAACTGTGATTTGTGGGCTTAAGGTAGAAGGCTTTGAACCAGGCTTCTTGGTAATCAAAATAGTTGTATTGTGTGGGTGAATATATTTGGGAGAATGTTTTGGACTAATAAGGATTTCCCATTCTTCTTTGGTGATGAACTTTAAGATTTTGCATTTTGAATAAGCTATTGCTTTTGAATTGGGTTCTGGAGTATGGGTTATTTCTGCAGAATCTGAGTCTACAAGAATGAATTCATAATACTCTTGGGATTTCAAGGGAATTTCATATCCGGTAGGTAAATGATATTGGATTATTTTTCATTTACCGAAGGAAATATTCTGGACAGTCTGGGAATCTGTTGGTCACTCAGTTCATCCTTTTCCAATAGTTTTACTGTCAAGGAACAATTTTTTGAAATGTATGGGTTAACCGGAGGTTGTCTGGATGGACTGGGTCTGGTCATACCAGGACTTGGTGGACTGGGCCTGGTTTGATTTGGGCTAGGAGGTGACCATTTCTGAGTGGCCTGAGAGTAACTTTGGGAAGATGAGGCAAGGACTGAATACTGGTTTTTAATAGGAGTAATAGTTTTAAGTGTACCAAGGTCATGGGCTTGGCGTAAGAGGCTTTGGATCTGGGCTTTTCTGACATTTTGCTCCTGTAAGGAATTCTCTGGTTAGAAAGTCTGTAGGCTGTTTTCTGTTCCTTTTATAAATTCTATTTCGAAATCAAATACCGATAAAATAGCTTGCCATCTTGCAAAAATTTGTTTGGAAATGATATTTTCAACATCTTTTTCTAAAATATCTTTTGCTGATTTGCAATCAATTCTGAGAAATTTTTTTAAAATACAAATCTTCTTGAAACTTTTGAATGCATGATACAATTGATAAAACTCTTTTTTATTGTACTGTAATTTATTTGTGCATTAGTCCAGATTCTGAATGATATCTGACTAAGTTTTCCTTATTATTAATTCTTTGTTTAAGGATTCCTCCGAATCCTATGTCTGAGGCGTCTGTTTCAACAATAACTAATGCTGCTGGATTTAGTAAGTTTAGGCAGGGAAGTTTTTTGACTAATGTTTTTACTTTTCTGATTACCTGGGTTTGTTCCTCTGTCCAATTTGTTTTCTTTTTTCTAAGTTGAGCATACAAAGGTTCTAGGGTGATCCTTAAGTTTGGACAAAGTCTGCTACATAGTTAAGGTATCCTAGAAATCTTTGTATTGGGTTTTTTCTCTAATTTCGTCTGAAAATTTGTCTGCAAATTCTACAGATCTTTCAATGGGTTTAATAGTACCATGATATATATAATGTCCTAAAAATCTTATTTTAGTTTGAAAGATTTTAATCTTAGGGGCTGAAATTACTAGTCCATTTTGTTTTGCTAGATTATGAAACTTAATGTGTTTGACATGTTGTCTTAAGTCTTCTGAAAAGATTAATACGTCATCGATGTAAACTATTATGAAGTGCATTCTGAGTTAAATATTGTATTCATCATGTTTTGGAATTCACTTGGGCGTTTTTAAGTCCAAAGGGCATTACATTCCATTCATAATGCCCAAAAGGTACTGTAAAGGCTGTTTTATACCTATTTGTTTCTTTATCTGTACTTGCCAAAATCCTGATTTCATGTCAAACTTAGAGAATATTTTTGCTTTATAAAGTCTGGATAAAAGGTCTTTTTTGTTAGGTATAGGATACCTAATCCATTCTAAGACCTTATTTAGAGGCTTATAATTGATGACTAATCTGGGAGTTCCCTTTCTAATTCTGAGGCCTTTTGAACATAAAAGGCTGAGCATGACCAAGGAGATTTACTTGGCCTTATAAGTCTTTTGTCTAAGAGATCTGATATTTCTTTTTTACAATATTCTAACAATTCTGCGTTCATCTGAATAGGTCTAGATTTAGTTGGGATATTTATTTCTTTAAAATTTTTAATGTAAGGTAGACTAACCTGATGTTTTTGTCTATCCCAAAAGGCTGTAGGATTTTGACTGCATAATTCTTTTTCTAATTTTTCTTGAATTTGTTTTATTTTATGTTTCCAAAGATTTTCTTGTAATTGTTTTTCTATTCTAGTGGTTTTGATTTCTTCTTTTAGATCTAAAAGTTGTTGCTCTTTATATTTTAAAGACTGTATTTTTTGAATACTAAGATCTTTTAGTAAGTTAACTTCTTTAGTTCTAGTTGGATCTACAAATCTGAAAGTGATTTTGTTCCCAAAGGCATGGGTTGATATTCCTTCTTCGTTGATTTCCATCTGATAAAGAAGAGTTATGAATGGTGTTCCTAAAATAATAGTTTGAACATCTTTGACTACTATAAATGTTGTCTTAAAGCAGACCTTGTCTTGGCAGATATGTACGTTGATATTTTGTGTCTAATCCTAAGGCTTTGGTTATTTAGTATAAAGATTTTCAGTTGTTTTTCATAGTATTTTCTAGAGAATAATCCTTCTGGGATGCAATTCATATCTGCTCCTGTGTCTACTAAGGCATATGTGTCTCTAGTTTCATCTTGGACCTTAGTTTATCTTGATGTGCCATTTTTGAAGTTTTACTGTGGTGATTTTATTTAGGTAGCTTTCCTGTTCACTTTCTTCTTCTTGTAAGATTTCTTTTTCTTTGTCTGGTTTTAGTTTTTCTATTTCTGTCTTTAAGTTCTTGATTTCTATTTTAATTTGTTTAATTTTAGTTTGAAGTTGATGCATTGGATCTTTCTTAAGTTTTTCTTCTTGATCCTTTTGTTTAATTATTTCTGGTAGACTTAAATTTCTTTTTTAGATTTAGGTTGTAATTCTCTTTTAAGTTCTTCTATATATTCTTTTCTTAATTCTGGGTCTTCAACTTTTTCTATGATATCTATGAGCAAATCGCTTCTTTTATTTCTGATCATGTTTATTTTAAGGTTTTCTGTGCATCGCATAGTGCGATTTCATTTAAATCTTCAGAGGAATTTCTTCTTCTTCAAAGAATCCTCATTTTCTTCTATTAGGTTAATTTGGTCATTTTCTGAGCTTTCTTCTAGATGAGGGATAATTATCTTCACTATCTGATAATATAAGTTTTAAGATCTTTTCCTTTTGTTCCTCAGGGATATCATTTCCTGAATCTGAGATACTTTATGTTTTCTACAATTTTTGCTATAATGACCTTTCTTTCCACATCTATAACAAGTAGGTATTTTTTCTCTTTCTGGTTGAAATTTGGGTTTCTTTTTCCATTTAGGAATATCTTTGGGTTTTTGTTCTTTGAATATTCTTTTTCCTTTATTTAGGTATTTTTTTTTTGGTCTTATAATATTTTGGGTTTTCTAATTTTTTATTAATTTTCTTTTTCTTTTTGAGGGAGGCACTAGGATCTCATATCCATATTGCCTACAAAATCCTCCTAATTCTTTTTTGGTTGTAATTTCATCTCTTTTTAGTTTAGACTGGAGTTTCATTTAAGTGCATATCTTAAGTCATGTTTTATTGATTATTCCAAAGATATCACCATAGGTGACAGTATCCCAATTAATGTTGCCTTGGTGTTCTTCTGCTAGGGCTTCACTAACTTTTTCTGAAAATAGGCTGGGTAATCCTGAGATAAATTTCTCCTTCCAGAAAGAAGAACTACAGTCTTCTCTTTCTAGGACTCTACACAAAAATGTATCTTTATACCATCTAAAATCTTGCAATTTAGGACATCTAAGTTTCATTAAAAGCATCTTGTTGTTTTCTTGTTTCATGTCCCTTGATCCCACGAAGTGTCTGTATATTGCATGGACTAGAGTGTCTACCCCATTGGTTCTTTGTTGCCTCGGATGAATTTGGTTTAACAATGATTTTTGTACTAGTTATTATTTTTTCTCTCTGTCTAGGGTTAAGATATCTGTTCCACCATCCTTCTAATTGCCCTGTGAATCCTTGGATTATAATTTTAAGGGTGCTGTCTTCAGAAGTGTTGGAGGCTCTTAGGGCTCCTGCTGCTATATTCATTTCTAATAAGAGATTCCAGATCTCCCTATCGGACATACCATCTAGGTTCCATTCATAGACTGCTCCACCAGTATAAACTTCTCTTTTGAAATTTTTCCTTTCTTCAAATTGAATGTCTGGGGGAGTTGGTCTAGGATAATAGTTCTTTTGTGTTCTATAGTATGTTTGTCCTTCATTATTTATCTTGTTTATCTGGCTTTCTGATTCTTGGGATGAAATCATATTTAATCTGATTTCTTTAAGTCTGTCTGTTAGTTTATCTATTATTCTATCTTCTTTGCTTTTAAATCCTTTTCCCAACTACCGTTTGGAAAAGAGGTCTTTGCATTTTTATTTCTTCAGCGATTGTTGGATTCTTAGTTTTTTGTTCAAGGGTTTTTTCTATTCTATATAACTGTTTCGACATAGTATGTAAGGCTTGGTTGCTATAGTTATTTTTTGAACTATTTTCCTGATTTCTTTATTAGAGGCTGGATAGCCTTCATTATCGGGGTTAATAACTTTAAAAGGAGAGGCAATGACTATTTGGTTTCTATGATTAATCTGACATTCTTCTAAAGGAATGTGTTCGGAGTTTATTTCTTTATTTTCTGGTTTTCCAAATTACTCCTAAGGATCTAAAAGGATATTTGTCTGTGATTCTTCTATTTTTACATGCTTCTTCAAGCCATGTGAAATAAGGAATTTCTATCTCTAATGTGTTCATATAGTTATAATATTCTTGTTTTAATTCTTCTCTTTCTTCTGGACTGGTTGTTTTCCATAACCAGTCTACCTTTTCTTTATTGTACTTGGCTCTAAAGTTTTTTCTAATATTTTCTTTGTTAATTTCAAATTTTCTTTTAATTGTGTTTAACTGCTTTGGTGTTTCATCCATCATCTGAGAATAAGTAGGAGAGTAATTTGTTTCTTCATAATATAGGCTTGGAATGTTTGATTTAAGTCAACTCCTTTAAGTTTTAAGTTTCTTACACTGGTATCTTCCGTTTCAGTACCATGTCTTCTCATACTGTATGATCTTCTAAAGTTGTAGCTAACATTTCCTTTGTTGTCTTGGGTAATTTCATTAATTGTTCTTCTCTCTTGGACAGACCTTCTGGGGGGTTGTATTTTTTCTAAGGTCCAATTTTCTTTAATTTTGACTTCTTCCCATTTATACATTTGAGGTACTATTGCCTGATGTTTCTTATCTGTTGCTAGGAATATGGTTTTTCCTTTTGGTGTTTTTCTTATTCCTTTAGCATTAACCCTAGTCGTCATCATTTTATAAATTACTCTGTAGACAATACTGAGAGGAGTAAATCCTGGTTTTATGTTTTCGTATCCTTCTGTTTTTATGCCTATAACCAAGGAGTCTTTAATAGCTCCATCTATCTTTGAACTTAGGTTAGGGTAGTTTTCAAAGTAGATGGGTCCCCAGCTAATATTGGTACTAATGACACTTAGGACGGCATCTTTTGTTTCATTAAAGTGATTATCTTTTAATGCTATAAATATAGATTTATCCATTCCTTCTATGTGGTTTGAATTATGGCGACTTGGACAGCTGCTATATGTATATATTTGTATTTGGTATTAGTGTTAAAAGACTGTATATCTTCTTTTCTAAAAAGTCTAACACTTGTCTGGCCATGTTTAACCTGATAGATAGACTTCGTTCTGCAGTTTTAACTCTGTACTCTTCAAAGAAGTCAAAGCTTCCTTTCTTGTATATTTGACTATATTTGATTTTTGGAATTTTTTTATTTGTTATATCAATTTCTGTTTCAGATACTGATCTAGTCAACACATTAATGGTTTCTTCTGAATAAAAGTCTTGGTCTTGGGATTCATCAGTTTCTAAACTTTCTACCTCAACTGGTTTTTGAACTTTAGCTAATTTCTTAATTGTTGCTTCCATTGCTTTTTAGGGTTAACAATGGGTTTACAGCCAGGAACACTGCCGGAAACACTGCCGGTCTTACCTCACTGCGGTCTTATGCTTACCAACGGACTTACACTTACCAACGGACTAACGTTTACCATTGTTTCCTAAAATCTGGTGGATAATTAAGAAGCCCGCTAGCTAAAGTTCTCAAACTAGTTGGGATCTAAAGTTTTGAAACTAATGCTTCTCAAGATCTTAACTTTTATTGGAAAAAACAACTAATGTTGACTATAAGTTATATGTTTCTTAAGTCACAAAAGCTCTCGTCCGACCGTGACTCATTATTCCCATGGGTCATAAGTATACTTGCGTACACTCGCTCAGAAGGCGAGATGCTTTGGGATTTAAGGAACATGTATGCATGATGTGTGCGTGGTGATCTAACTTGGCTATGATACCATTTAGGTGTGGAATGAAATACAGATGAAAATTCCATAAAAAAGTAGAGTGTGATGAATAGTAAAAGTCAACAGTACTAAATAGTAATTATGAACAGTACTTTATCAGAAGTCTAATGTTGCGGCTGGAAATAGTAATGAATAGTAATATTTTGGGAAAGCTAAATCTTTTTATAAAAACTGAGGATTTATTGATAACAAAGCTTAAGCTTACAAAGTATGTTGCATGAAAACTTACATAAAACTGAGTATTTACATAGAAACTTATAGCTTTACATAAAATTGAAAGCTTAACAACTTTTCACATAAAAGCTGGTAATAGATTTTTACATGAAACTGGCTGCTGGGGATTTATTACAGTCTTCCTCGGATCTGTCTGAAGTCGAAATACTGTTTTTCATGTTCTTCTATAGCCATGACAGTCCAGGTAGTGCTGTCTATGAACCTTTGGAGGATTGGTAGTAGGTCTGGATTTGTTTTAAGCAGAGTCTATAAGGTTTAGGGTCTTTAGACATTCTTCGAGGAGTTTTTTCATGGAAGGTGTTGCCCATATGTAGTAACCCAAGAGGGGGGTGAATTGGGTTATTAAAAAATTTAATAGCTATGCAGATATATGTGCTTTCAACCCTAATTTTGATTTGTAGCGGTGAAGTGGGGTGCACAGAATAATATCAATAGAAAAGCAAGCAATCACAAACACACAGAAGTTTATAGTGGTTCGGTGCCAAACTCAGCACCTACATCCACTCCCCAAAACCTTTAGAAATTCCACTAATCGTATCACAACGATTACAACCTCTAGCCGAACCAGGCTAGCCCTTTGTTTATACGGCACAAGGTAGCCAAAAAACCCCTAGCCAAACCAGGCTAGTCCTCTTGTTTCATGGCACAAGGAAGCCAAAAACCCCTAGCCAAACCTAGGCTAGTCCTCTTGTTTAAATGGCAATGAGGCCAATAACAAACCAGAGTTCACTAACCCTTTTACAAGATAATCAGAGTATGTAAAGGAGAAGCTCCTACAAAGAGCAAATATTCAGAATATACTTTACAACTTTTTGAAGCAATAAACTCAGCAATAAATGAACTAGGTTGAAGCAGCTAAAGTCTTGAATGCTTGAAAAGCTTCAATGATTCGGACGACCTTTCGGAGCAAGGAATGGACTTGAATGCACAGCAACCACTCACCAAATATTCAATGAAGGCTCTTTTCTTGGATTTTTCTTCTTTAAAATTTCTTTTTCAAAACGTCAAGGTGTGCTTCTAATCCCAGCTATTTATAACCATCTAACAAGAAGATATCCGTTAGATACATAAGAAATAAATGGAAATAATAACGGGAAGAAAATATAACCGTTAAACATGTTTTCCTTAAGCATTGAATGCAGATCTCCATTTAAGGAAGGATGAGCACTGTAAAAATTCAAAAATCAAAAGTTAAATATAGCTTGAAATAGCAATAGAGAAAGAGTAGAGAAGAAAGAGCTTTCATAAAGGCTTAGGCGGCGGTGGATTAGAAAAAGAAGCTCCAGGTAGCTGAGGATATGAATGCCATTGTCCAAGAGTAAAGCAACAAACCCCAGCTAGCTAATCAGTTAGCTAACCAGAGAGACCAAAGACAAATAAGACATCCGCAGGTAACTCTTCAGTCAGCTAGAGGGTTGCTAGTTAGCTCTCCAGCTAACTCACAACAAAAAGCAACGGCCAGCAGGGTAAAAAGCTGAATCTTAGTTAACTAGGAAGCTAACTAAGCAATGGTCAGTTACTCTTTAGTTAACTCTTAGGAAAAAGCAATGGCAAGGAAAAAGGTATCATGCATCCTTAGTTAGCTCTCCAGCTAACTGAAATTGAATCCCTCTCAGCTGCAGAGAAAAATAAGACAGATAGTTAGCTGAATAGTTAACTGAATGAAACGTCAGCTAGCTAAAAGGTTTCTCAGCTAGCTCCATAGATAGCTAACCAGTTAACTAAGCAAATGCCAGCTAGCTAAAAGGTTTCCCAGCTAGCTCCATAGATAGCAACCAGTTAACTAAGCAAACGCCAGCTAGCTAAAAGGTTTCCCAGCTAGCTCCATAGATAGCTAACCAGTTAACTAAGCAAACACCAGCTAGCTAAAAAGAGTTGCAGTTAGCTAACAAGACATCAGCCAGCTAGCTAAAATTTGAGGGTTTCGGCCAAAGCACTGTGACGAGCGAATTAGTTAGCTGAAGGAATTCCAGCTAGCTAACAAGCTAGCTCACCAGTTAACTAAAAGAAGATGACGTTCGGCCAAAGCACCTGAGACAATTTCTTAGTTAGCTGAAAGAGCTCCAGCTAGCTAACAAACTAACTCACCAGCTAGCTAAAAAAGAAGGACGTTCGGCTAGGCACCTGAGACAAGTTTCTTAGTTAGCTGAAAGAGCTCAGCTAGCTAACAAACTAACTCACCAGCTAGCTAAAGAAGTGGACGTTCGGTCCAAGCACTGTGAAACTTTCCCAGCTAGCTGAAAGTCGTGCCAGTTAGCTAAATAGAATAACAAGCTAGCTAACCAGTTAACTCCAAGGCTAATAATCATATTCAAAGCAAATTAAATGAAGTACTTTCTTACCAGTCGATTTTGTATGAAGATACTTACTTGCAAGGCGACCGAACTTCCCTGTATCAATCTTAGAATTGCTTAATTTATTTTGTAATCATCAAAATCAATCTGGGTCAACAATCTCCCCTTTTTGATGATGACAAAACCTTTAAGCAAATAAAGAACAAGTGTATATATGGAAGTTTAACAAGTAAACAGGAGTAATCAGAAAACATTAATTTCTCCCCCTGTCAAAATAAATAAGTGAAATCTTTTTCTTTTCTCCCCCTGAATATATGGAGTTACTATTTTACTCCATTTCTTAATGTATGCAAGCAACATTCTTCTCCCCCTTTTTGTCATTAATCAAAAAGAAGTTTGAAGAGTCTTGCAATAACTTTAAGCATAATAGATCAAGGAGATGTTAACATTCATTACATAATGCAGATTAGCACAAGATAGTAGATATTACATGTCATTGTTTTAAGTCATAAAGCATAAACATAAACAAGCATAACAAATTTGTTCAAATACTACAAAACATATAAGTTAAGTACAATCATTTGTCGTCATCAGATGAAGAAATATGCATGGAGGAAACTTTTGTCTTGCGTGAAGATTGAGGCTTGGCGGAGGACGGCCGTGACGGTGGAGAAAAGGTGCGGATGAGAAAGAAGCATCAGGCGCAGAGGCGGCAGAACAAGTGATGAGAGTCTCCATTAGTTGACTCAGCCTTGAGAGGGTTGCAATCCAATGATCAACAGTTTGCTGCATCCCGGGTCTGGGTCTGGCTCGATCTCATTTGATATTCTACCCACTCAGCCTTAGTCTCAAAGTTTTCAAGCTTGTTTTTAAGTAAATTTATCTCCTTCAGGATCCGTTCCATGACAGATTCATTGTGGTGAAAAACTCTCCCATTAAGAATGTTCACATCATGAACAAGCCTTTCAAGAATGAGTTTAAAATCAGACATGTTCTCAAAAATAGAAGAAATATGTGGTACAAGAGTCTGATCATTGACGGAAGAAGCACTGTCACCAGAGCTTCGACTAGAAGTGGCAAGGGTCAATTCATTGATAATATGACGGAGTTGATCATCACATAATCTGACAGTTGGAAAAGGAGCAGCAGCAGGGTTGTCATTACGAAAAGATGATCCAGAAACATTGATTTCAGGTGGATCAGGTAGAAAAGGGTTTTGGTCAGCTGTCATAGCAGCAAGATACGGATTGGGTTGGCTGAAGTCATAAGTGAAAAATTTTGAGGGGAACAGGCAGGTTGATTCACAGTAGGCGGTGGCATACTAGATTGTCCTGTTCTAGATCTAACTTTTAACCAAATGCCATCCCTTTTAGCAAAATCCATACGGTGCAGTGAATGAGCATTAAAAACGTCAGAGTGACGTAATGCCACTGCAGTTTCTCCTTTAAGTTCTATAGGGCAAAGCAGCCTTAGATCTGGACAAAGATTCTCTCATGACGGTCATCATTAATTCAGGTAAATCAACAGGGTCTTCTATTAAGATATCATACATTAAGCAAATGTCCCTATCGTTTACCACATTAAATGATCCAGCACGAGGGGCGAGAATCTTAGCAATGATACTATGGAAAAGCCGATTTTCAACGGATAACATATTTGCATCTAATGTTTCAATCTTACTAGCTTCAGTATCATCTATATTAAGGATTAGGCCAATCTTATATCCGCGTTCACTAGGGAGAATTTCTAAGAAACCTTCAGATGGAATTTTCAAAGCAGATCCTAATGTTTTACCGTCTAGGTCTATTTTAGTCTTTTTCACAAAGGAAGAAATAGTTCCACTACCAAAGGAAATATTTTCATAAAATTCCTTAATAAGTTCAGGATAAATAGGTCTTTTGGTAGAAAGAAGCTTATCCCAACCTTGTTTAACTAACAGATTACCGATTTTAAACCTTCTTGTTCTAAAAAATTAAAGTCTACTAACCTCCCATGAGCAAAAGATTTTGAAGCAAGTAGGGAGTTGATTTGAGTAGAAGACGTGGAAGACTTCCGGCGAAGATCGGCACAATCGTCATCTCTAGCGATTGCCTTCTTCTTGGGAGCCATCAACTTCTTCTAGATAGATTAATAGGTTGAATGGAAGGAAGATTAATGGAAGGAATGAAAGAAGGGATTAAAGAGGAAGAGAGGACGCTCGGTGAAGATGCACGGCTGAGGGAGACGATCGTGGAATGAAGAATTTTGGTTTGGTAAAAAGTATATAGGGAGATAGCTTGGTGGTTAGCTGGCCAGGTGACTGTTGCCTGGTCAGGTAACTGCCATGAATAAAATCAAAAAAAAGCTTTAAATGTGGTTGGTGGATGGATTTAAGAAAGTATAGCAGTTGCTTTCATAAAGATGAAAAGACTTAAAGCATACAGCATACTTAAGCAATTAATTTGACAGGAAGTTCCCTTTAATTGATTTGATTTAAAGATGTCACATCATATCAATTCATTAATTGTTTCATTAAATGGTTGGATCAAACATTCCCAATTCTCTTCTGATTTCATAAAATTTGTTTCATCAAGTGGCTTAGTAAAAATATCAGCAATTTATTTTTCAGTATTTAAAAATTCAATCACAACATTTCCATTGTTAACATGATCTCTAATGAAATGATGTCTAATTTCAATATGTTTGGTTCTGGAATGTTGAATAGGATTTTTAGTTAAACTAATTGCACTTGTATTATCACATTTTATAGGTATGGCTTTTTGTTTAATACCATAATCTTCTAGTTGTTGCTTAATCCATAAGATTTGAGCACAGCAACTCCCAGCTGCAACATACTCGGCCTCGGCCGTAGATAGTGCTACTGAAGTTTGCTTTTTGCTAAACCATGAAATTAAGTTAACACCTAGAAACTGGCAAGTTCCAGTGGTTGATTTCCTATCTAATTTACATCCAGCAAAGTCAGAATCAGTGTATCCTATTAAATCAATGCTAGATTGTTTATCATACCATATACCCAAATTTATTGTTCCATTTAAATATTTAAATATTCTTTTAACAGCAAGCAAGTGTGATTCTTTAGGATTGGCTTGATATCTTGCACACATGCAAACACTAAATAAAATATCTGGCCTACTAGCAGTTAAATATAACAAAGATCCAATCATACCTCTATATAATTTTAAATCAACAGATTTTTCAGAATTATAAGTTTCAAGTCTACATGATGAGCTCATAGGGGTACCGATACTCTTAGATGTCTCCATGCCAAACTTCTTGATCATTTCTTTTGTATATTTGGATTGGCTTATGAAGATCCCATCTTTGCTTTGTTTAATTTGTAGTCCGAGGAAGTAGGTCAGCTCACCCATCATACTCATCTCGAACTCTCCCTGCATAAGCTTAGCAAAGTCTTTGCACAAAGATTCATTAGTGGCACCAAATATGATATCATCGACATAGATTTGAATAACTAATATATCTTTATTTTGCCTTTTAATAAATAAAGTTGTATCCACCGTTCCTCGAATAAAATTATTACTAATCAAGAATTTGCTTAATCTTTCATACCATGCCCGGGGTGCTTGTTTCAAACCATACAAAGCTTTGTTTAATTTGAAAACGTGGTTTGGAAACAATGATTTTCAAATCCGGGTGGTTGTTCCACAAAAACTTGTTCAGCAATATATCCATTCAAGAAAGCGCTTTTAACATCCATTTGATATAATTTAAAATTCATATAACAAGCATAAGCAAGAAGTAATCTAATAGCTTCTAATCTAGCAACAGGGGCATAAGTTTCATCAAAATCAATTCCCTCTTCTTGATTATAACCTTTAGCTACTAATCTTGCCTTATTTCTAATTATATTACCATGTTCATCTAATTTGTTTCTATAAACCCATTTAGTTCCAATAATTTGATGATCATGAGGTCTTTCAATAAGAGTCCAAACATTATTTCTTTCAAATTGGTTAAGTTCCTCATGCATGGCATTAATCCAATCAACATCATTTTTAGCATCATCATAACATTTAGGTTCAATTTTAGATACAAATGCTAAATTATTACAAGCATCTCTAAATGATGATCTAGTTCTCACTCCTTGAGAAGGATCACCAATAATTTGATCTTTAGGGTGACTAAGAACATACCTCCATCCTCTTTCTAATTCATCATTACCTTGTGAGGCTTCAGGTAGGTCAGCGTTCTCTTCTTCACTTACCTCTTGTGTATCATTCTTGTCCTTTAATGTGATGTCCTTGAATTGATCTTCAATGTCATCTGCATCATTTATACCTTTTCCCTTCCTTGATGGAAGATCATTAGATTCATCAAAGATAACATGAATTGATTCTTCAACTACTAAAGTCTTTTTGTTGAATATTCTAAAAGCTCTACTATGTAAAGAATATCCGAGAAAAATTCCTTCATCAGACTTAGCATCAAATTTATCAAGGTTTGATTTTCCATTATTTAATACAAAACATCGACATCCAAAAACATGAAAGTAACTTATATTAGGTTTTCTTCCTTTCCAAAGTTCATATGGAGTCTTTTTCAAAACAGGTCTGATTAATGCACGATTTAAAACATAACATGCAGTGTTAATAGCTTTGCCCAAAAATATTTAGGAAGATTGCTTTCACACAACATGGTACGAGCCATTTCTTCTAATGTTCTATTCTTTCTTTCAACTACTCCATTTTGTTGTGGTGTTCTTGGTGCAGAAAAATTATGTTCAATTCCATTTTCATTACAAAATTCTTCAAAAGATTTATTTTCAAATTCTTTTCCATGATCACTTCGTATTGATAAAACAGAAGAATTCTTTTCATTTGTAATTCTTTTAAATAATTTTTGAAATGATGGAAATGCTTCATCTTTACTAGCTAGAAATAAAACCCATGTAAAGCGAGAGAAATCATCAATAATAAAAACCGTATCTTTTACCTCCTAGACTAGTGGTTCTTGTAGGACCGAATAAATCCATATGCAAGAGCTCCAAGGTCTAGTGGTTGAAAAAAATTCTTTGATTTAAAAGAAACTCGGGTTTGTTTTCCAAATTGACAAGCATTGCAAATCTTATCTTTTTCAAAAAAAGTTTTGGCAAACCATGTACTAAATCCTTTTTAATTAATTTAGATAGTAAATCCATGCTTGCATGAGCTAGCCTACGATGCCATAACCAACTATTATCAGTTTTATTATTTGTAGCAACTAGGCAATCAATATTTTGATCATGCAAATCATTTAAATTAACAATGTATACATTACCATGCCTTTGACCAACAAATCTCATGTTTTCATTAGCAGGATTTTAACAATGCATAAGATGATTCAAATGTAACATTAAATCCTTTGTCACATAATTGACTAATGCTAAGTAAATTATGTTTCAACCTTTCACAAGCAAACATTATCAATATAAGCATGAGGTGTGATACCTATTTTTCCAATGCCAATTATTTTTCCTTGGCCATTATCACCGAAAGTAACAACACCTCCATCTTTTGCTTCCAAAGTGATGAATTGTGATTCATCACCGGTCATGTGTCTTGAGCACCCGCTGTCCAAGTACCATTGTCTTTTAATTGCTCGGGTTGCAAGACACACCTGCATACACAATTTCAATTTTGTTCTTAGGTACCCAAGCTTTCTTGGGTCCTTTAGGGTTAGTCAAAATGGTTCCTTTTGGGATCCATATTTTCCTTATCTTTGTGTGGCAAATATAAGCTTTGTGTCCAATTTTTCACATTTAAAACATGTAATTTTAGTAGAATCATCAGCATGCTCATAAATATTTTTCAGAAATTTTTGTCTTTCAAAAATATTGTATCCAAGACCAGCTCTATTGTAAACAGCTCTTTGACTATTTAAAATCATTTCTAATTTTTCTGAACTTAGACTAAATCTATCAACAATTGGTTTTAATTTATCTACTTCATTTTTCAAATCTTGGTTTTCCTTTAACAATGATTCATTATCCTTTGAAATTCTTTCTTTTTCAAGAGTAAGATTTTTGATTTCATTTTTCAATTCTTTGCTTTTTGAACTTAAATTTGCAAAATCATCAATAAGTTCATAAAATGCACATGTAATTCATCAAAGGTAAAGTCATCTAAAAAGTTAGGGCTTACCTCATCATTATCAGCCATGAAGCAAACATTGCAACTTCATTTTTCTCTTCATTTTCTGAACTTGTAGCTTCACTGTCGCTCCAAGTGGCCATCATTGCCTTTTTCTTTATTCTTCTAGATGCCTTCTTTAATAGTGGACAATCTGGTCTGATGTGTCCAGGCTTCTTACACTCATAGCATGTTGGAGGTTCACTCTTTTCCTTATCTTTGCTATGATCTCCTTTGACAAAATGCTTTCTTTTTCCAAATCTCTTTTTCTTCATGAACTTTTTAAATTTCCTTGAGATAAGTGCCATATCATCATCTTTCTCACTATCACTTGTGGTTTCTTCACTCTCATCTTCTTGAGTTGCACTCTTCAATGCCATGGTCCTTCTCTTCTTTGAATCATCTTCATCAATATGTTGTCGTTGCTGAAGTTCGTGAGTCATCAAAGAACCAACCAACTCTTCAAGTGATAAATTGTTGAGATCTTTTGCTTCTTGAATTGCTGTGACTTTTGCTTCCCATGTCCTAGGTAAAGATCTTAAATTTTTCTAACTAGATCACTGTTAGCATAAGATTTTCCCAAACTTTTCAAACCATTAATGATATCAGTAAATCTAGTAAACATATCAGTGATATTTTCAGCAGGGTCCATCTTAAATAATTCATACTTATGAACAAGCATATTTATTTTGGATTCCTTGACTTGATTTGTACCCTCATGGGTGACTTCAAGTCTATCCCATATTTCCTTAGCAGACATACATGTAGATATGCGATTAAACTCATTTGCATCAAGCGAGCAATAAAGAACATTCATAGCCTTAGCATTTAATTGAGCTAATTTCTTATCTTGCTCATCCCATTCAGATTCAGGTTTTGCAATATTGACATTTTCAATCATAATAGTGGGTGTGTGAGGTCCATTAATTATGATTCCCCATAAATCATAATCTAGTGCTTGAATGAAGATTTTCATTCGTGCTTTCCAATATGTGTAGTTTGTTCCATTGAACAAAGGTGGTCTATTAGTTGATTGTCCCTCAATCAACATGGAATTCATTGGGATTACTATTGATCTTTGGCTCCAAGCTAATCAAAGCTATAGAAATCAAGAGCACACTGCTCTGATACCACTTGTTGCCCAGATGTAGTAACCCAAGAGGGGGTGAATTGGGTTATTAAAAAATTTAATAGCTATGCAGATATATGTGCTTTCAACCCTAATTTTGATTTGCAGCGGTGAAGTGGGGTGCACAGAATAATATCAACAGAAAAGCAATCACAAACACACAGAAGTTTATAGTGGTTCGGTGCCAAACTCAGCACCTACATCCACTCCCCAAAACCTTTGGGAATTCACTAATCGTATCACAACGATTACAACCTCTAGCCGAACCAGGCTAGCCCTCTTGTTTATACGGCACAAGGCAGCCAAAAACCCCTAGCCAAACCAGGCTAGTCCTCTTGTTTCACGGCACAAGGAAGCCAAAAACCCCTAGCCAAACCTAGGCTAGTCCTCTTGTTTAAATGGCACAAGGAGGCCAATAACAAACCAGGGTTCACTAACCCTTTTACAAGATAATCAGAGTATGTAAAGGAGAAGCTCCTACAAAGAGCAAATATTCAGAATATACTTTACAACTTTTTGAAGCAATAAACTCAGCAATAAATGAAATAGGTTGAAGCAGCTGAAGTCTTGAATGCTTGAAAAGCTTCAATGATTCGGACGACCTTTCGGAGCAAGGAATGGACTTGAATGCACACAACCACTCACCAATATTCAATGAAGGCTCTTTTCTTGGATTTTTCTCTCTTTAAAATTTCTTTTTCAAAAATCGTCAAGGTGTGCTTCTAATCCCAGCTATTTATAACCATCTAACAAGAAGATATCCGTTAGATACATAAGAAATAAATGAAATAATAACGGGAAGAAAATATAACCATTAAACATGTTTCCTTAAGCATTGAATGCAGATCTCCATTTGAGGAAGGATGAGCACTGTAAAAATTCAAAAATCAAAAGTTAAATATAGCTTGAAATAGCAATAGAAAGAGTAAGAGAAGAAAGAGCTTTCATAAAGGCTTAGGCGGCGGTGGATTAGAAAAAGAAGCTCCAGGTAGCTGAGGATATGAATGCCATCATCCAAGAGTAAAGCAACAAACCCCAGCTAGCTAATCAGTTAGCTAACCAGAGAGACCAAAGACAAATAAGACGTCCCAGGTAACTCTTCAGTCAGCTAGAGGGTTGCTAGTTAGCTCTCCAGCTAACTCACAACAAAAAGCAACGGCCAGCAGGGTAAAAGCTGAATCTTAGTTAACTAGGCAGCTAACTAAGCAACGGTCAGTTAGCTCTTTAGTTAACTCTCAGGAAAAAGCAACGGCAGGGAAAAAGGTATCATGCATCCTTAGTTAGCTCTCCAGCTAACTAAAATTGAATCCCTCTCGGTTGCAGAGAAAAATAAGGCAGATAGTTAGCTGAATAGTTAACTGAATGAAACGTCAGCTAGCTAAAAGGTTTCTCAGCTAGCTCCATAGATAGCTAACCAGTTAACTAAGCAAACGCCAGCTAGCTAAAAGGTTTCCCAGTTAGCTTCATAGATAGCTAACCGGTTAACTAAGCAAACGCCAGCTAGCTAAAAGGTTTCCCAGCTAGCTCCATAGATAGCTAACCAGTTAACTAAGTAAACGCCAGCTAGCTAAAAGAGTTGCAGTTAGCTAACAAGACATCCAGCCAGCTAGCTAAAATTTGAGGGAGTTCGGCCAAAGCACTGTGACGAGCGAATTAGTTAGCTGAAGGAATTCCAGCTAGCTAACAAGCTAGCTCACAGTTAACTAAAAGAAGATGACATTCGGCCAAAGCACCTGAGAAAATTTCTTAGTTAGCTGAAAGAGCTCCAGCTAGCTAACAAACTAACTCACCAACTAGCTAAAAAAAGGACGTTCGGCCAGGCACCTGAGACAAGTTTCTTAATTAGCTGAAAGAGCTCCAGCTAGCTAACAAACTAACTCACCAGCTAGCTAAAAAAGAAGGACGTTCGGCCAGGCACCTGAGACAAGTTTCTTAGTTAGCTGAAAGAGCTCCAGCTAGCTAACAAACTAACTCACCAGCTGGCTAAAGAAGTAGAACGTTCGGTCCAAGCACTGTGAAACTTTCCCACTAGCTGAAAGTCATGCCAGTTAGCTAAATAGAATAATAAGCTAGCTAACCAGTTAACTCCAAGGCTAATAATCATATTCAAAGCAAATTAAATGAAGTACTTTCTTACCAGTCGATTTTGTATGAAGATACTTACTTGCAAAGCGACCGAACTTCTGTATCAATCTTAGAATTGCTTAATTTATTTTGTAATCATCAAAATCAATCTAGGGTCAACAGAAGGGTTCATGGAGGTGGTATGGCTGGCTTATTCTTCAAGGTTGAGTGCGGGATCGTCTACAAGGTTTTGGCTGGGAAACGGTTGGTAGCTGAGTATACGATAGTTTGGGTGATTATGTTCATAGTTCTTTAAAGAGGGAATGAGTTCTGGGTACTGTGGATGCCAGGTATCAAGTAGGTTCATGAGGTCTAAAACTTATGCAGAAAGGTTTAGGATACAGGCTGGGTCCATTGCTAAGTAGTTATGGCTGGTGATAGGTCTGATGGTGGTAGTAAGTGGATATTAGGTAATTGGAGTGTGGATTGTGGTAGTCGAAGAGGGTGGACGAAGGCTCATGGAGTTATAGGAGTGGATGGAATGGGTGATGAGGCGATGGAGGCGGATGCTTGGATGAGAGGCGTCTGCCTCTTTTTATAGCCGAAGAAAAGTGGTGAATAGTGATAATGAATAGTGATAAATAGTGATTAAGGACAATATTGCTGGGAATCGTTCTGGATGAACAGTGGAATGAATAGTGATTAAGGACAATAATTGCTGAGAGAACAGTAGGGAATAGTGATGAACGGTTTCTCAAGACAATAATGGTTTCGGGAACAGGGTTGGAAGGACAATTATTTTGGGTCAATAATTGGTGGAGGTGTAAGGATGACAGGAGTCGCACCGAAAAGGTACAGTAATGGGACATTTGGCGAGCACTGCAGCACATGTACGGCTGCATTTGTGACCTTTTTTAGGACAGTGCTCTCAAAGAAAAAGGTTAAAAGTTTGATAGGGTTACTGGAGCTTCACATGCTATGACTGTAGAATGGTTGCTGGAGATTCTGGAGTTAGCAGACTGGGCTGCATGAACTGGGCTGCCACTGTGGATATAATACTAGTCAAATAAATTTCTTTACTAGAAAGACTGATTGAGTGTTTCGTAAAGATTGCAAGGTTATATCGGGTAGGGTTTAACTATACAATATAAATTAATGGTTAAGGATGTATGTATTCAAAAATAAAGGAGAAAGACTATAAAGTATAAGAATCTAAAAATTAGGTGATAAAATTTGAAAGAAGCGAACTAATAACTTTTAAAAATAGAGTGTTGAAAAACTAGAAATGGAGTATAGATAGATAGATTAATACCATATGGGAAAAGATGGATAATAATATCAGAAAAGTAGCTATATAGGTATTATGAGAGTTAAAAGGAAATGAATTATATGATAAAGAAACTTGATAGTGAAATGAGAAAGTTCAATTAGCAATTAAGGCTAAAAAAGAATGCTATATAAAACTACCTAAATGCAAGAATAGAGAAACATATGAAAATTACAAGATAATTAAGAAAGAAATTAAAAAAACTATATGGAAGAATAGATGAAAAATATATAAGTAATTATATTGTAAGTTATAAACTAAAAATTAAGAGAATGATATATATATATATATAAGTAAAAGATAGAAAAACTAAAGATATGTTTCAGATTAAATGCATTAAAGATGATGATAAAAAAAGTTTAGTTAAGAAGAAAAAATCAAAGAAAGATGCAGAAGCTATTTTAATAAATTATTAAATAAAAATCATGCAAATAATTTAGAAAACCCTATTAGCTCTTTCGAAAATAAAGTTATGGGGTATACTTTTAGAGTTAGAACATGTGAAGTAAATAAGGCTATAAAAAAATGAAGGCAAAGTTATGAGACATGATAAGATTGCTATAAAGGAAATATTTAAGTAATACTAAAGCAAAGTGGGTAATAAATCTATTTAATAGGATTTTAGAAACTAAAAAGATGCTTAATGAAAGAGCATCATAGTATCAATTCATAAAAATAAAGGAGATATACAAAATTACTCTAATTATCATTGTATCAAACTTATGAATCAACCATGAAACTTTAGAAAAGAGTAACTAAACATAGGTTAGAATGTAATATAAAAAGATTAAAAACTAATTTAGTTTTATATTAGAAAAATTGACCATAAAAGTTATTTTTCTCCATAAAAGATTAATGAGATATATATAGCAAAGAAACAAGATCTTTATATAATTTTTATTGATTTAGAAAAAAACATGTGATAAGGTCCTTAGAAAATTTTCATGGTGGATGCTAAGAAACAAATAAATACCGATAGGTATATTAATAATATGTATATATATATATATATATATATATATATATATATATATATATATATATATATATATATATGATAGGCAATTATCAGTGTAAGAACTATTAATGATAATACTAGCAAATTTTTTATTACAATATACTTACATTAGAGATTTCTTTTAATCCCTATCTCTTTTTTTAATTATAGATGAGCTTACTAAACATACTCAGAATGATATTTTATGGTGCATGTTAATTGCAGACGACATATTACCAATAAATGAAACTAATGCTAGAGTTAATCGTAAGTTAGAATTATAACAAAATGCATTATAATTCAAAGGTTTTAGATTTAGTAGAACAAAAGCAGAATACACGGAACATAATTTTAGTATAATTAAAAATAAAAATAAATAAGAAGTACAAATTGGAAACCATAAAATTACTAAAAATAATTATTTTTGATATTTAAAATTAATTATTTAACCAAAAAAAAGATTGAGAATGATATTGTTCTTAAGATTAAAACAGGCCGGATAAAATGAAGAAGCGTAATTGAAATATTATGTAATCGTAAAGTATATGCCAAATTGAAGAAAAGTTTTATAGTACTACTATATGATCACCTGTAACTTATGACATAGAATATTGGATAGTTAAAAAAATATTGATATACGAAATGAATATGATGAGAATGAGAATGTTAAGATATATATATATATATATATATAATATATAAAAATAAAATTATTTATAAGATAATAGAGGATACAGGAGGAGTCCTATCCAGTGGTGGTCTGGGCCGGGATTCAGGGAGAGAAAATGCCGGCCCAGGCCCACTCCCGACCTGGCCGGCCTGTAGCCCATCTTTTATTTTTCTTCGCATCAAAGCCGGCCGTCGGCTATGCTTCAAGTTCATCGCTCCGCCTTATGGTTAGAAGGTCTCCGGCCTTCGTGTTTCATATGGCGGTTAGGGCTTGTCTAGGGTTTCTGATCCTCTTCCTCTGCTCGAATTTCTCCACCGCGCTATACGAGGATCAAGTTGGGCTCGCAGATTGGTAAGTTGATCCGCCCCTCTGCATCCTTCTTCTTGGATGATATATTGTTCTTGTGGATCTGTTTACTTCTCCGAACTATCTCTTTCGAGCTAAACCAATCGAATCTATGTTGGAGCATGATGCATCTGGGTATTTTTAGAGGTTTTCTTTTCATCGGAACTGTCGTATTGATGCATCTCTGGAACATAACTTTTATTTTATTTTATTTTTTTTACCCTTTCTCTGTCAAAGTTTCATGGTTTCTTTCAATTCATAAATTCAGTCTAACGGTTGTCAGACATTATTCTAAAGAGAGTGTTGCGATCGATTTCACTTTTTATTGTTCACCTTCTCATATGTTCAATTATCAACAAAAAAAATAATTTTTTTTTAAAAAAACTAAGTGTGATATGTGATGGGATTATGCTGTCCAATGTAAAATTTTTCCCGCATGAATTGCTTGGTTTTAGTTGTCACCACTTTTGGATCCCACTGAGTGGTTCAATCTTCCTCTTACAGGCATCAGAAATACATTGGGAAAGTGAAGCACGCTGTATTTCCGACTCCAAAGACAGGAAGAAGGCGTGTAGTAGTCTCTACAGAAGAAAATGTCATTGCTTCTCTTGATCTTCGCAGGGGGGAAATATGTGAGTTAAATTCTAAATATCATAGTTTGGTTAGGGTTTTCAGGCAACTGAGATTTGGCGACTATTGGAGAGACATGATAATGCTTTATGAAGTTGGGTTTTCTTTTCTTTTTCTTTTTTTTTCTTCTTTTAAGATTCTTTTTAATGTTACTTTCTTTGCCTTAATGCAGTCTGGCGACATGTACTTGGGAAAGATGACCACGTGGACCAAATTGATATTGCACTTGGAAAATGTAATACCCTTGTTGCTTTCCCAGTACTATAATTTTTCTTATGCTATCATTTGTGTTTATTTTATGCTTGGAAAGATGCTTGTTCTGCTTCTTTAACAACATATCATTTCTCATCTCGACAATGAGAAGGTCTTGATTACTTTGATGAAATTACCTTCCTATTCATGTTGGCAGCATAGTTTTGGAGTTAATTTCTTGATATATATTGATATCCTGTTATGCATGCTAGATTTGACTTTGGGTGTTATCCTCATAGTTTTTCGCTCATAGATTTGACTTTGGGTGTTATCCTCATATTTACAGTAACTTTTATATATGCTGTTGTAAACTGTTATACTGTAGAGCTTAAAATCATTGAAGGCATTTTGATGCCAAAGTTTGAAAATTAGTTTCAGCAAAATAGTTAGAGTGCAATGACTTTCATCTGTTACTGATCTTATCTTCGATGTTGAAATTTTCTACTTTCTGTTTTCTTTTATCTGCAAAGTAAAATAGTGTTTGAGTGTATATCTGGATTTGATTTTATTTCTATTTAGTGAGATTTTATTTTGGATCTAAAATAAATATTTTACTTTAACCTTAAATGATAATGCAAATGATATAGCTAAATGCAAACAAGTGTTGGAATATGTAGAATATGTTTTCTATATATTTTTTGAAAATAGTTGACTGCACCAAATATGCTTATGTTTTAGAAAAACTAGAAAGAAATTGAAGCAACCTTTCTGTTTTGTATTTTTGAAAGGTAGAAAAAATGAATTGGAAAGATGAAACTGATGCCAAATGGAACCTTAATTTGTGAAAATTCTAAACTGTTTTGGTTTCTGTTGTATTGAATTTAATTGTTAGCTCATTCTTCAATTCCTAGTTCCAACCTTGGATGTCCTCTATTTATTCTGTGAACTTGGAAGAACTTACCCAACAAGTATAATGTTTTATTTTAATCTATCTTTACTACCTGTTTCATTGTATTCAATGACTGCAATCCTATTTTTATGTTCAGCCATTTTTTCTTTAATTTTGTCTTTCAACAATTACATCCACAAATAAATATGTATATGAGCTGTTAAGTGAGTACTAAATGAATACTTTTTCCAGATGTTGTTACGCTATCTTCTGAAGGCAGTATATTGAGGGCATGGAATCTTCCCGATGGCCAGATGATGTGGGAGTCTGCTCTACATGTTTCGACTGCCTCAAAGTCTTTGTTACATGTTCCGGTATGTAAAGACTTTTTTGATCCAATTATTATCTGTCATTCTCTATTTATATACACCTTTTTTATGTTACTGCACAGTTTCATTTTTAGGAATTTGATGTATCCTAGATAAACTTGCAGGCAAACATTAAGTTGGGAAAAGACAATCAGATTCTTGTTTTCAGTGGGGGATGGCTTCATGCTGTATCAAGCACAGATGGTGAAATTGTTTGGAGCAAAGAACTTGCCATAAATAGGTATTTGCTAACTTGCTGCTGGTCTTGCTTTTCTGAGTTTGTTCAGGGCTTCTTTTAATATGTCACATTTACATTGTACACTTCTAAATGAACACTTCTTTTGTGCTGTGATTGCAGCTTAGAGATACAGCAGGTTTTTCAGCATCTTGACAGTGACATTATATATGCTGTGGGGTTTGTTGGTTCCTCACAGTTTGTTGTATATCAGATTAGTTCTAAAAGTGGGGAGGTGATAAAGCACAGCACAGCATCTTTTCCTGGTGGTTTCTGCGGTGAAGTGTCACTTGTTTCTAGTGACATGCTGGTGGCATTAGATGCCACCAAGTCGGCTTTAATTTCAATAAACTTCCAAAGTGGAATTATCAATTTCCATCAGACATATATTTCTGATCTTGTTCAAGATTTTTCTGGGGTGGCTGCACTATTACCTGTAAAATTTACAGGCACGTTTGCCATGAAAACTGTCTCAAGTATATATTTAGTAAGAATTAAGGGTGTGAGTGAGCTGGAGGTCATGGAGAAATTTGATCATCCAGCTTCTATTAGTGATGCTCTCACTCTCTCTGAGGAACAACAAGCTTTTGCAATTGTGCAGCATGAGGAAACAAAAATCCATTTCAAGGTGAAGCTTGATGGAGACTTAAGAAATGTTGTTCTTAAAGAAACTATTCAGATGGACCCCCAAAGAGGACATGTTCTGAAGGTTTTCATAAATAATTATGTTCGCACAGACAAATCTCATGGTTTTCGGGCCTTGATTGTAATGGAAGATCACTCGTTATTACTGATACAACAAGGGGAGGTTGTCTGGAGTAGGGAGGATGGGCTAGCTTCAATCATTGATTCAACAACATCCGAACTACCTGTTGAGAAGGAAGGTGTTTCAGTTGCAAAAGTGGAACACAACCTCTTCGAATGGCTCAAGGTACTCTTTCTCTTCTTCTATACTTCTTCTGCAAGTAAATAACTCTCAGTGTTCTTCTTGAAAAGGGAAAATGGTCCCTGGTGTTTCTCATCTTAAAATCCATGCTTTCTGGGGAATGCCTGATCATTCATCTTTTTCTAAACAATGTTCCTTCGTAAGATTTAGTTTGGTGATCTTTTGAATGCTAACTCTAAATAAAAATCTTCATCAAAAGTGCCTCTTGCAACCAATGTTTCCTAAATGCTGGAAGACTTTGATCCATATTTTATTTTGTACTACTCATACTAAAACGATATATGATTTCGAAGTCCAACTATGAGCATTCCTGCATTCCCATCAAAGTCTTCATCTATACCATACCGTAGCATATCTATGGTATGAGTTGTGCCTATAGGTTATCTGCACGTGACATTGGTTTGTGCTTTTCTTAACAATCAATTCTGGCTATATTGTTGTCTTTCAGCATATTTGTCTGTGCGTGCTGAAGCAATATACACTGATTGAGATGGATTCATAGTGGTCTGAACTCATACTTTCCCATTTAAAATGTGTCCAACTATCTTGAAGAGCCCTGCTTCTATTCAATATTAATATTAATAAATTGTATATTGTAAATAAAGAAAATGTGCTTATTATTTTGAAGGTTAAAAATCAAGATAACGGGCAATCTGTGTTCAACACCTACAACGTATTAAAAATGTGAATTTTAGTGCATGTCTCCTATAGATTTTTTCACGACTTTTAAGCTTAGTTGTAGGTTATTATATAAACATAATCATGTAATTTTAGTTGTCAATTATGCAATGTTCACATATAATAGCGATCAATATAAATATCTAAGGTGATTAGTGATGGTAAATCTCTATATTAAATATTATGTTTTTAAAATATATCTTTTACAATTAAATGATTCAAATTGAAAATAGTTGAATAAATTATCTTATGGGGGTGCACTGGTTGTGTATTTTTTTGAAAACTATGTATGTATCTTTCTGTTACAGTGGGTGCCAAGTGTTGCTATGTTATGGTAGCCAGCCCCTAAATATCACAAATGACATATGATAGTTTAATCCTTGATCAGTCTTGCCCCTCTTGTAATCATATCATCTCAAGAGTTGTTGCAATGAGGGCTTTGTATGTAAGATAAACTACATGAACCTTCAAAAACATTTGATTGTTTGGATATGGCCTGGTTTTGAACTTCATCTCACGTACTCATTGCCCGATTAGTTTGCCCGATTAGTTTGTTGATTAGTCCTACTCATTGCCAACAAGACAGATTATGCATGTTTTCCAGAAGAATGCTTTACCAAGTCAATACTGATATTGGTGATTAAATGCAAGTAGTCATGGTGAGAATCAGACCCTTTTTCAAGGCTTTATCTAAACATGGCTGAACCGTTTTTACCTCTAATTTTAGTGAAAGTAATACTATCATGATAATAATTTTAATATGCATGCTTTATGTACACATAGATATACATACAGAGATGCAAAGATGCATATGTACATGCACACAGAGAGATACAGATATATACATATATAGGCCTTGACACTTCTTTTAATTTCCAATAAACCATATATCAACTACTATTGAAAGATTTACAATGCAATTTTTTTCATACTGTTTTAGCTTCTGTTATTATTTTAATTTCATAGCAATAAACCTGAACCTGTGTAAAAACTTAATTTTACAATTGTGGTTGTATTTTGTAATTTATCTATATATTTATGGCTATTGGAGAAAACATTCCATGTTGTAAATAATCTTTCATTCTTTATGTTTTCTTAAATTATGTAAGTCACTTGGGATTTGGGAACGTGTGAATTGTAGGCATATGAGAAAGGTGGAGAAAAAGCTTTGATCATCGTCAACGTTATTAAAATAACTAATGCAGTTTGCATTATATTTTCCACCCTCCTTATTTTATTTGCTGACCATCAGTTGCTACTTTGTTTACTTGTAAAAAGGGACATCTGCTGAAACTTAAAGGAACTCTCATGCTTGCAAGCCCTGATGAAATAGCTGCTATACAAGCGATGAGACAAAAAAGTTCTGAGAAAAATAAGATGACTCGAGACCACAATGGATTTAGAAAACTAATTATAGTTCTAACGAAAGCTGGAAAGCTTTTGGCGCTGCATACTGGAGATGGACGTGTTGTCTGGTCTCTCCTACTTCCTTCCCTTCGTAGGTCAGAAGCCTGTGAATATCCTTCTGCCTTAAATATTTATCAGTGGCAGGTCCCTCACCATCATGCAATGGATGAGAACCCATCCGTTCTTGTAGTTGGCAGATGTGGACCTAGTCATGATGCACCTGGTGTTTTTTCTATTGTTGATTCTTACACTGGGAAGGAGCGGAACTCTCTAAAGCTTGCTCATTCTATAATTCAAGTCATTCCATTGCCATTGACAGATTCAACCGAGCAGCGACTTCATCTTATCATAGATGCAAATCTCCAATCTCATTTATACCCAAGAACTCATGATTCTCTTAAAATTTTTCTTCATGAAATGTCAAATATATACTGGTATGCAATTGAAGCAGGAAAAGACATGATTAGAGGATTTTCATTACGAAGCGGATGCAACCTTGATGTAACTGATGAGTACTGTTTTAACGCTAAAGAGTTGTGGTCTACCATCTTCCCTTCTGAATCCGAGAAGATTGCCACAACTGCTACAAGAAAGATGAATGAGGTATGCCTTCCTTGGTCCTGATTTTGTTAGTCGGTAGCGACTAAAAAATATGCTAGGTTGTGGGGTTATTAAATATTAACTTATATTGTTTACTAGGTAGTTCATACCCAAGCAAAAGTTATTGCAGATCAAGATGTAATGTATAAGTATATATCAAGAAATATACTTTTTGTTGCCACTGTTGCTCCTAAAGCTGCTGGAGAGATTGGATCTGTGACACCAGAAGAAGCTTCGTTGGTTGTATATCTCATTGATGCTGTCACTGGTCGCATACTACATCGGGTGACTCACCAAGGTGCACAGGGTCCTATCCATGCTGTAAGTGGTGTCAATTGCCATAAATATTTCAGTCATCTTCATCTTTAGCCGAAGGGGTGATGTAAAGAAACTTGTACATATGTGTGTTTATTCATAATCATTTTTTTGAAAAAAGGGGCATGATTATTGATCTATTCTTTTGTTTCATTCTTTCTGAAGGTCGTAAGTGAGAACTGGGTTGTCTATCATTACTTCAATCTCAGGGCACACAGATATGAGATGTCTGTCATTGAGATTTATGATCAATCTCGAGCAGTAAGTTTTTTTTTTTTTCAGATGCATTTATATTTCCTTTGTTTTTCAGTATTTGACATTTATACCTCTTGCATCTGAGAGAAGTCTAATGGAAATGAAATAAACTGGTTCTCACAGGATAACAAAGATGTTTGGAAGCTTGTATTGGGCAAACATAACTTGACATCACCTGTTTCTTCATATTCTCGGCCAGAAGTGATGGTTAAATCCCAGTCATACTTTTTTACCCATTCTGTGAAGTCTATGGCAGTTACAGCAACAGAAAAAGGCATTACATCCAAGCAGCTTCTCATTGGTACCATCGGTGATCAGGTAAGTCAGAAGTATATGACGATTGCTGTAATGTTTTTCACTTGTTTTAAGAATAATCTGAATGGTCACAATTGGTCCAGAGCTCATATTTTGCTTGTGACTCAAATTATCTGACTTTTGGCATGATTTCTGTGCTGTTGTTGTCTTCTGAAGTTTTTCCTCGCCAAATCATTTATCTACGCTCAACTTGTGAGCCAGAGAAAATTTTATATTTTCAAATCATTTCAGGCTTCTAATGTAATCTCAACTTCTCTCCTAATTTAAAGTAATTATGCATCGCTTGTTATTGTATCTGTGAATGAAAAAAATTTGCTCCTGACTTTGAAGTTTATGTACATGTGAACTGTTGAATATTTTGAAGGGTACTTATGCTGTCAAATGGGTAATTTTGAAACTGGTCAATCGCACCAATTGTGATAACATCGTATCATTTGCTACTTAAAACTACCTAACCAATTATAGAGGAAAAAAACTTTTAATAACATATTTTCTTTACACGACTTGTTTGAATATAAAGCATCCAAAGGAGTCTTAATTTGGTAACATATAAATTGAGAATAATTTGGTAGAGGCTTCAAACATTCAGCTCTTTATCTAGTTTGATGAATTTGTCATATAGCGTTGTCATCGAAATCCACCAATTGTATTAGGTTACATGTTTGGTTTGAGTAGAGAATAGAAAGCATCTGAATTGAGTCTTTAGCTTGGTAACATAAGATTTGAATGGTTCAATTCCTTGAAGGTTGATCTTAGGATGTATATTGATGCCTAACAAACTTGAAATGAAATATTGGAATTTCCCCCATATAGTGTGGACTCCTGAACCTTTTTGGCAAACTCCAACATGCTATCCCTTTTCACACAATTTGTATCACTTTCCATCATTTTCAAGAGATCCACTACACCTATCCAGTAATCTATGAGGTGCGTTGCTATTTCTATCATTGGAATGAAATTTCATACTCTTAGGCTTCTTTGGAGGCTTGGTTACCTTATCGATTAGATATCTCGTGCTGTAGGTGGGAATTGCTAAAAAGAGGTCTAGGAGAGTTGAGGGGAGAATTGGTGAAGGTCATTGTTCCTCTAGTCTGAAGTTCTTTATTTATTAGAATGCACCTAAGAAAGTTTTAATAGTTAGTTCTCAAAATTCTGAGAATTGTAAGATCAATGAGTTCTTAAAAAACCCTTCAACTTATCCTTAACCTTGTCCCTGCATGCCATCAACTTGCATAGAGAATATTAAGTTTTAAATCCTTGTGGAATGGAGGGCCTCTAAGCCATCCTATCTTAGGCTTACGGGAAAAGAAGAAAAGGAGAAAAAAAGAAGGAAGGAAGGGAAGGAAAGAAAGGGAGAAATAAAAGAAAGGAAGGTAGGAAGGAAAGAAGGGAAACAAAGAAGAAAAAGGAAAGAAAGAAAAAAATAGAAGAAAATTGAAGGAGAAAGAATCGGGGAGTAATGGAATGCCCTGCTAGGATGGTCATCAGGATAGGATTGGACAATGGGGCATCATGTTCCATGGAGAAACTTAGTCACCTCTATTTCATGAGATTTAAAACCTCAAAGGATATCAAGTGAGTTGGCTATAGAAACAAGCCCTTAACCTACTTTTCTAAGGCTTAAGTGAAAGTTTTCATTTCAAGTTGTAAATTCAACGATTTGCGATTTTATCCATTGCATTACAAACCTCCTGGAGACCCTATGTCAAATCCATCCTATCTAGACCTAGGACCTAGGTTTTCATTGGAATGTGCCTTTTCATTATCTTGGTGCAATATATGTATAAGAGAGAGAGGCAAGGAGGTGAATGTGAGGCAAAGATGGGGAGATGTCCATATTAATTGGTATCACAAAATATATTAGTTTACTTCAATGTTGATAATAAAATTTGAGATATTAAATATATATATATGAATTGATTAAAATATTTTTGTTTAATGTTAAATCCTCATGTACACTTTGATAACTAGGAAAAGGGAGTTTATATAGGGTGCTGCTATGGTGGTAAAAGAGGAGCACATGGGTCAATAGTCCACTGAACTAACCTGAAACCAACCCAAATTTGGGTTTGGTCCCAAAAAAGAGGCTTGATGAGCTATCGAGTCATGGTTGGGTTCTGAATTTAAACTAAAACATTTACCTGAGTCAAGTTTAAGTTGATCCATACCTGAAATCCAAATCTGACTTCGTTTTACACGCATATGCATGCTTGTATATGAAGAGGTGAGAAAATTTAAGGAGTCCACTAAACCTATCTTCTTTCACCTTTGCCCCTAGGTTTTTTCAATGTGACATTAATAACTACAGCAGGAACAGCAACAATCACAAAGTCTTAGTCTCAAACCAGCTGGGGTTGGCTATGTGACTCTTTTTTCTTTATTCTGTTCGGCTTAAAGTGATATCTTCAGTGCAATGTTAATGATGCTTATTATTTATAAGAAAAATTTGGGTCCATGTAGTAACTTGAAAAATTAGTCCAAACATGCCAAAATAGTTTAATAATCATATTGCTACAACGCTTGACATGATACCCAATCAATTTTGGTCCATCAATAGGTATGGCTAAATTGGAGACTAACCAAACTCATTGTCTCTCGTAGAAAGAGGCAAGAGGTAAGAGAGGTCTGCAGATGGGGCAATGGGCCACAGACAAAGGAAGGGGAATAGTTTTGATAAAGTGGATGTATTGTGTTAAAATTTAATCTTAATCTTAAAATATCAAGTTCGGCTTAGCTAGCCTATTCAACTTAAAGCTAGCCTTAGTCTGGCTCGAAATTAGCTTGTCTTACACTCTAGGCCTTGCTCAACCGAATGGGCTGACATCCCTTGCGGAATCCCACTTAAACTAATCCAAGCGAATTTGAACCTAATTTGCCCTGGTGTAGTCTTATAAATTATAAATATAATTGTATCTACATTGTTTACCCATAGCCTAAAATTTATAACTGTAACCCTCTTTAGGCTTTCTAAAGCTCCTTCCCTACATTTCTTAACATGTGTCTGTTCTTTTATGGGGCAAGAAAACTTTTTAATGTATTTTCATGGGAAAATAGATTGAGAGTTTGTCAGTCATTTGCAAATTTTTTACAAGGCCCAACAACAGTAAAAGGTACATTAAGTTCTTGAAATGAACTTTTGTACGTGTTTCTTCTAGGTGGCTGAGGGTAAATGCCAAGGCCTTCTATAAGGAGAGCAGGACTGAGGTGGATATTTTGTAAAACAACTATTAAATCTTTCACGTTATCAACTTCAGCAGATAATAATTGAAAAAATGGACTATGTCAAGATAAAGTATTCAGAATTCTTTCTGCTGCTAGTTACATCTGCATCTGATGAAAAATTGTGAGGCCAAGTACATAGTAGCAGTGCATATTTTGGCCTCATTTTTGAGGTTGGTGGTCTCAAATAGCGCTCCAGCTGTCACAATCAGTTATCCGGTGAGATTCGAGGAAAGCAGGAATGGGCAGATTGGCCCAAAAGAAAACAAATTATTGCATTTTTCATTTATCCCAAGTAATCACTCTATTAGAGGGACTGAACAAGCCTTTTGATGGATGCATATGTTTTTGTAACTTCATATATATGAAGCTTTTGTTTATTAACTTCTTAGATTCTACTAAATTTTTCCTCTTTTATAAAGAATTTTTTATTACAACATTGATAGATCTTTTAATACCATAGCCATATGCTCCTTGATAGTTTACAGTCAATTCAATATTTCTTAATTCAGATCTTGGCACTGGATAAGCGATATCTTGATCCTCGTCGTACTGCCACTCCCACACAATCAGAAAAGGAAGAGGGAATTATACCATTAACAGATTCTTTGCCAATCATACCTCAGGTCATCTGTTTCTCACATTTGTTATAAATGTCTTATGATTATTATGATTGGTTAGTATAATTAGAACTGCATTCTCATTTGTTATAGTATAATTAGCATGGAAAATGTATTTTTTTCAACTATCTCTATCAATTTTGATATCAAAGCATGGAAATATAACTTTTAAATTTGTATTCAAGAAAGGCTTGAATCATTATATGAACTTCGATATCTTTGCTTCTACTGAAGGAAAATGTATGCGTCTTTACTTAACACAGTAATGTGTACTTTGAGTTGCCTGCCAAATGGTCTTTAGAACTTTAATTATCAGTTTTGATTTCAAGTCATTTGCCCACAAACTTCACGGCAAAACTAAGGTGACCTCTCTCTATTGAGCTAGAATTTTAATGCAAGTCATCATTTGGTGCAACATATGGCCAACAATTTCCTAAGAGATGTCAAAACATATTCTCTTTTTCGGAATTCATTGAATGGCTATTTCATTTTATTTCAGGGGTCTTTGGAAGCCTGATGATCTTGTCAGCCAATAAGATCTTCCCAGTGACATTTCATACTTCTAAATTTATGTAGGAAGCACAGCATTTCAAAGAGAGAGGGCAGCTGCAAATTATGCTGATCCTTATATTTTGGGGGCAATTAATCATTTCTCCAAAATGTTTTAGCTTACCCTGGAGAGCAGGGATAAGCTGTGATTGATGGCTACTCCATCTCCTTGAATTACTTCAAGTTTTGATGTAGAGTTGGAGGAAACACAGCTGGAAAGATCTTGTGAGGCTAATAAAATCTTCCAGCGTCTAAGCACCTCCTTAATGTTTATTGAATGATGGATTATTGTGGGAGAGCAAAGAC
Source organism: Calamus simplicifolius (assembly GCA_900491605.1). Lineage (NCBI taxonomy): Eukaryota > Viridiplantae > Streptophyta > Magnoliopsida > Arecales > Arecaceae > Calamus > Calamus simplicifolius. Next base: position 319,873 of record UESW01004735.1, on the reverse strand, counting down.
ATGTGATTAATTTTTTGATTTATGAGTTACCATTTAAAGAATTACTTGATTACCGTACCCAAGGAGATAGGATGTTACAATATATTGGTGACAAATTTATTGAGCAACGTAGTTCCTGAAGTTGTTGAATGAAATCTTTGAATGGATATAAAGGGAGAATTGCAATCAATGGGATAATTGTTATTACCAGTCAACTATGATAACTAAAGTAGATGCATCTTTGATGGGAAGGAGATGCAAATGCTAATTTGTTTGAACTGTAGTGTATATGATGGAACCATAGAAAATCATGGGAGAAACAATTGCTTTTCTTAAACAGCTTTCACAGTGAGAGTTAAAAGAACGAGGAAAGCACCTTCATTTTCCCCCTTTTTTTTCAGATGCATAATAACTCAAATATCTAAGAACAAAGGTAATGGACAAGGCTGCACCAACTATAGAATTTAATTCATGGGTTGCTTAATGAATTTATTGAAGGAGGGATCAGACAGACTTTTATGTAGAAATACTTTAGACCATTTCAATTTTATGGTGGAAAGCTCAATCATTAAGGAAAATTTTTTTTAAGCCAGTTTGTGGAAATTTTTTGCAAGATTCGAACTGGCATGTGGTTTTTGAGGGAAAGTCTCATGCAACATGACATGAGAAGAAGAAATCAAAAAATTATATGTTGGCTTAAGGTGAATTCAAGGCTTATGTCCTGAACATATGGGAGATGTATGGGGGATCAAGTTTGGATGTGAGGACTAGTAACACTCCAATTTGTAGTTGGGGCATTCCTACTCTCAGCTTTGAGTCATATTTTTTTCTTGGTAATAGAAGAATTTAGTTAGTGATGCAATGTTGATCATGATATGAGAATGTATCTGGATGCTAAAATATTGGGATGAATGTTAGAATGCAAGGGCCAAGAAAAAATTGAAATAGAATAGACTATCGTGAATTTTTTGGTGTATGATTTGAAAATATGACCCTTCTAAAAACTGATGACTAACGAATATCCTTCTATCGTTATTAATTTAATCTTGAATATGTGTCAGAAGGAATTTCAAGAGGAGTATAGAAACAAACATCCACTAGAATTAAGGCTACTCTGATGAGTGGGAGATGTCTTTCATCACATTAAATTGTCATTGGTTGTGAAGTTCAAAAAGCTGCAGTGAGACCACCACTGGTGCAGTATGAGCCTTGTCTGATAGAGAGATATTCACAGGGGGAACATTGTAGGCATGAGAATAGTCAGGTATAATGGTACTGAGAAAAACTAAATAAATAAAAAACAATAAGGAGAAAGTTAAGTGTTCGAGTTAATTGTTAAGTAGCAATTGGTAATCTGCAAATTGCAATCAAGATCAAAGGAGGAAGCGATAGAAGAGTCTAGTTTTCTAAGCAAGTACCATAGAAAATTTGGATGGAAGTTGTTAGAGAGGATGAATCTACATAATGAAGACTCGAATGTTGGTCTGAAGTAGACTGGATAATCGATGGGACTATTGTTTGTGGTTGTTCATAGGCAGCATTATGTGTAATAATTATCTTAAGCTGATACATGAAAAATGGGGAAAGGACACTTTCATTTGTTTGCAGTTACTAAAATCTTTCCCAGCATGTTAGTAATGATTAATTCAATACTCATCTGTTTTCTCATAAGAAACATGAAAGAGGTATGAGTAAAAAAACTTTGCTGAGTTTAAATGTTTTTTTTCAAGATACAAGCAAATTGAATCTACAGTGTTAGGTGCAAAACATGTATTTGGCTATTTGGTCGCTTAGGTATTATCACAAGCCCCTATTTCCCATATATCTTGTTCAAAAATTAGACACTGATTGGTAGTGTTCATGTTAGGTTTAAAGCTGGTCATTCACAAGTCACTCAAACAAGCTCTTTTTTGAGCTGAGCCTAAGCCTAAATTTTGCAAGGTAGCCTAACTCATTTTTAATGAGTCATTAATGACCCAAGCCTTGAATTTTGGACTCTGGTTTATATTCTGATTATACAAGCTTGAACCAGACACTTAGTGGGTTGAGCCTGAGCTGTCTTTTATATGGCTCAGTTCTTTTGCAGCACTACTTCTGGATAGGATTTGCCATCACTAACACAATTTGAAGCATGACAATGACGCATATCTGCATGCTAGATGAGGAATGACTAATCAAGTAAGCAGGATACATGAGTGCTCTTTTCAAGGGATCTTGTGCGCCTTTTAGGGATTCTACATCTTAATTTCTCTACAAAGTACTCAGTCTTCTGGATCTTTATCAGAAAAAAGGGGGAAGATGGAACATACTTGAACAAAATAATACATTTCGGAGAGCTTTGGTTGAATAAAAGTTTATTCCCTACTAGGATATCACTATGCCTACTGTATATTGACGAATAGATTGATTGCAGACCATGCAGTAACACAGGAAGCAAGCTTTGAATAGTGAGAATGGCATGGTACATTATGGCACTGCATGGCATATTTGATGCAAGTAAGATATGGGACAATAATTAGTTGAACATTTGCTTTCAGGGGCTGAGAAGTTTTTATGTTACATTGACACGTCATATTGGATACGATCTTCATAAATGGATCTTGGTAGATTGGTTTTGGTTGATTTTGGTGAGTATGACACTCAAGAATATAGAATTTCTCTCATATACACAAGTTGTGGAGTCCATTGAGGGATCAGTTTTCAAGGATAATTCACCACCATCACTCATACATTGGGCAGAACTGAAATATTACACACACACACACAAAAAGCAGTAGTTAGCGCCTGCCTCATATTGGAGGTCCAGAGTGGGATCTTTCTAATAATGCAAACATTCTTGTTGCTTCACACAAAGAGGAAAGCATACTAGGAAGAAAATTACCATATTGTAGGTTTTTCCTAACATATTCCATCATTAAAAGATATCCTTTGAGTCCTTTTGCTGCTTGATGATTCATTGAATATGAACTGATTTCACTCATGGAGATTCTAGCTGACAGAATATATTTATTGAATTATATTTGTTGGAGTCGTGTTACTGATTATGCTGTAGTATTGTGTATCTACAAGCTTGTAGGTTCACTGAAAGTTTCATCCTGATGAAATTATGGTTATTTACAGGCTTACGTGACACACGCTCTTCAAGTGGAAGGCCTGCGAGGCATAGTAACAATCCCCGCCAAATTGGAATCCACCACACTTGTTTTCTCGTATGGAGTTGATATCTTTTTCACCCGGATTGCCCCATCGAGAACCTATGATTCGCTTACGGAAGATTTTAGCTACGCACTTCTTCTCATCACGATTGTTGCACTGGTTGCTGCTATATTCGTAACGTGGGTCTTGTCTGAGAAAAAGGAGCTGAGAGAGAAATGGAGGTGAACGAATCCTCCAGTTGTGCAATGCAGTTTTATGTTCCTTTTTGGTCATTATGGGGCCCCTTTTATTAGTTATTTCTTTTTAGACTTTTTGAATTTCACATGTTCGTAGTATCGGCATTCTTATTATTTGGCAGCAAGGCCCTTTACTGTAGTAGCCATCTTGGGCTTGACATGGATCTGTTATTGATGAGATGGCGGGGTCTCCAGACACCCATGGAAGCCACTCAGATTTTCCTGACAAAATTCTGTACACACTGGTTAATCATGCTCAACAAGCCTTCTGCAACACAGTATCTGTGACTTTAGATCTAGAACTTGGCTTGCAAGTGACGACTCTAAACCAAGGCGAAGCTCAAAGCCTTGTGTAAGAAACCAAATATGATATGATTCCAACAGTGACCACCGCCACAGGGGAGCACGGGCGACAAGGAGGCGCTCTATCGATGCCTTTCTATATCCTGGGTTGGCCTGCTCAGCTTTGGGTTCTCTGTGGATGTTACCTGTTGAAACTCAAGGCATCTTTCCTGTGGACCTGCATGTCCCACTGCCACATATCAAAGCTTGCAAGCATTGAAAGTGATCGATTCTTCTTATTACTCGGGTTCCAGCACCTTTCATCCATCCATCCAATACATTTTATCTACAGAAGCTCTGCCAACATCATGGACCAGCTGAGAAATAAAACAACATCATGAACCAGCTGTGAAAAAAAAAAAAAAAAGAGAATTCATGGCTGTGGAACTCCAGCCACGGCACGACATGCCGATCATGGCAGCAGACGTGAGATGTAGTTGGCCGCCGCAACAGAAAGAGAAGCACTTGAAATCGAACCGAAAGTCTAGAAATTACGGTTGGGAGATCAAGCCTCCTGATGCTTCACAGCTTTTGGGTGTGCGTCATTTTTTCTTTCGGAGTTATGGTTCTAAATTCTAATCAATGCAAGGCCATTTCATAGGAACACCATGGAGGCTTCCCACTACCTCCCTCACCTTTTGAACTCCCTTGCAAGCCATGCGGTGTGATGATGCCTCCACCCCTTTTGATATACAAAACCCTAACCCTGTTCAAGCCCATTGTGCGGTCCTCTCTCAAGTCCACCCAATGACATGGATCTAACATCATTAAACATTTCACTGACCACAGATATCCATCCCCAGATAATGAATCTCCTTCATTATTTTTATCTGCCAGTCGAAACATTATTTGAACTTCAGTGAGGAATAAAATAATGTAATGTGGGGCACAATGACCTTTACAATCAACGACAGCAGGAAAACAAGTGTTTTTTTTTTTCCCTGAAATCACTTTCAGCGAGTAAAAGATTTTTTTTTATTTATAAATGATGGATGATATAACTACTGCAGTCATTATAACGTAATGGTAACATGAGCACTATATCGACATGATGGCCATTGTGTTGATCCTTGAAATGAACCCCGCACACCTCCACAGGGAAAGCCCTGTTCATCTTAGTCGGCCTGCACCCAGGCCCTGCACAATGGGAGACGGTGTGAGTGGTGGTCCCTTCCCAGCTATAGTAGTAAAAAGGTTGCATGCCGTCTGCACCCACACGGCAGAGCCAAGCCCGTAAAGGTGGCCGGAAGCAACTGCTAGTGCCACTGACTTTGTGTGCCCAAATTCCTGCCGGTCTCTGCGTCCGCGTCCATGGGTGCAGCAAGAAGTCAAGCAAGCTATTTCAGCATCGAGCATGGTGTCAGAAATGTGATGGCCTTTTCTATTTTTTTTGTTCAGAAAAAGGCACCGGCTACTGTATTCCTAATGTTAGCATACAGTACGTTGATGCTTTAGGTTGTGAGTGGTGACAAATTGAGCCCCTCTTGCGTTATTCAACCTTGTAGGTTTCACTTGCGGTAAAAATAAGATAACAAAAGAACAGAAAAAATGATACAGCTTTCCGTAAGTAAGCAAATGACCGTTGTAATGCCTTTAAAATTTGGCCCCCATCACGATAAGATAAAAGTTTACTGCAGCTGCCAATAAACAAGGGCAACTGCATATATGCTTACCTGCATGCTCTTTAGTGTGTTGGCTGCAAAGTTTGCGCATCTTTTTGGGTTAATTCCTATGGCCATATCTGCACTTCTCCAAATTCAAAAAAAAAAAAAAAAAAAACACAATTAACCTTTCAATTGCGATTTAGTTGCATATACTATAGCCGTTTAAATAAATGTTAGAACTAATGAAAAACATCTTTGAGATTTTTATTTTTTTAAAAAAAAATTAGGAGAGAAGTGAAAAACACCTGGTTCAATGGAATTAACCCAACCTTTTCTTTTTCCTGCTTATATCTCCAAGCAATTCTTTTTATCTGAGATGGTTGGATGATAATACGGGATCCCTTCATCTACTACTTGTTTATCATGTCTAAATTTATCTTGTGCCAATATCACCACAACTCATGTACAGGGTCATTGACACGAGGAGTTGGGGGGCATATGATAACTTTTCCTTCTCATCCTATTGGAGTTGCATCACTTTATATGTCTGTAGTGGGGCTGGAATTGAAGGTGCAACTGAATGCCAAAGCTGTAAAATTGGCTGTTGGAAGCCAAAAGAGAAGCAGCCTAACAGCCCTGCCCCTTTGGTTCAATGAATATGTGGGATATTTCAAGATGGAATTCATTACCCGTGTTGTGAGAACTGTTGACAAACACTACAAAAAAGAAGCCTTTGGCCCACCTTATCGCATCAACCATTCGGAAGAAAGAAAAATCCATCTCCTTCTGTCCCAAAAGAAAGCCCACTGCTACCATGGTATGGGCTCCAATTTGACTCCAAACCAAACCAAAGGGGAGTGTTGAGGTGGACAGCTAATCAGTTTGCTCTACAAACCACCTACAAAGCGGCCCCCTCCACCTAAGATTCACTAGCCAAACTGGTCCACATTTGGAATCACCAATAGCCCAAGTCCTCTCATGATTGGCTCAATCACCATTTCTCCCATTGAATTCGATCATCTGCCACATGGTGTGCCTACAATGGATCGGATCATCTTGTTGGTGCCCTTGATTAGAATTTCGTTGGACCATCTATTTCACACCGTCTCTCTAAATCAAGAATGGCTTGTGTTCATACACCAAGGTATCATCATCAATCATGCCTGCGTTCCCCTCCCTGTGGTTGTTCCAAGCCAAACCAAATAAAGCGTGAACGGCGGGCGGTTCGGAGTCCCACCCAATGAAGCAAACGAAAATGATGCCATGCGCGCCCGCGCATTGACCGCCCGGTGACGGGACCCCGACCCCGCGAGAGACGAATGGCGAAAATACCCTCCCGGTGACGGAATCCAACTCTAGCTACGGGTTGACTTGCCATCCGCCGGCTCGGTAACCCGGATCCCGCAGCGGATTAATTGATGGCGTGCTCGTAATTTCCTCCGAAGGCCAGGGGCGTTTGGCGATAGGTGGCATCCACCGTGCAGCCTACGAGCTTCGGGGGACAGCGGATTCCGTCGGGGCGTCGAGATTACCGGGTGGGGCCCGGTGTCGAGGGGCTGGGGAACAGAGTGGGGCCCGCGGGAGGCCTGGAGGAGGAGGAGGGAGCGGAGCCGAGCACGGGCGAGCGCTATCGGACCCACCCGCCCACCCGTAACGCCACGTGGGACCCACCATTATTTCCATGGAAGAGCTGTCAAGGGCCTTCTTTGGAGGCCACGTGGTGCGTGTGAATCCACAACAGGCTTGTGGTTTGGGACCATCGAAGGGCATCCAGGGGCGCAGTCTGATAGCTGCTGTGGTAAGTCAATGGGTAGGTAGGTTTATGCGATGCCTGGAAGGCCATCGCATCGCATCGCATCGCATGCAAGTTAGAAATTTATTCACGTACTTGCTCAGTGCTATTGATCCGTTAACTTGCTTTAGGTGAAGGTGTAGGTTTATTGAACCGATTAAGCTTGGAGTCTATTGCCGATTTTTACTCTTTTTTTTTTTAATGTAAACTTAAACTTTCAAGATTAATTTGATTATATAATTTCAGAGTTCAGATTTGTTGTTACAGCCTTGACATGGTGCTTTTTGATTTTTTTTTTAAATATTAAAAATATTAGTCAGCTGATTTTACTCAAAGAAATGTAAATGTGTTATTGATAACTAGCTTTAATAGGTTATTAAGTTATCTATTCATTTCTTTCTTTATGATCATATTTATCGAGTTTGATATTATTGTCATCAGTATCATGTAATGACTTTCAACAAAGAGAGAGTGTACTACATTACTGAGAAGAAAGATCTTGAAAATTTCATAAAATTCGATGGAAGAAAAAAAAAATGATAGATTGATTAAAGTCAATGAGGCGAAGGTGAAAGAGTGAGGGATAAAGAGAGCATATGTGGGAGAAATTTTTGAAATTTTGTGAGATTCATCTTGACAAGAAGAAAGAAAGATGATGGAAACGGAATTAATGAGGCGAAAGAGTGAATGATTATGAAAATGGAAGTGATCGGCAGGAAGGTAAAAGAGTGACCCGTTATAAGAATTAAAGCAATTAGAAAGAAAGTGATTCCTTTCACGTGAAGATAAATTTATGATTTGAAGTTTATTAATTCTTGTTGCCTCCTAACGATATACATAGATGATTATGGATGAAGAGAGAAGAATTCTGCTTTGACATTTTAGAATGTGGTTAATGTGTTGGAATTAGAACCGAATCTTTTGGTGAAGATCATCACCATAAAACCTAAGAATCATCAATGTTAAATCATTAAGAATCATAAACATAAACGGAAGCGTACCAATCCATATTGCTTAATTGCTCTCCAGAGTCCTACGGTTGGCCTTCCAGATCAATACGTACTCCAGATAGCCCTTTAGAATTTTATCTAGACTATTCTTTCTGATAATGGAATTCAGAGAAGAAGGTCGTGCATGCAATTCAGGGACCATAACCGCTATATATAGATAATCTCATCATTACCTTTTGGTATTCCTATTTTAGCCCATCATAAAAATAGAAATAACCCATTAGGTCTCTACACATTAAAGGGCCACACCTAATCAGATACATTAAAGCCCAAATTACTAAACCTCAGCTGATCACTTTTAATTGGGCTTAATCTTATTTGACAGTCTGCAAGACATAATTATTTCACATATAAGCCCAATGTTGAATTAAAAAATCCAACAATCTCCCACTGGGCTATATGTGTAACCTTATAATTATGTTGCAAAAATAACCAAATGAGCTCAATTTTACTGTCATTACTGAAATGTATCTATAACCAATCCGGTCCATCAACCATACCAACATAGGATCAAAGCGGCCTTTGTTATATCTATCATAACTCGACCCATCAATGGTCACATATGTTGACACAACTGAATGACATGGATCATGATGTGGATGTGTAGCATAGAAATTACATGTAATGTGATCTTAACATGCCTATTTTCAACTGGTCCTTCTTAAACTTGAGTGAGATCAAAACTTTAACATAATTGTACAGAGTGTACTGAACTGAATGAAATACTTTAGTATACTGAACTGAATGAAATACTTTATTTCTGATCAAAAAATATCCAAAACATAAGTGTGTACAAACCAAACATAAATCATAAAATAGAAGCAATACAAACTCCCACTGAATCTAAGCATCGTCATGCTCTATAACGCCCATGTGAGCAGTATGCTCATGAAAGATCTTGGCGACGCCTCCTTTATATTGGAAATCCAGATACATTGAGATCGTTCTCAGGGTATCCTTGGATTATCACAAATAAGCTATATCGATAAAGTACTTAAGAGATTTAGCATGCAAAATTGCAAACCAGGTGATACCCCATCGCTAAAGGAGATAAATTCAGTATTAATCAGTGCTCAAAAGAAAACCTTGAAGTTGAAGAGATGCAGAAGATTTCTTATGCTTCGGTTGTAGGGAGTCTAATGTATGCTCAAGTTTGTACGCATCCGGATATTGCGTATATTGTTGGAGTGTTGGGCAGATATTTAAGCAACCCATGTATGGATCATTGGAAAGCAGCCAAAAGAGTTATATGATATCTAAAAGAACAAAGGATTACATGCTCACATATAGGAGATCAGATCATTTTTAGATCATTAGGTATTCTGACTCCGACTTTGCTGGATGCCAAGATAGTAAAAGATCCACTTTGGGCTATGTATATATGTTAGGTGGAGGGGCTATTTCTTGGAGAAGTGCAAAACAGACACTCATAACGTCTTCTAGCATGGCAGCATAATTTATAGCATGTTATGAAGCATCCAATCATGGGATATGGCTGAAAAATTTTATCACTGAGCTGTACATATTGGAAGGAATTGAAAGATCGCTAAAGTTATTTTGTGATAACAAGTCAGCCGTATTGTATTCCAACAACAATAGGAGCTCGATCAAGTCAAAGCATATTGACATCAAGTTCCTGATTGTAAAGGAAATAGTACAGAGTGGTCAAATTTCTATAGAGCATATAGGGACAAACTCCATGGTTGTAGATCCCCTTACAAAGGGTGTGCCGCCCAAGGTCTTTCATAAGCATACTGCTCACATGGGCGTTATAGAGCATGACGATGCTTAGATTCAGTGTGAGTTTGTATTGCTTCTATTTTATGCTTTATGTTTGGTTTGTACACACTTATGTGTTTGGATATTTTCTGATCAGAAATAAAGTATTTCATTCAGTTCAGTACACTAAAGTATTTCATTCAGTTCAGTACACTCTGTATAATTATGTTAAAGTTTTGATCTCACTCAAGTTTAAGAAGGACCAGTTAGAAATAGGCATGTTAAGATCACATTACATGTAATTTCCATGCTACACATCCACATCATGATCCATGTCATTCGTTGTGTCAACATACGTGACCATTGATGGGTCGAGTTATGATAGATATAACAAAGGCCGCTTTGATCCTATGTTGGTATAGTTGATGGACCGGATTGGTTATACATACATTTTAGTAATGACAGTAAAATTAAGCTTATTTGGTTATTTTTGCAACATAATTATAAGGTTACACATATAGCCCAATGGAAGATTGTTGGATTTTTTAATCCAACATTGGGCTTATATGTGAAATAATTATGTGTTGCGGACTGTCAAATAAGATTAAGCCCAATTAAAAGTGATCGGCTGATGTTTAGTAATTTGGGCTTTAATGTATCTGATTAGGTGTGACCCTTTAATGTGTAGAGACCTAAGGGGTTATTTCTATTTTTATGATGGGCTAAAATAGGAATAACAAAAGGTAATGATGAGATTATCTATATATAGCAGTTATGGCCCCTGGACCGCACGCACGACCTTTTTTTTTTACGTTCATGCGAGAGACCTGAGAGGCCTCTCTCTTCTCCAACACCATGTCCCAACACTTACGATCTCTTGAGAGATCCTGAAGAGCATTATTTCGGGCACTCTACCGGTATGAGGGGAAAGGAATCTTCACTTTAATGCTCCTCTGTTAATGCCCTGATGGAATCCACTATCAGCGATGGAATTCACCATCAGCGGCCAAATTTTCAACAAAAATTGGAACTCCACGCAACGCGTTCGGTTTCCCATGAAGAAAAGCGGACGTGTTTGGAAAAAATTAAGACAACACATGGATCTTAATCCATAAAGAACTAAACAAATTTATTCTTAATGATTCAACATGAATATAGGCTCTGATACCAATTGTTGGAATTAGATCCGAACCTTTTGGTGAAGGCCATCACCATAAAACCCAATAATCATCCATGTTAAATCATTAAGAATTCATAAACATAAACAGAAGCGTATCTGAATCCATATTGCTTGATTGCTCTTCAGAGTCCTGCGGTTGGCCTTCTAGATCAACACGTACTCGAGAGAGTCCTTTAGAATTTCTCTAAGCTATTCTTTCTGATGATAGGATTCAGAGAAGAAGGTCATGCGTGCGATCCAGGGACCATAACCGCTATATATAGATAATCTCATCATTACATTTTGGTATTCCTAGTTTAGCCCATCATAAAAATAGAAATAACCCCTTAGGTCTCTACACATTAAAGGGCCACACCTAATCAGATACATTAAAGCCCAAATTACTAAACCTCAGCTGATCACTTTTAATTGGACTTAATCTTATTTGACAGTCCGCAACACATAATTATTTTATATATAAGTCCAATATTTAATTAAAAAATCCAACATAATGCACCAACGAGTTCCATCAATCAGAAGCATTAAATGACCAAAAGCATCATAGTAAAACCCTTGTTAGAGATCATGAGTTCAAATTCCCCCCTTCTATTCCAATTCAAATCTTATTTTTATTAGGCTGGGAAATATATATTGAGCTATAATGTTTGTTTTAGCTGGTATCAAATAAAGGATTTACTCAGTAAATCTTCTTATAAAAGATCAAGAATCTAACCATGAAAGAAGGATACGTATGTCTTTACGTACGTTCATTCATGGTCGGATCATCACTTGACCAATCTCAACCGAAAGGAAGAATGATCCAGTGGCTTGCAGTTGAGAAGGAATTAGCATCCTCTATCGCAAGAAGGATGCATTAATCCAGTACTCTTAGGAAGTCTAAGCACAGTAGAATATTATTCCTGATTTACTGGTTGTCCACTCTTCTTGGACTTAAAGGAGACCAAGAGTCTAATCTCGAGATTTACAACCTCAATGGAATTATTCTCACGGTTTACTTATATGAGGAGATCGGGAGTCTAATCTCGATGAATTTATTCTCACGGTCTTCTTGCAAGAGACCGAGACTCCAACCTCAATGAATATTATTACTTCACCAGCTGGGAGCCAAGTCTTCTTGGTAAAGCCGTGGAACGGCCATGAAGCCGACATATACCGTCTCGTCGGGAAGGTTATTTAAATCATAAACCACACAGCATAATAATTCTCGACCAGGAATAATCGAGTCCCGGTGAAGTCCTCGTCATGCTAAAACTTGCATACTATTCCATGTTGAGGATTATGGGGGCATGGATGCTATCGTGACAAAAGCCGCAAGGAAAACGAATGATATTAATGAGAAACTAAAAAGAGTAAAATCAAAGAAAAAAAGGCAAAGAAATAATTTTTTTTATTTATGATTTAAACGTACTACTAGCTTCCATTCACGAGTGAAGAAGAGCAAACAATTTTTATGATTTAAACCAGAGGCTCCCTCATGCATGAATTTTTAGAGCCACTTACATTACGCTAACACTTCGAGTTTCTCACATTTATGGAGCACCTTAGCTGGAGTTGCTCAAGCTTGGATTTGAGCCTAAGCCAAAAAGTTATCTTTTAAGTCAAAGGATTATACGTACTTGCATAGAAAAAAAAGATTTATAGTATACTATATCCTTTTAATGTATAAGCTCATGTTGATTCGGCCATATCGATATATATTGAAAAAATTTTAAATACATGTGCAAGATCAAAAAGTTTAAATTTTTTTATTAAATATTTTTAGGTAAAAATTTAGATTATGATAAATAATTAGTCAATAGCTTATGTCAGTCAAGAAATGATATATACATGCACAGCTTGGTGAAGACATTAGAATTTGAAATATGAAATATATAAAAATGCATACCGATGAATATTTAATGCTTTGTTGATTATATATTACAAATATTTTGAATTTTTATATAAAATTAAAAAAATTAAATAATATTTTATTTTTTTTTTTATTTTTAGATGAGCACTTGGATGGTGACACTTAGAAGATATGTAATACTGGTTTTCAATATAATTGATTGTGTGAATTGCAGATATACAACACTTCTTTTACCACATGATAAAGTAGCTATGATGCTTGCTATCTATGTTTTACGAGCTATCAAAATGGTAGCTCTTGTCCCTTCCATGCGGTTCTTTTATTTATTATTGATTTTGTAATTTATTTTACTTATTTATATTATTGATCCTCAATTCTTCATCATATCTTTTACTAGCATGACTTAATTCTACTTAAATTATTTTAAACCAGATTGAATCTATTTTTGTCATCCAGGTTAGGCCAAAGCTTTGATTTAAAATTAGATTTTCATCCAGTTTCATGAGAAAATAAAGGCGAAAGTATAATTTTCAACCTCAAACTTTCACTCAAAATTCACGTCATTATTTATCAAATTTTTTAGTTATTGTAACTTGATCTTTTATATTTTAAAATATTAAATTTTATTATATAAGATTAATTAAAATTAACATAATAGCTAATGTATGAGAAAACTTTTATGTTCTTGTGCTATTCAATCTTTAGAATTTAACATCCTTAAAATATGAATTAAATCATAGTAATTAAAAATTTATGGACCAAAAAAAAAATTAAATGAAGAATTGAGGATAGAAAATCTATATTTAATTAAAATTAATTTTAAATAAAACCAAATATGATCCCTACTCCCAATGTCACTAGATAAGATCTCTAGTACACGCAAAGGGGTCCATCTAGATGGTGCACCGATCCGATCGTTGCCTGCCGTACATCTCAGCCGCTTGATTGGATACATGCACCACAGATAGGCGACATTCCTCAACTTTAATCGAGGTTATGTTGGGTCTAAAGCTGAGCTTTTTCGTGAAATCCGTCATATTATAAGCTTAAATCCAAACTGATATAAATTATACCATCCACTCTAATTAAAAAAATTACTCGGATGCATGATTTCCCGGCGTGGTGGTGCCTGTGCTTTGCGTAAACGAAACCACATTAATTAATATAATAAGATCCGTGCCGCTTAATTTAATCACGCTTCTTTAAACCATTGCCGCGTTTCCCAATGCGCATCCATGGCCCTTCAAATGTGATCCGACGATCTCGATCGGTCAACCAGGACGCCCGCGAATCGGAGAGAAAATTGGCCGTCTAACTCCACGTTTTTTACGAGATCGCCACGAGTTGAGGCGCCGGGCCCGCATTCTTTGACCAATGAGAGTGCAGGGTTTTCGTTGGTCTGTCTTTGGGTGCGGATTTATTGACCTGTTCTCTTGTCCCCAGGTGGGAGAAGGGAGAGCGGGCTTTGCCGCGCTACTGCCGCCAGCTTGCAGGCAGCCGCAGCGGAGCCCGCCGATTTCATCGGAGGAGACGCACCGGGATTCAACCCATCGGAGGACCCACCGGGCTTCCGCCGCTAGGCCCTGGGCCCCACGGCCTCCGCGGTCGGCAACGCCGGAGCCGTAGGTGCGGCCTGCGGGCAACTCCCAGCCCCTCGCCGTCCGCAGGCGAGGTTGGTACCTGGCCTCCGCACGTGGACAGTGGCCCCACTCTGGTTTACCTCCAACGAAGACCACCATAATTAACTATAGAAAAGTTTTTTTATACTGTTTCGGTGCAGTAAGGCCTACGTAGATTGCACCGTCTCTTCTGATTGGTTCACATGAATCCTACATGGATGATGTACCGAACGGTATGACTCTGCTACGATATTACGTTCTGAACGTGACGGCTATTTAAAGCGCTTCGCTTTTTTTTTAAATTAGTGTGCAGACAAAAATGCCCTTTTCCTCCAGCCTACTTCTACCGTTATTTTTTTCTTGGATTTCATCTGTGCAAGAAAAACTCTTTCTTCGCCCTCGCTATGGCTTTCGGATGCTAAGGAATCAGTCCAAAGCTTTGAGCACGATCCTACGCCATCGCTCTGAGAGTCCGGTCGAAAGAAAATATTTCAGCTTCAAGGCTGGAATACCTGGCTACTGAAGTCTTTGTACAAAAACTGCTGGAGGAAATGTCGTCCGCAGAACAAAGTAAAAAGTCCTTCTTCCCACTTCTTTATAAAGCTCCTTTATTACACCAACTGTTTTTTCTCGTTAGAGGTAGTTAATGCGTGACCCAACCATTTAATGCGCAGGTAACTTCCTTAGAACAAAACAGTTATGACATTCTGGGAGTCATAACTGTTTAGAGTTTACTGTTTTGTAAGCACGAATGTCATATTCTTATAACTAGGATGTTATACCTCATGAACTGGGGTGTCGTCAGAGTGTTTCGGCTTATATTCCCTGTTATTTCTTGTCCATATAGCTCTACTGTCGTCATTAAAGCTACGACACCTCTGATTTACTGTTAAGACACCGTAGTTACAAGCCTACGACACCCGTGCTCCAAACGAATGCTGGAGAAAAGCTTCGCGACATCGCAGGAGAAAATCGGGAGTATTGCGACACCCAAGTTAAAGAAATAAGACACCTCTGTTAAACAAATACGACACCCCTGTTATGCTCGGCCGAAAATCCTTCGTGACACCGCAATTCAAACATCACGACACCCTAGCGACAACGCTACGACACCCAAGGAGGAATTCAGCCAAAAATCATTCCTGACACCGCAGTTGAAACGTTATGACACCCTAGCGGCAATGCTACGACACACATGCTTATAACCTTCACGATCTTCGTATGTTGCTTTCCGGGGTGTCGTAGCTTGTTCTATGGGGTGTCTTTAAATGCTAAAGAGTGTGTCATGCTTATAACTGACGCCGGAGAGCAGACCTGCGACACCCAAGTTATGTTCACCCAAAAAAAGATCTACGACGCCGTAGTTGAAACATTAAGACACCCAAGCGTCAACGCTGCGACACCCAGTATGGAGAACAATCCCCGCGACACCCCGCTTTAACAGTCACGTCATGGGTGTCGTCGCCTTAAAGCTAGGCTGTCGTCAGATGCGAGCTGGGGTGTCGTTAACAGCCTGAGTTGGGAATGTCGTCGGTCCCCCACGACATCCCAGGAGGATTGGATTTCGGCCGAAATTCCTTCACAACACCCTAGTTGAAACCTCACGATACCCTAGCACCAATGCTACGACACCCGTGCTTATAGCTTTAAGGCGATGACCAACCTGCCTTAATAGTCAACGCACGGCCACGGGTGTCGTCACCTTAAAGCTAGGGTATCATCAGATGAGAACTGGGGTGTCGGTAACAGCCTGAGTCGGGGATGGTGTCGTATTTCATTTACCAGGTAAATACTTCTTGAAGAGATGGTGCAAGGACATGAAATATCAATTTGACGAATTCGACTGCAATACTGAAGGTTATGATAAAAGCACACGAAAATCACGGTATGCAGTAACAATTTTTTAATTGAAATGTCTTAATATATGTTTTCGTTAATATTATGTTATTGATTGTAGATATAGTTTGCTGAGTCATCGGATGATGAAGCTCGCAGAGATAGCCTCCATGTCTGAAGATGCATTTAATGTAGTGATGGATGGTCTAACACCTATATTCAAAATTGCCGTGGATGCCAACTGCGCAGCTAAGCCAGGTACAGAGCTTGTAATTCAAGATCTTGAACAAATTAGGACGAAAGGTCGCCCAAGAGAGAACAGATTAAAGAGTGGAGTCGAGAAGAAGTCAAAAAGATCAAGAAAAAATCTGGTCAAGGAAAGAGCTGCTTCAAGAAATAGGCAGACTTGTATGCAGTCAATTAATACCATAGAGGACAAGGAAAGAATTGTACCACCTTTCGAAACTTTGATGGACGAATTTGATGCTTATGTATTGAGTCAACTTACAGAGGAGCATATATAAAACACGGGTGTCGTAACTTTCTAAGTAGGGTGTCTTGGTCACAAATGAAGTGCTTTCTAACTAGGGTATCTTTTTCAGTCAAATGAAGTGCTTTTAGAGCGACGACACCCTAGCTCTGGGCTAACGACTCCCTAGCTCTAGTGCGGCGACACCCAAAAGGAGAAATCCTACGACATCCCGATGCTCACAAAAGGACATGGAAGCTTTTAGCGTGACGACACCCCAGTCTGGGCTAACGACTCCCTAGCTCAACTGCGGCGACACTCGAAAGGTGAAATCCTACGACATCCCAATGCTCATGATAGGACACCGAAGCTTTTAGCGCGACGACACCCCAGCCTGGGCTAACGACTCCCTAGCTCTAGCGCGGCGACACCCGAAAGGCGAAATCTTACGACATCCCAGTACTCACGAAGGGACATGGAAGCTTTTAGCGCGATGACACCCCAGTTATGGACTAACGACTCCCTAGCTCTAGTGCGGCGACACCCGAAAGGCGAAATCCTACGACATCCCAGTGCTCACGAAAGGACACGGAAGCTTTTAACGTGATGACACCCCAGCCTGGGCTAACGACTCCCTAGCTCTACCGTGGTGGCACCCGAAAGGCGAAATCCTACGACATCCCAGTGCTCACAATAGGACACCGAAGCTTTTAGCGCGATGACACCCCAGCCTGGGTTAACGACTCCCTAGCTCTAGCGCGGCGACACCCGAAATGCGAAATCCTACGACATCCGAGTACTCACGAAAGGACACGGAAGCTTTTAGCGCGATGACACCCCAGCCTGGGCTAACGACTCCCTAGCTCTAGCGCGGCGACACCCGAAAGGCGAAATCCTATGACATCCCAGTGCTCACGAAAGGACACCGAAGCTTTTAGCGCGACGACACCCCAGCCTGGGCTAACGACTCCTTAGCTCTAGCGCAGCGACACCCGAAAGGCGAAATCCTACGACATCCCAGTGCTCACGAAAGGACACCGAAGCTTTTAGTGCGACGACACCCCAGCCTGGGCTAACGACTCCCTAGCTCTAGCACGGCGACACCCGAAAGGCGAAATCCTATGACATCCCAGTGCTCACGAAAGGACACAAAAGCTTTTAGCACGACGACACCTCAGCCTGGGCTAACGACTCCCTAGCTCTACCGCGGCGACACCCGAAAGGCAAAATCCTATGACATCCCAGTACTCACGAAAGGACATGGAAACTTTTAGTGTGACGACACCCCAGCCTGAGCTAACGACTCCCTAGCTCTAGCGCGGCGACACCCGAAAGGTGAAATCCTACGACATCCCAGTGCTCACGAAAGGACACTGAAGCTTTTAGCGCGACGACACCCCAGCCTGGGCTAACGACTCCCTAGCTCTAGCGCGGCGACACCCGAAAGGCGAAATCCTACGACATCCCAGTGCTCACGAAAGGACACGGAAGCTTTTAGCGCGACGACACCCCAGCCTGGGCTAACGACTCCCTAGCTCTAGCGCAGCGACACCCGAAAGGCAAAATCCTACGACATCCCAGTGCTCATGAAAGGACACTGAAGCTTTTAGCACGACGACACCCCAGCCTGGGCTAACGACTCCCTAGCTCTAGCGCGGTGACACCTGAAAGGCGAAATCCTACGATATCCCAATGCTCACGAAAGGACACGGAAGCTTTTAGCACGACGACACCCCAGCCTGGGCTAACGACTCCCTAGCTCTACCACGGCGATACCCGAAAGGCGAAATCCTACGACATCCCAGTACTCACGAAAGGACATCGAAGCTTTTAGCGCGACGACACCCCAGCCTGGGCTAACGATTCCCTAGCTCTACCGCGGTGACACCCGAAAGGCGAAATCCTACGACATCCCAGTAGTAACGAAAAGACACGAAAGCTTTTAGCGCGACGACACCCCAGCTCTGGGCTAACGACTCCTTAGCTCTACCGCGGCGACACCCGAAAGGCAAAATCCTATGACATCCCAATGCTCACGAAAGGACACCGAAGCTTTTAGCACAACAACACCCCAGCCTGGGCTAACGACTCCCTAGCTCTAGTGCGGCGACACCCGAAAGGCGAAATCCTACGACATCCGAGTGCTCACGAAAGGACACGGAAGCTTTTAGTGTGACGACACCCCAGCCTGGGCTAACGACTCCCTAGCTCAACCACGACGACACCCGAAAGGCGAAATCCTATGACATCTTAGTACTCACGAAAGGACACCGAAGCTTTTAGCGCGACGACACCCCAGCCTGGGCTAACGACTCCCTAGCTCTACCGTGGCGACACCCGAAAGGCGAAATCCTACGACATCCCAGTAGTAACGAAAAGACATGGAAGCTTTTAGCGCGACGACACCCTAGCTCTGGGCTAATTGGGATGTCACGAAGGATTTTCGGCCGAATTTGACCATGGGTGTCGCGGGGATTCTCTCCGTGGTTAGTTTTAAGCATGGGTGTCGTCGCCTTAAAGCTAGGGTGTCGTGAGATTTCAACTGGGGTGTCGCAAAGGATTTTCGGCCGAATTCGACCAGGGGTGTCGTGGGGATTCTCTCCGTGGTCAGTTTTAAGCATGGGTGTCATCGCCTTAAGGCTAAAGTGTCGTGAGATTTCAACCGAGGTGTTGCGAAGGATTTTCGGCCGAATTCGATCAGGGGTATCACGGGGATTCTCTTCGTGGTCAGTTTTAAGCACGGGTGTCGTCGCCTTAAAGCTAGGGTGTCGTGAGATTTCAACTGGGGTGTCACGAAGGATTTTCGGCCGAATTTGAACTAGGGTGTCACAGGGATTCTCTCCGTTGTCAGTTTTAAGCACGGGTGTCGTCGCCTTAAAGCTAAGGTGTCATGAGATTTCAACTGGGGTGTCACGAAGGATTTTCGACCGAATTCCACCAGGGGTGTCGCGGGGATTCTCTCCGCTGTCAGTTTTAAGCACGGGTATCGCAGCATTGGTACTAGGATGTCACAGTATTTGGCTTCCCCATACTCTCTTCAGTAATGGTTTATGTTCACGAGGGGGGCGAATTCCTCCTGGGGTGTTTGCTGCCATTCGCTCTTATCATGTTGAAACCCACGACACCCTAGTTCAAAACCTACGACACCCTAGTTCAAAACGTTAAGATAAAGCATTAGTTCAAAACCTACGACATCCTAGTTCAAAACCCACAACACCCTAGTTCAAAACGTTAAGACAAAGCAACATTAGTTCAAAACTCATGACACCCTTGCTGAAAACCAACGATACCCTAATTCAAAACTCACGACACCATAGTTCAAAACGTTAAGACAAAGCATTAGTTCAAAACCCACGACACCCTAGTTGAAAACCCATGACACCCTAGTTTAAAACCCACGACACCCTAGTTCAAAACCCATGAAACCCTAGTTCAAAACCCACGATACCCTAGTTTTTTATCGTCAAGCTCATAAACTATAACAACCTCATAACGAAAGACTGTTTCGTGCTGCAGACGACATTTCTTCCAGAAGTTTTTGTACAAAGACTCCAGTACCCAGGTATTCCAGCCTCGAAGCTGAAATATTTTCTTTTGACCAGACTCTCAGAGTGAGGGTGTAGGATCGTGCTCAAATCTTTGGACTGATTCCTTAGCATCTGAAAGCCAGAGTGAGGGGGAAGAAAGAGTTTTTCTTGCACAGATGAAATTCAAGAAAAAATGGCGGTAGAAGTAGGCTGGAAGGAAAGGGCATTTTCGTCTGCATGCTAATTTTTAAAAAAAGCGAAGCGCTTTAAATGGCCATCACGTTCAGAACGTAACATCATAGCAGAGCCATACCGTCCGGCACGTCATCCACGTATGATTCATGTGGACCAATCAGAAGAGGCGGTGCAACCCACGTAGGCCTTGCTGCACCGGGGACGGTGTACAAAGACTTTTCCATTAACTATCTGGTTATGCATTGTGATGGTTATATATATATATTCTGATGTGGCTGATCCAACGCCGTTAGAGAATCGTGAAGGAAGAAAACTGACGGAGCCCCCCTTTGGCCTCAGCTCCCAACACCCATCCACGGCATTGCTCTCGTCATAACGAAGAAAGAGAATAAGAGGTCACGTTGTGTGCGTGAGTTTCCCGAAGGCCACCTTACGTCATTAATGTTCGGTCGAGTCAATGGGCTGGAGCCTTTAATGGTACAGAAATGGTTATAATGGCTTGAAAAGCATTTAATGGAAAGAAGTGTCGCGAGTATCTTGCCTTGGCTCTCCTTCTCAACCCCGGGGCCGACCCCTCTAGGGCGACCCCTCCAGGGCCGACCTCTCAGGGCCGACCCCCAGGGCCGACCCCTCCTGGGCTGACCCCTCCAGGGCCGACCCCTTCAGGGCCGACCCCTCCAGGGCCGACCTCCAGGGCCGACCCCTCCAGGGCCGACCTCCCAGGGCCGACCCCCCCAGGGCCAACCCCTCCAAGGCTGAACCCCGATGGCCGACACCATCAAGGCCGAACCTCGACGGCCGACACCTCCAAGGATGATACTTCCAAGCTGCCAAGCTCCCTCGCCGTTAACAGTGCCATGCAAGACAACCAATGATGTGACGTAGGGGACACGTCTGGCAAGCGCCGTAACGATCGGCCATGCCCTGCAGCCACCAACTTCGATAGGACACGGCCTGTAGCGTGACACGTCATATAGAGGTAAGCTCCACTGTACTGCCATCAATTAATGCTCTGACAAGTGATCATGCCCCAAGCCCACGGATTCCAGGCATCTATAAAAAGGTAAGAGGGACCTCGACCAGGGGAGAGGAGGTAACACACTCATAACATTCCTAAACGCTCTCACAGAGAGAGCTCTTCTCAGGGCCTCTCTCTCTCTTTTTCTCTTTTGAGCTTCCTCAAGCTCACGGTTGATGCCCAGACCACTGACTTGAGCATTGGAGGGTCCCGTTGGGGCCCCCTCCGGCCCCTGGGACTTGCTTGCAGGCGCGAGGAGCTCACTGGAGGAGACAACCGCACGCTCGAGGCCGGTGATTTGGCGTCACCAGATTGGCGCGCCAGGAAGGGGGGATCAACGATGCTAGTTTGCAGATCCTCATCAATCCTTATCCCTTTTTATCAAAACGGTGGATCGTGAAGATGGTGGATCGTGAAGATTTCACCAGTTAAGCTGGGGGGCACCTTCGATGAGCTGAGCAGTAGGAGGCCAGCCTTTCGTTCCTTCATCACCACTATCTTAGACCATTCAAGCAGAACATGTTGCCACTCATCCTGCAAATCCAAACATTGACGGTGGCTGTCCAAAAGCTCTAGAAGCAACATCTTATGACCATGCAACAGCGAGAAAAAGCTTCTACTCGCCCTTTGGTCACTGCCCAGGCCAGCCATCCTTCATCCTGCTAGGAATCTCCCCAGCAAGAGGTCCAACGTCATTAAGCCCATCAGCGACTTAAAGCTCAAAGCGCCACCACTCGCTGCACAAGCAGCCCTCTCTCCTATGGATAGCGATGCAGAGGAAGGTCCGGCCATGGCTTCGGTTCCCGACTCTGCCCCGAGGCATCGGCTCTTCTCCAGACCCGGCGCTAGCGCCTCGGCTTCAGGTCCAGCCCCGGAGGCTTCCGTTTTCATGCTCCTGGCACCACATCCCCGAGCGCCAGGCAAGCTTCTCTTCCTCTCTGCTGTATCCCAGGTCCGAGTGAAAGCTCCCAAAGCAGCCGCGTCCAGATGCATTACATGCACCCATGCACGTAATGAGACTTCATAGGAGAGAGAAGGACCATGGAAGCTGGAGGGCTCCTTACCTTGAATCAATGTCGAGGCTGCCCGAATCCTATAACTCCCAGCAACATCCTCTCCTAACCGTCCGACTTCAGCGGACTCTCCCGGCCGCTCATCCTCAACGGCCGTTGGCTGCTCGGGCTTCCCTCGGCGACCATTAGCTCCTGAGTTCGACTCTGGCTCTTGTCCGTGGCTCCACTCCAGCGTCCCCGGCTCTGGATCCCATCTCTCTCTTCACTGCACTCCAAAGATGGGTCCCCAGCTTCATTTCAGAAAGGAGCTGGTCATCAACCGACTCCAGGCTCCGTCCCAACTTGATTCCCTAGGGGGCAGACCACCAGCGGGCGGAAATGCTCAAATCAACATAGGGAAAACAGGGGTGCTACAAGAGCTAAGTACGATGCACTTAAGATAGTTTTCTTTCATTGACACTTAAAAATGTCATGTAGGGAAGACCAACCTTGTATCAGCCTTCAAGACCAACCTCGTGTTGGCGTTTCAAAAGCCCAATGTACCATTGGCACTGAAGACCGATGTACCACCGGATCCAAAAGCCCGACCCCGGTCGGCACCAAAGCCCTGGGCTAGCTAGGCATGAAGCCCAGTGTACCACTGGTAGAGCGGTGTACCATCGGCTCTCAGCAACGAAAGCCCGACCCCGGTCGGCACCAAAGCCCTGGGCCAGCCAGGCATGAAGCTCAGTATACCATTGGCAGAGCGGTGTACCACCAGTTCTCAGCAATGAAAGCCCGACCTTGGTCAGCACCAAAGCTCTAGGCCAGCCAGGCATGAAGCCCAGTGTACCACTGGCAGAGCGGTGTACCACCGGCTCTCAGCAATAAAAGCCCGACCCCGGTAGGCACCAAAGCCCTGGGCCAGCCAGGCATGAAGCCTAGTGTACCACTGGCAGAGCAGTGTACCACCGTCTCTCAGCAACAAAAGCCCGACCCCGGTCGGCACCAAAGCCCTGGGCCAGCCAGGCATGAAGCACTGGCAAAGCAGTGTACCACCGGCTCTCAGCAACGAAAGCCCGACCCCGGTCGGCACCAAAGCCCTGGGCCAGCCAGGCATGAAGCCCAGTGTACCACTGGCAGAGCGGTGTACCACCGGCTCTCAGCAACAAAAGCCCGATCCCGGTATGCACCAAAGCCCTGGGCCAGCCAGGCATGAAGCCCAGTGTACCACTGGCAGAGCGGTGTACCATCGGCTCTCAGCAATGAAAGCTTGACCCCAGTCGGCACCAAAGCCCTGGGCCAGCTAGGCATGAAGCCCAGTGTACCACTGGCAGAGCGGTGTACCACCGGCTCTCAGCAATGAAAGCCCGACCCCGATCGGCACCAAAGCCCTGGGCCAGCCAAGCATGAAGCCCAGTGTACCACTGGCAGAGCGGTATACCACCGGCTCTTAGCAATGAAAGCCCGACCCCGGTCGGCACCAAAGCCCTAGGCCAGCTAGGCATGAAGCCCAGTGTACCGCTGGCAGAGCGGTGTACCACCGGCTCTCAGCAACAAAAGCCCGACCCCGATCGGCACCAAACCCTGGGCCAGCCAAGCATGAAGCACTGGCAGAGCGATGTACCACCGGCTCTCAGCAATGAAAGACCGACCCCGGTCGGCACCAAAGCCCTGGGCCAGCCAGGCATGAAGCCCAATGTACCACTGGCAGAGCGGTGTACCACCGGCTTTCAGCAATGAAAGCCCGACCCCGGTCGGCACCAAAGCCCTAGGCCAGCCAGGCATGAAGCCCAGTGTACCACTGGCAGAGCGGTGTACCACCGGCTCTCAGCAACAAAAGCCCAACCCCGGTCGGCACCAAAGCCCTGGGCCAGCCAGGCATGAAGCCCAGTGTACCACTGGCAGAGCGGTGTACCACCGGCTCTCAGCAACAAAAGCCTGACCCCGATCGGCACTAAAGCCCTGGGCCAGCCAGGCATGAAGCACTGGCAGAGCGGTGTACCATCGGCTCTCAGCAATGAAAGCTCGACCCCGGTCGGCACCAAAGCCCTGGGTCAGCCAGGCATGAAGCCCAGTGTACCACTGGTAGAGCGGTGTACCATCGGCTCTCAGCAACAAAAGCCCGACCCCGATCGGCACCAAAGCCCTGGGCCAGCCAGGCATGAAGCCCAGTGTACTACTGGCAGAGCGGTGTACCACCGGCTCTCAGCAACGAAAGCCCAACCCCGGCACCAAAGCCCTAGGCCAGCCAGGCATGAAGCCCAGTGTACCACTGGCAGAGCGGTGTACCACCGGCTCTCAGCAACAAAAGCCCGACCCCGGTCGGCACCAAAGCCCTGGGCCAGCCAGGCATGAAGCACTGGCAGAGCGGTGTACCATCGGCTCTTAGCAATGAAAGCCCGACCCCGGTCGGCACCAAAGCCCTGGGCCAGCCAGGCATGAAGCCCAGTGTACCACTGGCAGAGCGGTGTACCACCGGATCTCAACAACAAAAGCCCGACCCCGGTCGGCACCAAAGCCCTGGGCCAGCCAGGCATGAAGCCCAGTGTACCACTGGCAGAGCGGTGTACCACCGGCTCTCAGCAATGAAAGCCCAACCCCGGTCGGCACCAAAGCCCTGGGCCAGCCGGCATGAAGCCCAGTGTACCACTGGCAGAGCGGTGTACCATCGGCTCTCAGCAATGAAAGCCCGACCCCGGTCGGCACCAAAGCCCCGGGCCAGCCAAGCATGAAGCCCAATGTACCACTGGCAGAGTGGTGTACCACCAGCTCTTAGCAACGAAAGCCCGACCTCGATCGGCACCAAAGCCCTGGGCCAACCAAGCATGAAGCCCAGTGTACCACTGGCAGAGTGGTGTACCACCGGCTCTCAGCAACGAAAGCCCAACCTCGGTCAGCACCAAAGCCCTGGGCCAACCAGGCATGAAGCCTAGTGTACCACTGGCAGAGCGGTGTACCACCGGCTCTCAGCAACAAAAGCCGACGCCCGTCGGCACGTGAAGCCCTGCACCAGCCAGGCATGAAGCCCGACGCCCGTCGGCACATGAAGCTCTGCAATAGCCAGGTGTGAAGCCCGACACCCGTTGGCACATGAAGCCCGATGCCCGTCGGCACATGAAGCCCTGCAACAGCCAGGTGTGAAGCCCGACACCCGTCGGCACATGAAGCCCGATGCCCGTCGGCACATGAAGCCCTGCATCAGGCGAGGATCAGCCACTTGGGAGGTAACGCCCCTTTCGCCTTGCCGGGGTAGGCCCGCTTCATCTCAGGGGCGAGGGGGCATCTGATGTGGCTGATCCAACGCCGTTAGAGAATCGTGAAGGAAGAAAACTGACGGAGCCCCCCTTTGGCCTCAGCTCCCAACACCCATCCACGACATTGCTCTCGTCATAACGAAGAAAGAGAATAAGAGGTTACGTTGTGTGTGTGAGTTTCCCGAAGGCCACCTTACGTCATTAATGTTCGGTCGAGTCAATGGGCTGGAGCCTTTAATGGTGCAGAAATGGTTATAATGGCTTGAAGAGCATTTAATGGAAAGAAGTGTCGCGAGCATCTTGCCTTGGCTCTCCTTCTCAACCCCGGGGCCGACCCCTCCAGGGCCGACCCCACCAGAGCCGACCCCTCCTGGGCCGACCCCTCCGAGGCCGACCCCCCAGGGCCGACCCTCCCAGGGTCGACCCCTCCAGGGCCGACCCCTCCAGGGCCGACCCCCGATGGCCGACACCATCAAGGCCGAACCCCGACGGCCGACACCATCAAGGCCGAACCCCGACGGCCGACACCTCCAAGGACGACACTTCCAAGCTGCCAAGCTCCCTCGCCGTTAATAGTGCTATGCAAGACAACCAATGATGTGACGTAGGGGACACGTCTGGCAAGCGCCGTAACGATCGGCCACGCCCTGCAGCCATCAACTCCGATAGGACACGGCCTGTAGCATGACACGTCATATGGAGGTAAGCTCCACTGTACTGCCATCAATTAATGCTCTGACAAGTGATCACGCCCCAAGCCCACGGATTCCAGGCATCTATAAAAAGGTAAGAGGGACCTCGACCAGAGGAGAGGGGGTAACACACTCATAACATTCCTAAACGCTCTCACAGAGAGAGCTCCTCTCTGGGCCTCTCTCTCTTTTTCTCTTTCGAGCTTCCTCAAGCTCATGGCTGATGCCCAGACCACTGACTTGAGCATCGGAGGGTTCCGCTGGGGTCCCCTCTGACCCCCGGGACTTGCTTGTAGGCGCGAGGAGCTCACTGAAGGAGACGACTGCATACTCGAGGCCGATGATTTGGCGTCATCAATATGAATTAATAATATTAATGTAATAAATATCTGTTAATAATAAAAGTAGATTCAGAACAGTAGTTTTATTACAAAGTTCTAGAGAGCATAATAATTTTATATTAAGATATCTATATATACGCATGCAAAATAGAAAAAAAAAATTGTTCTCCAGATGAGAACCATCGCTTAATTTTCTTTAATTTTTCCCTCTCTTGTATCCAGTAAAACTAGTTTGTTGATTTTTCATAAGCAATAACATGGTTATTACTATGTCAACGCATTATTTTTTTATTATTATATTCAACAATCAAACAAAAAACGAATTTTTTAAATATTCATTTAATACATACATATCTTTATCCTAAGGGATATTATAGTAAAATTAACTTTTTATAAAATTACTTTCAGATAAATATCATAAAATCTTTTTAGAACTATCACTGGATATGAAAAAAAAATCTATTTTTCTTTTTTAAAGAAAAATAGGTTTCAAAAAGACTTTTTTTATAATATTTCTAAGAAAATACCAAACATGTTGTTATAAGATATTTTTTAATTGAATTTTTTTTTTCTTCTCATGAAGTTATTAGAGCTTATTTATATTTGCTATTTTGATGACTTTAAATAATTTTTTATGACAATTATGTAAGATAGTTGTTCATTTACAATTGGCACAAGCTATTTCAAATAAGCTAAAACATTTCAAATAGATTAAAAAAAAGGCATGGCTACATTTAAACTTCTTAGCTCAAAATTATTATTTGTTTAATTATATGGAAGCTTAGGATAGAATTAATTATTTTTTAAATAAAATTCTTATTTTTTAAAAAAGAGAGAGATTAACTTTAAATAAAATATTTTATGATCGATGCAAAAGAAAAATGTTTTTAGGGTAGAACTGGAACATATAATAAAATAAAATAAAATATACAAATAATAATTTTTAAGAATGTAATGTAGCTAATTTTTTATTTTTAAACAAAAAAAAAAAAAGAAATGGAAATAGCCGCGGTCTTTGTCGGTGCTTTGGTAAGTACGGGCCGGAGCCGGTTGCCGGCTCCTCCGGCGCGGTCGCTGTCACGAAGGTGACCGGAGGTACCGGCGGCTGCGCGGTCCATTTACCAGGTGGATTGGCCGTCCAGGAGACGGTTGATTTGTTCGTTCCGCGCCTGACGGGGGATGAGGGCCGTTCATTTCGTGGTTCCACTTGAGGCCAGAGGAGCGGCGTAGTGGGGTTTTTTATAAAAATGGGGGTGACGTGGCGATATCTGGATTGAGCAGCTTGAGGGAGAGTGGTTTGAGAGCCGTTTGATTCGGCTGTCCCATTGTTTGGGAATGTTCTAAGATGGCCGGTGATGGCGGTGGCGGGGTGCCATCGTGCGGGGAAAAAACGAGAATAATAATAATAATAATAATAATAATAATAATGAAAGGAATCAGCTCTGATTGATAAAACGATGAGTTTTTAATTTTAACCTCTTATAATTTGATGGGAACAAATTAGTTTTGATTGTTCTATTGTCATGCTATCAAGCTTCTAAAACTGTAGAATATAATACATGAGTCATGGGGGTAATCTGAGGATAAAATTACGTTAATAATAATACTACCACTAATTTTGTATTCTCCTCCAACCTAACTCCACATGCCCTGAGTACAGATGATAGAGCCCAAATTACACTTTTATAAGCATAGAATTAGCATTATGTATTAAAATTCTAGATTTAGAAGCATAGAAAAGAGAAAAACAGTTAATGAATTACACTTTTATAAAAGATATAATTATTGTTTCTCCAACTGCTTTGGTTACAGAAAGAATTTAATTATTTCAACACAAAGAAATATCTCTTATATAAAAATTCAATAAGGTATTTACACCACCTCTACTCAAAATTACATCATGAAAAGTATTTTTATTTTTGTATTTGAGAAAGATAAACTGTGACGAGTAACTTGAAAGTAGTGGCTCAATCTTTTTAACATTGAAGCCACTTGTTCTTTCTTTCTCTTTCTATCCACGACTTAACATGCAAGTATCTAATTCTTCATCCAAAACAAATCTTCTCTCTTACCTTTAAACCTTGTAAAAGAGAAGCAAAAAGAGCTTGTGGTGTCTAATCCATTCCCTTATCCTAACTGGAATAACTCAATAAGACAAAACCCCATATAAATATCAGGCCAGTTCCCAGGTCTCTTCTCCTGCTTCCTGTTCACAAAAATTCCATCTTTTCCAACCTTTCATCAGCCATATCACCCATATATATATATATATATAAAATTTTCTTAGCTCACCGTCCCCAGCATTCTCTCTCATTCACAGACACGCCTGTGGCGCACGTTATCTTCATCTCTTCTTTTAATAAAAACAAAATAAATATTAAATTAAGCCAGAAAAAGAAAATATTATAAAAAACGGGGGACGTAACCTGAGACATTGCCGGGACTCTCTCGGCACTTGCCGGTGTCGAGTTGCTCAAAAAGGAAATATAATTTTTATCACATGCAAAAGTAATTCCTTTTTTCTTTTTTTCTCTTCGTTCTCTACTCACCAACTTTCCTTTATCCTCTTCGTTTCCGTTCCATCAGTCCACCCTTTTCCCCTCCAAGAAACCCAAAAAAAAAAAAAAATCAAGGTTTGGAGTGCGGTGGAGGTGAAGCCTTTGTTGTTACTTGTTACCATTTACCACAAAAATATAAAACAGAGAGAGAGAGAGAGAGAGAGGCTATTGCAGGAAGCTTCTCTTCATCAAAACCCAACCCAAAGGCTTCTCCTTTTCTCTCATAAAATTTTTCCCTCTTCTCTGTTCCTCTTTTCTTCTTCTTCCTCTTCTTCTTAATGTGAGTTGGGATCTCTTGGAGAGGGAGATTAATGTCACCGCCTCTGGAACATGACTACATAGGCCTCTCGGAGGTTTCCTCCATGGAGAACTCCGACAAGCTCTCCTCCTCCTCCGCCGCCGCCACCGCCGCTGCCGAGGGGGCTGAGGACCACCTGCCGGTGCTGAACCTCAAAGAGACCGAGCTCAGGCTCGGCCTCCCCGGCTCGGAGTCCACCGACCGGAAAGAGAAGGTCGGTCTCACCCTCGGACTTCTCCCCAAGAGCTTCGTGTCGGGCGCCAAGAGGGGCTTCTCGGACGCGATCGATGGGTGCCCCGGCAAGTGGGGATTCGCTGGAGGGGCTGGATCGGACGGAGAATTGGGGAAAGGCGGCGTCTTGTTCTCGCCCAGAGGGGAGTGCGGCGTCGGAGGGCAGCATTCGGGCCAGGGGAGCGCCGGGAAGGACGCCGTGGCGAAGGCCGCCGGCCAGGAGAAGAAGGCCCCGGCCCCGGCTCCGGGTGGGAGTGACCGCGGGATCGCGCCTGCTGCAAAGTAAGTGCGTCAAAGCTTCTTTTTTTGTGAATTTGTGAGGAAAAAGTTGGGATTTTTATTTTTATTTTTCTCGCCTTTTAGGCATCTCTATGTCTTGGTTTGGATGCTTAAGTAAGTAGGTTTGATTTGTTCTTCAGCTCTGTTGCTTTGAGCAAAAGAGAAAAGTCTTAGTTTGGCCGCTTGAATTAAAGCAAGCTCATGACACTGTTTCCGTTTTTAATTGCTTTATCCGAGTTTCATAATTTTCTGTGGCATTTTTTTATTCCTAAAGAAAAAAGACTACTAATATTGTTGGGGAAAGATATATATATATATATATATATATATATATATATATATATA
Source organism: Calamus simplicifolius (assembly GCA_900491605.1). NCBI lineage: Eukaryota > Viridiplantae > Streptophyta > Magnoliopsida > Arecales > Arecaceae > Calamus > Calamus simplicifolius. The sequence continues at coordinate 289,349 of UESW01004735.1, read as the reverse complement.
TATATATATATATATATATATATATATATATCATTTTAGAATTTTATTATTCTTTGTGATTAGTTTCTGCATTATTGAAGGAATGAGACTCATCTGTAGCTTTCCGTGGTAAGATTGGTATTGATGCAATCTTGTGTTTCTACTGAAGCTTTCGATGGTTTTCAGGTTGTTATTTGGTGTTACAACTCTTCTCTTCTTGGTATCTTTACTGATCATTGTTCTCTTTCTTTTCTTTTTTTGTTGGTGCATGGTGCTGAGATAGTTTGTCATTTCTTCAGTGCTTTGATGTTTTTTGTTGTTTGTTTGCGATGATCTAAGTGTGATTCGAAACTGTATCTTATTTCTTCATATTCCAATCTCCATAAGACTCCTATGTGTGGTGGGCACAAGGGAAAATACATAATTTTCTTTATGTCCAATGCTAGTGGAATATAAGATCATGAATCATGATTTCCCTTTTCATAATTTATGGGTTTTGTGTTTTTCCTTTTATTTTGTTCATTTAATGTCTGATCTATTCCCAGTGATGCTTCAGTGGTATTTAAGCTATGGAATGTTTCCTTATAATATTTGGCTAGAGTTTCATGGTTTGTTCATGCCTCCTCTGCCCCAACAGTTTCTTTCTTTCAGCTTGTTGTTCATGTATCTGAGGCAAAATTTTCACATTGGTGATACAAAAATAAATATGCTAGTTTTGCATCAACCTAAAAGGAATTCTAACTAGGGTTATGTATGTAATATGTAACAGGGCGCAGGTGGTAGGTTGGCCACCAATTCGTAGTTATCGGAAGAACACCATGGCTACTAACCCGTCGAAGAACAAAGAAGATGCTGAAGGGAAACAAGGATTCGGGTGTTTGTATGTCAAGGTTAGCATGGATGGAGCCCCATACCTCAGGAAAGTTGACCTGAAGACCTACAACAATTATAAGGAGCTGTCATCAGCGCTTGAGAAGATGTTCAGTTGTTTTACAATTGGTAACCTCTGGCTTTTACCCATTTCATTTGAATTTTTTTTTTCTTTGTTCCTCTTTAAGGTCTGGATGAATTTGGCTTAAATGTCATGCTTTCGTTTCCTTACCAAATCATATCTATGATTTTGATATATGCTTCATGCTACACAAAATATCGATGAAAGCCCTTTAAAAAAACAATCTGTTTATTGCGCTCACAGCTATACTGGGCTGCATAATAGATTATGATTCATGGTTGTTGAAAAAAAATGTTGCAAAGAGATTTGTTGCAGTGGGTACATTCTTTATTACTTTAACATGCCTGGATGAAACTTATAGAATACTTTTTACAATGTGGTAGTTTCTCTGCTATTTTTGTCCTTTCTTTGAAAATTTTGCTGGTTTTATCTCAACTAGTGGAATTGAACTACTTTTATTAGGACAGTCTATCTTATGGTCTTATCTTTCTACCTGAATATATCTACAGAGGTTTAGCAATGCATCTTCTCCTTTCCATAACTTGAATAGAGCAATATTTAGATGTCATTGACCTATGTTATACCAGTTTTATTTTGTTTTCTTTTTAATTCAGAAACAGAGATCAAATTTATTCTTCAAATCTGGCAAGCTATGGCTGTTTTAGAAAATTTTCATGTTCACATATTATAAGAAACATCTGAAAACATATTTCACAAGAAATTACATGAGAACATGCTTTTGTCTGTTTGAAATTAGTATTGCTGAAGTATGATGTGAACCAAAAGTAGACATTTGTCATTGCAGTCCCCTTTTAGTTGATATCCCATAGCTTCTAATTTGGTGCTGGCATGAGGAGTTACTTGTTTTTGCAATCTGTGGCATTGCAGGTCAGTGTGGTTCTCATGGAATACCCGGCAGAGATGGATTATCTGAGAGCCGGTTGATGGATCTTCTAAATGGATCTGAATATGTGCTCACTTATGAAGACAAAGATGGAGACTGGATGCTTGTTGGTGACGTTCCATGGGAGTAAGTTCAATATCCACAAATTCTAATGTGAATGTTGTAGATATAATAAATAGGCTTGTACAAACCCTTGATATAATAGAATGCATATGTGATTGCACCATTGGAAAGAGTCAGCATATTAAAAGTAACGTTTAATGCAAGATAATTTAGGTGCATTTATACTGGTAACTTAGTCCCTACTTGCCAGTATCCTTGTGATCCGCTGCATCCTGACTTCATTTTTCATCTGCAAATTATTTGCAAACAAATTGTTGGCTTAGGTTATTGTGAGCCATTATTCTTCAGTTTCTTTTTATGGAAAGTGTTTCTGCCTAGCTTGAGATATTCTTTTTCCCCTTCGTTTTGTTTTGGCAGCAAAATATGCAACATGGATGATAAATTTTGTCATCCTTCCACTTTTGGCATGCTGCTTAATTCGTATGCACTTGACAACTGATAATTGATGCTTTTGTAATTGCAGGATGTTCACCGACTCTTGCAGGAGGCTGAGGATCATGAAGGGTTCGGATGCAATTGGACTTGGTAAGTCAACAAAAGAACCTGCAACCTGACTCGTTATATATGCGATATTTATGTTTGATTTGAGATACCTAAATCTGGAAAACTGAAGCGCTTTCAATCTATAACTTTGGCTTCTTAAAGCTCACATGACATCATGTCTTCTTTCATCTTTGACATACTGAGCGTGCCTTTCACCTTCCCATGTCTTCGAACTCGATGGTAACCTAGCGAATTCATTTGTTTACCTACCTCGCCAAACCCAATTATAAGTACATGTTCATAGTTCTGTTTGGCACTGATGGATCTGGTTGGAGTTTGCTTTTCATTAATTGAGGAGTAATAAATTTTACTCTATGAAGCAAAAACATATCTTTTGTGGCTGGCCATCTCTTCCACTTCTGGAGTCCTTGTGGTATATTTACTATATTTTGTTTCTTATTCATAATATTTATCTGTTCAATGTTTCTTGAACTGAAGTATAGGCTTTATATGGCCCAGCCTATAAAGACTACCATCTTTGTGAATAAGAATACATTAGATGGTAAAAGATCAGCATTGTCGAGTGTTCATGCTAGCTGTCTGCAAATTGCCTCTAATAGATTTCATACCTAATATCTAAACTTACAATTTACTTTGGTAGGCATGTTCTTGGTGCAGCAATAATTTATAGTTCCGCTGGATTCTGAAGAATAAGTTGCAGATTTATAAAAACATCATACACTTGATCTTCTAAATTACTTCAATTTTTTTGCCAGTTATATATTTTTTTCTCAGACACAGAAATATGCCAATCTGTTTCCTTGCAGCTCCAAGGGCTGTGGAGAAGTGCAAGAACCGTAATTAGCACCATTGCCGGCCCTCAGTGAAAGTGAAAGCGAGTCGGATGCCTGTGAGGGCCCCTTGCCAAAACCAAATGATTAATGGTTTTTAGTTGGAAACTGTTATATATCTATTATATCCTGTGGTTTGCTGTTTCAAAGGGACCAAAACTTTCTACTAGCTTCCTGAGATTCCCTAGGGACATAAGCTTTACTAGATTGTGCCTTCAGTCTTTGTATGCCTCCCATGTTATTGCTATTTGTATAAATGGCTGGTTTGCTGTTTGCATTTGCTATGTTTTGGGCACTGTTTCCTGTTTGCAAAATGTTATCTACAAACTCCTCCTTGCTTCTTAAAGGCAAAGCAAGTATGAACTTGGCTCTTTTGATATCAAATGGTATTGCAACATGTAAGTCACTACAGTCCCAGGCCTCCTGTGATCAGGGCCAAATGATTTACAGGCTATCTCTCGGTGTAGTGGTAGCCTAAAGGTCAAAGCTTCTGAATGGTTCATAGATCATGTGTGCCTTGGGCCGTCCTTTTCTGGTGGTTTTGATACTTGATGAAGGTTTACATGATGAAATAGGTGCTGGGGTGGTTTTCATTTTGTGGTCAGATTAAGATCATTGTCCTTCATAAGAATAATTTGAGATCCAGACAACCAGGTTGCTGGGGTAGTTTCTCTCCAAAGGTACATTGTTCCTTTGTTTGATTGTGAGTGTCTTCTTCTTGTTCTTCCTCCTCCAAGGATCATCATGGTGGTGGCAGGTGAATCCATGTCAGTGTTCATCTGAAAAGCCTTATGAAGAAATTGTATGCTGCATTTTTTAAATTGTAGGGATCCTTCCATGCAGCCTTTTTTCTTTCAGCACTGGAGATGCATGGTAAACCCTGTTCCATAGCCACTTTTTCTGTGAAGCTTGGGAGGAGTGGGGACCTTCACTGCCCAACCTTACTTTAAAATTTATAAGGGCTATGATATTGTCATAGAAGTTTCAAAGGTTTTACCATCATCATTCATGTAGAATAATATATATATATATATATATAGAGAGCAATGGAAATGGAGGTGGGTTTATGTTTCCTTAGAATCAGGCTTTCTCTTCCTTGGAATCAGGCTTTCTCCTTAGAAATGATGCTCCACTTCTTCCCTTCCTTTCTATTTTAATGATGCCTGTTAGTTGGTGTGCATGTGAAGCTGGCATTACATTCCATGAGGGTTATATTATATGGATGTATCTTAACAAATCCCAGGCATCAATATCCAATCTAATCAAGCTCGACCGGTGCTTGTTATGGCTTCCTATCTCATTCATGCTTCTTGTATACTTCCAGCTGGCATATTATTAAATGTCTATTGGCATTAAATTTGTTGGCTGGATATGGCAAAGCCTGTTCTGGCCTGCTTGAAATGCCAGAATTTTATTGTTCATTTGATCTTTACTTCTCCTCCTATCTGTTTTGTCCTGACACCTTGAAAATTCATTCAATGACAACTCTCTCTCTCTCTCACACACACACACACGGATGGCAATGGGTCAGTGGTCCCTGGCTATGATGTTATATGCTACTTGCTGGCCTGCTTTTTGCTCCCTTCCAAGCAAGCTATATAAACAGAGGGTCTGCATTACTGGTTCAAGTTCAGTGTACATAACATTCCTCTTGCCAGTCCTCAAACCATTAGTTTAATATTTTTTACTGTGCTGGATGATGTTATACCTGAGAGCATTAGGTCTTAAGATGTTGATCTACTTTAGAAAGTCATGAGGGATGTTCGCTGCCATTCCATGCTTCATACTGTCATTACTGTGGGATGTGGCCAATTTTGGCTTTTCCTGGAGTTCTATCTGGAAAATGTGAGAGATGGTAATGCGTAACTTAGCCGATCACATCTGAAAACAAGAAAATGACTGAGCTAGGGAAGAGGACATGGTGGTGTGAATGGAAGATTAGTTGCGAAGGTGTTAAAATTTTGATAATCATAAGAATAATAAAGTTTTAATCTTAAATTATTTATAGTTGGCTATAATTTTTTTTTCTATTTTGTGTGGTTTTTTTTTTCATTCGGCGCTCCTTTGAGACATTTTTTTATCAAGGCAAAGATATTTTTTTATTTTATTCGGTTTCGGTTTTGAGTCATAATTTTATAAAGATAAAATGTTTTCAAATTTTTATCACTCATTTTTTTCATAATTTTTGATTTTTTTTCTTTCTTTTATAAAAATGATAAATCTTTATGATTTTTTTAGTAGGCTGCATTTTACTCTTCTTATATGTGGGTTGAAAGAACGTTGTTATTGGGAATAATTGATCCTGGTTTTTAAAAATTGAATTGGATTGGTCGGTTCAATCGGAAGCTGATCGTCAGTTTAGTTTAATTTTATTATTAAAGTTAATTTTTATATAATCTAATGAAAATCAAAAAAATTTATTGAAATAGTTGGATTTTAAACCGGTTCAATTTAGTTTTTAAATTTATTTAATTTTTCATTTAAATTATAATTATAATTTATTTTATATTATTAAATTAAAAAAATAATTATAATATTATTTGATTTAATCAAATTGATTCATTCGATCAAACTAATTGATCCCTGCTTGACTCATGATTCAAATATTAAATCGATTCGTTATCCATTTCGATATTCAAAACATTGCTCCAAGCCTTACGTCATGCTAGTATGACATAACCCAACTGCCATTTGTTGATGTTGCATGATGCTCGAAATCTAATAGGTCATCGATGAATTTTATAACATAATATAAGATATTAATGTTACTTAAAAGAAGTTCGTAAGGTGATCTAAGAATAATCTAATACTTTGTTCTAATTGTCCTTGGAATGAATCGGAAGTCATATTATATCCTTACCAGACTCAAAATGCAAGTTGTTTTCTCAAATACAACCAGCAAAAATTTGTATATTTTTCAATTTACGATAAAATTTCTTGTAGCAAAAATTCTAGATCAATTTTGTAGTTTGTAGCATAGGGCTTGGTGCAATGTATAGCCATGAGTTGACCCTTGAGTTGCCACCTTATCACCATGCAAAATTAATGCTTGGCCTTCACTTTCAGTCAAAATTCATTTGCTTTAATTTAATCCTTTATGTTTTAAAAATATTATATTTATAATCTCTTGTCATGTACAAATATATTGATAGAAAAAAGATTTTTTATCATTAGTTTTAATTGATCTTACGTGACGAAATGTTAAGAATGCAATATTTTTAAAATATAAATATTAAACTATAATAATTAAAATTTTGAGGATCAAAATGAATGCATATTTTAGCTTAAATTTTTAATATGATAGGTGGTATCCCGTGTTGCTTTTAAATTTAAAAAAATTAATAACTTGTGCCAATAAATTAGATATATGTCTGATGATGTGGCTGATATAGCTACGAGGGCAATTATAGTAAAATTAAAATTCTAAGGCAGCCCAACCCCGGCATCTTCAAGTCGGTCAAGTCGGTCCCGACTTTTTCTGATCGGTCCCGGCATCTCCAAGTTGGCCGAGTCGGTCCCGACCTTTCCTGGTCGGCTCCGCTCGGCCCCGGCATCTCCAAGTCGGCACCGACCTTTCCGGGCCGGCCCTGCCTCGGCATATGCAGGTCAGCCGAGCCAGTCCTGCTCGGCCTCGGCGCCCTCATGAGGGTCGAGGCTGCTCCAAGTCGATCCCAGAACGGTCCTGGCGGTCCACACCGCCGTCCTTCTGACGCGCGCCGCCTGGCATCCCCAGGCCCAATTACCCACTGGCCATGCCGCTGATGGGACAAAACCTAACTACCTGTTAGCCCTGCTGACTGATGGGACGTAGCCTACCAACCGCTGTTTTTCCCTCTCCGATGGGACAGAACCCACCGACCAGCCCAAATTCACGCAACCCCATGAACCCCGCGGACATTCCTTCCTTACGGAACTCACGTGGTCGTGCAGGTGTCAACCCCCTATAAAAGTGTAAGTCCACTCAGAAACAAGGTACGCAAACTCATACACTCGCTACCCTAATACCCAGAAGGGGATTCCTCTCTTTCTGAGATCTCATTCTTCTCCCAGAGCTCGTCTGAGCTCTCCCTCAGTTGTGACCTAGGTTACTGACTTGAGTGTCGGAGGGTTCCCACCGGAGCACCCTTAGGTCCTGGGACTTTTTGTAGGCCACTCGATCAGGCGTAGGACGGCGGATTAAGCGGCTCTCTTCTCCCGACGTTCAAGACCAGTGATCAGGCGTCATCAGATTGGTGCGCCAGGAAGGGGAGCAAGGCAAGAAAAGAAGGCCTAAACCATACAATATACTTCTCTTTTCTCTCCCTCTCCCAACAATGGTGATGACACGAGCTCAGGATGCCTTAGCCACCCCGGGGGGCATCTTCCCCCGACTAAGCTACAGGAGACCAACTTACCTGTCGCTGATCCTCCCATCATTCCCCCTCAACCAGAAGCGGTTGCCCCAGCTGCGGAGCAGCTAGCAACCCTCACTCAGCAAGTTCAGACCATCACCGCCATGGTCCATGGACTTCAGCAGCAGCAGTCCGTGGCCAGCCAGCATCAGACCGCTCCCCCTGCTAGTCAACAATCTACAAAGGGAGGTTCTCCTCAACGAGAGGCTGGTCGTCGCCAAGCTTCTCCAAGGAAGCCTTGCCGTGAGTCCCTTAAGCAACCGCGATCTCCAGATTATGGCCCGAGCAAGTTTCCTCCGGAGCCGCCCCACCAAGAGGAACCAAAGCGAAAATCCCATCTTCCGCGTCCTTCTCCTTCTTCTTCATCTTCCTCTTCTTCATCCTCCGAGCCGTCTTGGAGGGCCCCGACAATCAACCGCCAGGTGGAGGAGTGCCTGGACGAGTACAACCGGCGACTAGACAAGCTCGCCAGGAAAATCAATAACCAACCGGAGGAGTATGACACCTGTCCTCCTTATACTCGCCGAATACTAGAAGAACCTGTCCCCTCTAGATTCTGATTCTCCCAGATAGATCCGTACGATGGAACGACGGATCCTGTCGACTACCTCGAAAGCTACAAGGCCATGATGCAGGTCCAGGGTGCGTCAGATGTCCTTCTCTGCAAAGCTTTCCCTGCTACTCTGCGGAAGGCTGCTCGTGCGTGGCACTCGTGCCTGTCCCCCCATAGTATCGACTCCTTCCGGAGGCTGAAAAAGGCCTTCCTGGCACATTTTGATGCTTGCCGGTGAATCCAGAGGGTCACGAACAGCCTCTTCTCTATGCGCCAGAAGGAGGGAGAATCGCTGCGGGACTTCGTGTCCTGATTTAAAACCGCTGCCCTTGAAGTCTACAATCTGGACGATGCGGTGGCTACACTAGCGCTGAAGCGGGGACTCCTCCCATCCTGCTTCACCTTTTCTCTAGACAAGAAGCCCCCGAGTTCCTACTCCGACCTTCTCCTTCGAGCTCAGAAGTACATCCGACCTCACTCGCTGGGAATCATCAAGGAGCTCCAACCGCAAGCCTGATCGCCCTGAGCCGAGCAGGCCCTCTCGCCATCGGCGGCCTGACCCGCCTCGCCGACCCGATAACAGGCATCGAAGCTCCATCCCCGACGAGAGCAAGCTCACGCCTCTCCTCGCCCCTCGATCCCACATCCTGATGGAAATCGAGGGCGAGCCTTATCTCCAGCGCCCTCCTCCTATGAAGAAAGGTCCTTCCCGCGACAAGAGCTGTTACTGTCGATTCCATCGGGATTACGGCCACGACACCGACAGCTGCTACAGCCTAAAGCGGGCCATCGAGGAACTCATCTAGCGGGACTACTTCGGCAAATATATCCAGAAGGGGCCACAATCGTTGCCGGCACTCATGGGACCCCCACCTGCTCAAGCCGCTGTCGACAACACCCCCACGGAGCGGACAGTTGGAATGGTGTCATGGGGAGCGGCTTTCGCATCTAAGCGACCGAGAGGGGAAGAGGCACGGGTAATGTAGTTCTCGGGGGGGGGGGGGGGACCGGTGAATTTTGAAAATGTAAACAATGAAGGCATCGCCGTCTCTATGACGATCGCCAAGCATCCTGTAAAAAGGATATTGGTTGATAGTGGCAGCTCAGCTGACATCCTTACTTATGACGCTTTTGTTCAGATGGGATTATCTCTAGACTCTCTTCAACATGTGACAACCCCTTTGGTCGGATTCACCGGAGATTTGGTAAGGGTTGAGGTGAGATATCCTTGCTTATGACAGCAGGGACACCACCATGCCAAAGCACAGTGATCATGAAGTTCTTGGTTGTGCGGGTCCCCTTGGCATACAATGTCATTCTTGGGCGCCCAGGCTTAAACTTATTGGATGCGGTTATCTCCACCCGATGCCTGCTGGTGCAGTTTCCTACTAGCAGAGGGGTGGGGGAGATGAAGGGCGAGATCAGCTCAGTTCTACCCTGCTATCACACGGCATCAAGCCCCTTGGAGGCCGAGCCAGTCCCAGGAGAGGGGAGCCGACCGAGCACTTCCTGGCCTTTCCCCTCGGAGACGATCCGGCGAGGACCGTGCGCATCGGCGGACTCCTCCCCCCGGAGGATCGTGATCGCCTTCTAACCTTCTTGCGGACCAACTCAGACGTTTTCACTTGGTCGGCGTCTAACATGCCCGGCATCCCTCCAGAAGTAATCACCCACAAGCTCAACATTGATCCGAAGCACCATCCGATCCGCCATACGAAGAGGAGTTTCGCTCCTGAGCGGCAAAAGGACATCGATGAGGAGATCAGCAAATTGCCCAGTGCCGGCCACATCCGAGAAGCGCATTACCCTAGCTGGCTGGCCAATGTGGTCATGGTACGGAAGGCAAACGAGAGTTGGAGAATCTGCATCGATTTCACCGACTTCAACAAGGCGTGTCCGAAAGACAGTTTTCCCCTGCCAAGAATTGACCAGCTGATGGATTCCACCTCCAGCCACGAGCTCCTCAGCTTTATGGATGCCTTCTCCGGATATAATCAGATAAGGATGGACCCCAATGATGAAGAGCACACATCCTTTGTGACAGAAAAGAGGATTTATTGCTACAAAGTGATGCCTTTCGGTCTCAAGAACGCGGGGGCGGCTTACCAAAGATTGATGAACAGGGTGTTTCAGGACCAGCTAGGTCGGAATATGAAAGTCTACGTGGATGACATGCTGACCAAGAGCATTCGTGCTTCTAATCATGTTTTCTATCTAAAGGAAACTTTTAGCAACCTCCGTCGCTTCCAGGTCAAGCTGAACCCCAAGAAATATACCTTCGGAGTCACGATAGGCAAGTTCCTGGGCTTTATGGTGACTCAGCGAGGGATCGAGGCGAACCTAGAGAAGATCAGTGTCATCCTCGACATGAGGCCACCATCCAGCAAGAAGGAGGTGCAGCGGCTAACGGAGAGGGTGGCGGCTCTAAGTCGTTTCCTCTCCAAATCGACCGAGAGGTGCTTGCCCTTCTTCAAGGCCCTGCGGAAGGTAAATAGTTTCGAATGGATGGACGACTGCCAGCAAGCCTTCGACGGCCTGAAGGCGTTTCTGCCTTCTCCTCCGCTCCTGTTCAAGCCAAGAGACGGGGAAAGTCTCTTCCTATACCTAGCTGCTTCTTCGGAGGCCGTTAGCTCAGTCTTAGTGCGTCTCGATGCTGACGGAACCCAGAGGCCAGTCTATTACGTAAGCAAGGTGCTCCACGATGCGGAGGTCAGGTACTCCAGGACAGAAAAGATCATCTTCGCCCTGGTCGTCTCCGCCTGACGTCTCCGCCCATATTTTCAAGCCTATCCTATTGTGGTGCTGATGGACCAGCCTCTCTGAGCCATCCTGGCCCGTCCGGACACCTCAGGCCGACTTGCCAAGTGGGCCATCGAGCTAGTGGAGTTCGACCTCTCCTTCCAAGCACGACCGGCTTTGAAGTCCCAAGTTCTAGCCGATTTCCTGGTTGAGTGCACTTGGAAGGATGAGGAAACCAGGGAGGTTTCGTGGAGCGGCACGAACCCGAGCTGAGCGACGATGGAGAAACCTGGATCCTCCATGTGGATGGCGCATCAAATTCTCAAGGGAGCGGTGCCGGCCTCATTCTCATCAGGCCGGGTGGAGAGAGAGCGGAATGCGCCCTACAGTTTATATTCAAAGCCACCAACAACCAAGCCGAGTATGAAGCTTTACTGATAGGATTAAGGCTAGCCCAGGAGTCAGGAGTAAGGCATCTCAGAGCTTTCACCGACTCGCAACTCATCTCCGAGCAAATCAATGGAGAATACGAAGCGCGTGACCCTGCTATGACTTAATACCTGGGCAAGGTTCGGCTCTTGGTCTCCCTGTTAGCTTATTTCAGTATCAGTTACATTCCCCGGAGTGAGAACGCCAAGGCCGACATCCTCTCCCGTTTAGCTACCTCCGTCGATGGTATTGCATGAGACACCTACGTTGAGTACTTAGAAAGGCCCAGCATAGAGGATGGCGAGGAAGTCCTCCCACTCACCCAAGTGCCTACATGGATGGATGTCTACGTCCGCTATCTCACTGACGGCACTCTCCCGGATGATCGCAATGAAGCCAAGCTACTCAAGTGGAGGGCTTCCAAATTCGTCCTCCTAGACGGACGTCTATATCGAAGGTCATTCTCTTACCCCTTGCTCAGATGTGTAGGACCTGCCGACACCGACTACATCCTTAGAGAAATCTATGAAGGCATCTGCGGAAATCACCTGGGGGGCAGGTCCCTGGCCCAGAAGGCCCTTCGGCAGGGATACTTCTGACTTACCATGAGGGAGGATGCTGCCAAGTTAGTTCAGAAGTGCGATGGCTGCCAGCGCCATGCACATATTCAACATCAACCGTCTACACCGCTCAACCCGCTCTCAGCCCCTTGGCACTTCACTCAGTGGGGAATGGACATCCTTGGACCATTCCCCCTGGCCTCGGGACAGTGGAGATTCCTCCTAATAGCCATCGACTATTTCACCAAGTGGGTTGAGGTCGAGGCGCTGGCTAAGATCACCGAAAGTAAAGTCAAAGCCTTTTCTGGAAGTCAATCATATGCTGCTTTGGCCTACCTCACACTCTCGTCATGGACAATGGTCGCCAGTTCGACAATGAAGCATTCAAGGCTTTCTGCAGCGAGCTAGGTATTCGCCATCGATTCACCTCTATCGGCCACCCCCAGACCAACGGGGAGGCCGAGGTCATGAACCACACCATTCTCAGGGGGCTCAGGACCAGGCTGGATGGATCCAAGGGTCGATGGGTGAAGGAGCTCCCCAGTGTGATATGGGCTTATCACACGACCCCCAGAGCCCCGACGGGCGAGACTCTCTTCAGTCTCATCTTTGGATCTGAAGCCGTCATCCCTGTTGAGATCAGACTGCCCAGTCTGCGCATGGAGTCCTTCAACGAGGAAGACAATTCCACATTGATACGAGCCAACTTGGACTTTATCGACGAGGCACATGACCGGGCAAGGCTGCGTATGGCGACCTTCCATCAGCGGGCAGCCAAATACTACAATGCCCGAGTTCATCCCAAGGTTTTTCGTCACGGAGATTTGGTTTTAAGAAAGGCTGAAGTATCTAAGCCCACAGAGGGGGCAAACTATCCCCCAACTGGGAGGGTCCTTATCGCATCGCCGAGACACTCCACCGGGGGGCATACAGACTGGAAGAGCTCGACGGACAACCCATTCCGCGTACCTGGAACGTGAATAATCTCCTCCGATATTATCAATAATGTATCCCCCAGAACATAAGCAATAAAAGAAGTCCCTTCCAATGCCACAGCCTGCTCTCCCCTGCATCCAAGGATCAGATCTCACAAAAGGAGCTCATCGGCATCACGGCTAACGGGACACCACTCGGTCCGGCTTGGAGACGCTCCTGAGTTGGTTCAAGTCCCTAACAGCTCTGTATCCAGTTGAGTCGCCCCTCGGGCGGCACACAAACCCCCGAGGTGGTTTAAAAGGAGCTCACCAGCATCGCGGCTAACGGGACACCACTCGGTCCGGTTTGGAGATGCCCCCGAGTCGGTTCAAGTCCCTAACAGCTCCGTACCCAGTCGAGTCGCCCCTCGGGCAGCATACAAACCCCCGAGGTGGTTCAAAAGGAGCTCACCGGCATCACAGCTAACGGGACACCACTCGGTCCGGCTTGGAGATGCCTCGAGTCGGTTCAAGTCCCTAACAGCTTCGTACCCGGTAGAGTCGCCCCTCGGGCGGCACACAAACCCCCGAGGTGGTTCAAAAGGAGCTCACCGGCATTGCGGCTAACAGGACACCACTCGGTCTGGCTTGGAGACGCCCTCGAGTCGGTTCAAGTCCCTAACAGCTCCGTACCCGGTTGAATCACCCCTCGGGCGGCACACAAACCCCCGAGGCGGTTCAAAAGGAGTTCACCGGCATCGCGGCTAACGGGACACCACTCGCTCCGGCTTGGAGATGCCCCCGAGTCGGTTCAAGTCCCTAACAGCTTCGTACCCAGTCGAGTCACCCCTCGGGCGGTACACAAACCCCGAGGACATTCAAAAGGAGCTCACCGGCATCGCGGCTAACGGGACACCACTCGGTCCGGCTCGCCCCGAGTTGGTTCAAGTTCCTAACAGCTCTGTACCCGGTCGAATCGCCTCTAGGACGGCACACAAACCCCCGATGCGGTTCAAAAGGAGCTCATTGGCATCGCGGCTAACGGGACACCACTCGTCCGGCTTGGAGACGCCCCCGAGTCGGTTCAAGTCCCTAACAGCTCTGTACCCGGTTGAGTCGCCCCTCGGGCGGCACACAAACCCCCAAGGCGGTTCAAAAGGAGCTCACCAGTATCGCGGCTAACGGAATACCACTTGGTCCAGCTTGGACACGCCTCCGAGTCGGTTTAAGTCCCTAACAGCTTCGTACCCAGTCGAGTCGCCCCTCGGGCGGCACACAAACTCCCGAGGCGGTTCAAAAGGAGCTCACCGGCATCGCGGCTAACGGGACATCACTCGTTCTGGCTCGGAGATGCCCCCGAGTTGGTTCAAGTCCCTAACAGCTCTGTACTCGGTCGAGTCGCCCCTCGGGCGGCACACAAACCCCCGAGGTGGTTCTAAAAGAGCTTGCCGACCCTCACGATCTCCAAGATCAGGCCGAGTCGGTTTAGGCCTTCCCGGTCAAGCCCCACTCGGCCCCCGGCATTTTCAAGCCGATCTCGGCGCTAAGTTGTCCTCGAATCGTTCTAAGTTCTTAGAGTATTCGAGCGCAGACGAATCTCTTTTCAAACAGCCTGCGACGGCTCAAGGCATCCTAGGCAATTTCCTACGCGGTTGGCTCACACTTCGAAGACACATCTCAACATTGGCCAACCTGATGCAACGGTTCGGCCACGACGTTATCAACGTGTGCAACACTTAGGGTAAAGAGGCATCTCAGAAGAAAGGCCCTCTCTCATCAACAGGTACGGGACCCGTTTTATTGCTAGTCGCACGATGGAAACATTCAGCTCAGAACAAAGAAAAAACGAGCAAGACAAAGGACAACAGCATCTTTACAAAAAAGTTCTTCTTCATTGATAATGAAATTGAAATACAAAATTTGGCCCGAGGCCGGTTACAAAAAGAAAAAGGAAAAGAAACAACAACTTTTTAGGACTCGTTTGGGCCCGGTTCTCCCTTGTCGTCCCCCTCCTCCGCCGACTCCTCGTCAGATTCCCCAGGCCGGATTCCCTCGAGCTCAGCAATGTCAATTTTAAGAGCCGCAAACACCTTAGTCTTGCACATCTCGAAGCCCTTGATGTAAGCATCGAGGCTGGCTTCGAGGACCTCCTTCCCGAACTCCGGCGAGGACTTATAGCTGGAGACGACCTGCCCTGCCTCGGCCTCGACCCACTGTGCCCTGGCCTCAGCCTCCTTGGCTTGGCCCTCGGCTTCTTCGGCGCGCGCATGGGCCTCGTTCGCGCAGGCCACAGCCCCGTCCTTCTCGTGGCCTGCATCAACCATGGCCCTTTCTGCGGCAACGACTCTTTCCACGGCGGCCCGAGCCTCCTCACGCGTCGCCCTGGCCTCCCTCTCGGCGCGTTGGAGCTGGTGTATTAGCTCCTCGTTCTGCGCCGTGGTGGCCTTCAGCCGGTCCGAGACTAGCTCCAATCTAGCCTCGGCCGTGGATGCCCGGCCACTCTCGGCCTCGGCCCGGCATTCCGCCTCCTTTATTCGGCCGCCCAGGTTTTCCTCCCGGGCCTTGGCCTCCTGGTGAAGTCGAGCGAGGCTCTGGGACTGCACCACACTTTCCTTCCTGTACCTTTCGGCCCGTGCCATGGCCTTTGTGAGCGCGTCCGAAGAGTGGACCACCGCTTCACGAAGGCCGATAGCGCCGTTGGCCATCTGCAGCAAAGGGAACATGTTAACTCTAAGAGATTGGAGCATCCAAAGACACGTCCAGAAACAGAGAGAGCTCAGAAGATTACTTGGACAACGGCAACCATCACCATATCCAGGAGCGCGGAGTAGCTCAATCCCCGCATCTCCTCCTCGGACTCGGCAGTTCGGACACCTGACAGAAGATGGGCGGCTTTCGCGGCGTCCGCCATCGAATTGAACCTAGGGACCGGCCGCGTCGGCCCCTCCTGTGGACCTTCGACCCGAGGACGGGTCGAGTGGCGCACCAACCGTCGGAATGAGCTCTCCAACCCATCCCTCTGCTCCTCGGTCGCTTCCATCCTAGCATGGGATTTCTCGGCGACTGGCTCCCTCCCTCCGGCAGTGGGAGGAGCCCTCTCCATCTCTGGCTCGACGGCAGCCGGAGGGCTAATGGAAACGGTGACCTGCCCCGACTCGGGCACGTCGACGGCGGTAGGAGCTTCCTCCTCAAGATCCACAACCACCACGGCGGCTCTAGGGGTGGCTGGAATCTCTTCCTCCTCTATATCGGTCCCGGTCAGCCTAGGGACCACTTCCCCGACCGACGTTTCCTTAGCCGGCTCCCTTGTAGGCGCTGGAGCCTTGGGGACCTCAGCGGCTTGGGTTGGCTCGGCCCGCTCTCTCCTTCGAGCTTTCTTCGCCAGCCTTGATGTTTCCCCAGATGTCGGCCTTTTTGCTTCAAGGCGACCTCAAACTCTCCGGCGGAGAACTTTATCGCTGCATCCAAAAATGAGAAGTGTTAACAACAGCATACAACAGTCCTCCGGTCAAGACAGAAGGAATCATGCATCATGCTCACCGACCGCCGGGGCCAACTCGGCTTCTATCATGTTCTCCTCGGACAGGAGTTCCTTGTAGCCAGGTATTTGGCAGTTGGACAACTAGGTGAAGAGTTCCCTATCTCTCTCCCCCACAGTGGCATTGTCATTGGAGCTGGTGTCCGGTTCCACTCAATTGGTCCTCACCCCCTCGACATGGGCAAATAGGAAGCGGGATTTTCATCCCCTAATTTTGGACGGAAGACCTAGGGGGAAGGCCCTACCTAACCTGGCAGTGAAGGCCCACTAGGCCCCCTCACCTTGGTGGCAGAGTTTATAAAATGCTCGGAACAGTGATAACCCCGGCCGAGCCTCCTGAAAATAGTAAAAGATAACAAAGGCGCAGATGATCCGAATCAAGTTCGGAGTCAACTGCATCGGCACTAGCCTATATCTATCTAAAAGATTCAAGAAAAAGGGATGGAGAGGAAGGCGCAGGCCGCACCAAAAAATTTCTCATACAGAGCGACCCGATCAAGGTAGGTGGAGGTCACTCTATCTTCGGGCCCCGGCGCGGATAGATGAATGAAGCTAGGGACCATGTACTTGGCCCTAATGGCCTATACGTCTTCAGGGGTTACGGTTAAGGCCACTCCGAACGGGCCTGCCGGATCAGAATTCACCGCCGAAGGTTATCCCGGACGGTGAGAGGACAGAAGAACTGCCCTAATAGGGGAGGCTGAGGCGGACGGAGGCCCGATCACCGTTGGTCGACCGTGGATGGCGATTCCACCCGCCGGACGAGGAACCTGACGGGCTAGGGAGGTTTGGTCTTCGCTATCGGAAGGGGAAGATTCAACTACAGGCCTTTTACCCTCCCTAATGGCACGACAGTCCGTGGATGAAAAGGAAAGATGAAACTAATTTGAAAATTAAAGGGGATTTGGAGACAAAAGGGCTCAAGTCGCAGAAGAACTCAGAAGGAGGAAAGCTGGGAGAAAGCAATGGCAATGTAAAAGTTTTTCTCGGGCCCTTAGGGCGCTTTTATACCCCCATCTCCGAGCAACGATAATTAAGGTCCTACCATGTGGCGCTCTCCTATTGCGCCACGAGCTGTTCGTCGGAAATCTCGCCTGCGCCCGAGGCATGCCACCTCGATTCACCCCAAGGAGCGTGATCCCCAACCAATCGCGGGGCATAGAAAATGGAGAAACAATGATGGCCTTCACCTTTTTCCATTCCCCCAATAAAGCTTCCTCTTCGAGGCGTCCGGCGCTAGCGTCAGCCTCCACCTACCGTATGATTGTGGAAGATTTTCAAAGCGATACTGTCTCGGGACGATGCGCCAGCTCATCAAACTATTAAAAGCGCACTAAAGAACAATCATTTTTTGAATTCTCGTGCCCCTCTCGCCCAAAGGGCAGCAGGCGCGTGGCCCTTCGCGCTCAGGGGCGGGGGGCATCTGATATGGCTGACGTAGCCACAAGGGCAATTATGGTAAAATCAAAATTCTAAGGCGGCCCCGCCCCGGCATCTCCAAGTCGGCCAAGTCGGCCCCGACCTTTTCTGGTCGGCCCCGCTCCACTCCGACATCTCCAAGTCGGCCGAGTCGGCCCCGACCTTTCCTTTTCGGCCCCGCTCGGCCCCGGCATCTCCAAGTCGGCCGAGTTGACCCCGACCTTTCCTGGTCAGCCCCGCTCGGCCCCGGCATCTCCAAGTCGGCCGAGTCGGCCCCGACCTTTCCTAGTCGGCCCCGGCATCTCCAAGTCGGCCAAGTCGGCCCCGCTCGGCCCCAGCATCTCCAAGTCGGCCAAGTCGGCCCCGACCTTCCCTGGTCGGCCCTGCTCGGCCCCGGCATCTCCGAGTCGGCCGAGTCAGCCCCGACCTTTCCTGGTCGGCCCCGGCATCTCCAAGTTGGCCAAGTCGGCCTCGACCTTTCTGGGCTGGCCCCGCTCGGCCCCGGCATCTCCAAGTCGGCCAAGTCGGCCCCGACCTTTCCTGGTCGGCCCCGCTCCGCCCCGGCATCTCCAAGTCGGCCGAGTCGGCCCCGACCTTTCCTGGTCGGCCCCGCTCGGCCTCGGCATCTCCAAGTCGGCCAAGTCGGCCAAGTCGGCCCTGACCTTTCCTGGTCGGCCCCGCTCGGCCCAGGCATCTCCAGTCGACCGAGTCAGCCCCGACCTTTCCTGGTCGGCCCCGGCATCTCCAAGTTGGCCAAGTCGGCCTCGACCTTTCTGGGCTGGCCCCGCTCGGCCCCGGCATCTCCAAGTCGGCCAAGTCGGCCCCGACCTTTCCTGGTCGGCCCCGCTCCGCCCCGGCATCTCCAAGTCGGCCGAGTCGGCCCAACCTTTCCTGGTCGGCCCCGCTCGGCCTCGGCATCTCCAAGTCGGCCAAGTCGGCCCTGACCTTTCCTGGTCGGCCCCGCTCGGCCCAGGCATCTCCAAGTCGACCGAGTCAGCCCCGACCTTTCCTGGTCGGCCCCGCTCGGCCCCGGCATCTTCAAGTCGGTCGAGTCGGCCTCAACCTTTCCTGATCGGCCCCGCTCGGCCCCGGCATCTCCAAGTCGATCGAGTCGGCCCCGACCTTTCCTGGTTGGTCCCGTTCTGCCCCGGCATCTCCAAGTCGGCCGAGTCGGCCCCGACCTTCCCTGGTCGGCCCCGCTCGGCCCCAGCATCTTCGAGTCGACCGAGTCGGCCCCGACCTTTCCTGATCGGTCCCGCTCGGCCCCGACATCTCCAAGTCGGCCAAGTCAGCCCCGACCTTTCCGGGCCAGCCACGCCCTGGCATCTGCAGGTCAGCCGAGCCAGTCCTGCTCAGCCTCGGCGCCCTCATTAGAGTCGAGGCTGCCCCAAGTCGATCCCAGAACGGTCTTGGCGGTCCACACCGCCGTCCTTCTGACGCGCGCCGCTTGGCATCCCTAGGCCCAACTACCCACTGGCCACGCCGTTGATGGGACAAGACCTAACTACCTGTTAGCCCTGCTGACTGATGGAACGTAGCCCACCAACCGCTATTTTCCCCTCTCCGATGGGATAGAACCCACCGATCAGCCCAAATTTACGCAACCCCATGAATCCCGCGGACATTCCTTCCTTACGGAACTTCACGTGGTCGTGCAGGTGTCAACCCCCTATAAAAGGGTAAGTCCACTCAGAAACAAGGTACGCAAACTCATACACTCACTATCCTAATACCCAGAAGGGGATTCCTTTCTTTCTGAGATCTCATTCTTCTCTCAGAGCTCGTCTGAGCTCTCCCTCAGCTGTGACCCAGGTTACTGACTTGAGCGTCGAAGGGTCCCCACCAGAGCATCCCTCAGGTCCTGGGACTTTTTGCAGGCCACTCGATCAAGCGTAGGACGGCGAATTAAGCGGCTCTCTTCTCTCAATATTCAAGACCAGTGATCAGGCGTCATCATCTGATATAGTTTGGCCATGTTCTTTTCTTATGACAACGCTATAAGAACAAACTGTACACTAGCTCAATTTTTTTTAAATCCAACGTCTAATAAAATAGGAGCAAAGAAATAGATGGTTATCGTTTTCTTCTAGTGAAGAATAGACGACATATCCTTCTATGCTAATTTAACCATCATGAGGTTTAGCATAAGAATGGTGGGGATGAAACGAATAAATTCTAAGAACGTGCAAGGAATAAGAAGCAAGCGAGAGAGGTCTACCCGCCGTGGAGACTGGCGGTGGTTGGGGAGACACCCACCGTTTTAATTTCGATAGACCCGTGGGCGAACAAATACATCCCCCTTGAGGTCATCGTGACAGCCGCATTTGTATTCTTTGTCCGGGTGCTAGTCTAGTCCTTTAACCCGGGATCCCTGGGACCTGCCCTACTAAATCACACGACTTGTGCCCCAATATTTTCGTTGTGGGATTCATAAAAGTAGTTGGATACAACCACTTCGTTTGGTCCGATGTTGCTTGCATCGAATCCTTGTAGGTGGTTTCATTGCGATGCCAAACGAGAGCTTGTTGGCATCCAAGGAACGTAAAACAAAATGGCACCATCAGAGTTCGGCCAGCCAAGTTCTTATCACGACTCTCCGCAAATTATCCAAATGGTGCAATGAAAACATATATATGCACCGTGATGAAAGAAAAACGAAGATATATAGGAGGTTGGATTTTTTTTTTTTTTTTTTTTAAAAAATAGTTTGGTTCTTTTTGAAAAATACGATAGAAATGCCAACAGAATCTCTTCTCAAGAAATGCTAGAATATTGGCAGCCGAGATCCGAGTCTTTTTTTTAATGAAATCTCTGCCAGAATTATATGGCCGTATCGAGCTATATTGTCCTTGTGGAATGTTAAGGCCAACAATGGCTATATATGAGCCCCGTTTTTTGTCATTGTGCCACGCCTTTGGAGTGTTTTGGCAAGACTTCTTGGCATGCATGGTCTAGTAGGTCCTCCGTTTATGAGTGCATGTTCTTCGTTGCAGGGGCATGACATGGGTGGATGTGAGATGGTTCTATTAATGGGTGAGATGCCAATAAAATAAAATAAATTTTTGATCTTAAATTAGTTAAGATCGTTTGCATGATTTTTTTTTTTTTTGGGTTCATTTTGTTTAGTTTTAAGTTATCTCTAGTAGAATATAAATATTTTAAATCTTTATTTTTATATAATTTTAATAGAATAGTTAAATTCAGAATTTAATTATTTTTTCTATTATTTATTTAATTATTTATTTTATTTTTTATATTTAAAATTTATATATAAATCTAAAAATAAAAGATAATTAAATCTACTTCAATTTTTTATCTATTTTGTCCTTTTCTTTTTTAGGTTGGTTGGATGGAATCCTTGTTTTCTAATGAGTCTCCTTGCTAAAAGCCACAAGTGATCAGGAAATAAGCTTCACAGCTTGGCGTTCATCATCATCAACATCGTCTTCTTTTTTTTTATTTTGACACTCCTATCGTATTATTGTATGACACTAACTGCATGCCATACATCAATCGCAGTTCAAATGCACCAATTTATTCGAGCTGTGACGTTGGTGTTAGGTCACTTACATCCTCCTCTCACAGCTGTAAGAGAAAAAAAAAAGATCCCTCCGTGTACCCCATTTTGGAGAATAACAGCTAAGAGAGAGAGATTGGAAGTTCATTTTCAAAAAGAAAAGAAAAAGGCGAGAGAGAGCTTCCATTGATCAGTTCACACTTCACAGGCCGGGTTCAGTCGGAGATTTTAAAAAAAAATATGAGCAAATTAAACATGTTATATATATATGAAAAATTATTCAAATGAATCTCTTCATATGTATATCGTAAATCAAGGTAAGTGGTGTTCTAAAAAGGGATTCTCTCATTCTTCAATGGGCGAATCCAATTCAATGTGGAAGAATATATAATTTGCCAATGATAAATCCGAATCTAGCTAGCAAAAAATATCCACTCGAGGGGTCTCTCTCCAGCAATCAAGGGGGAACCCAACAGGAACCCAACAGCTCTTAACGCACCAAAGCATCATCGATTCTTGGATAAAACGACAAGGGCTATAAAACAAAGCAAGACCGAAGAGGCTTCCGCCTTCTTCCGAGGCCTCTCGGATTCCGCAGTAGTAGTGCCTGCCTTGCCTGTCCTATGTTTGATATGATGGATAAAAAAGATATTTTTTAAATATTTTTTTATTTTTAAATACTATAATTATATGGGATAGTGCTGAAGAATAATCTATATTTAATCATGGATTATTCTTTGGACTTATTTCTGAGTAGTGTTTGATAAAAAAATATTATCCATGGATAAGTGTACGGGATAGAGTTTGTCCCCTAGTTATCTCTAGGGAAATCCTTTGACTATCCCATTGATCATATCAAATGCAAAAAAAAAATTCATAAGATAACTTTTTTTTACTCTTATTTGAAGGGATAACCAGCTATTCCTGCATTCTCTAGAGAATAAATTGAGGGGATATCCCTTGATTAACCATGGATTATCCCTTTGGTTAACTTTATTCCCAGCTATCCCTTATAGTTATGATTTTGAGGATAAAAAAAGATATCCAAGGAATATCTTCTCTTATCTTCTATTTCAAACACTATCTAAAAAACATAGAAATAACTAAAGTTATTCTTTGATTTGATGACAGAATGATAATTTTAAAAAAATATTTATCCTTTAAATAAATAATATTTTATATATTTATTCAGAGATAACTAAAAAAAGCTATCAAATATTACTATTTTTTTTTTAAAAAAAACCTTTTAAGGTAGTAGGGCCCGATCCCACTCGAACAATCCCATCCTCGCATTGGGTTCGGTGGAGCCCGTCTAGTTCTGGCTGTCGGATGCCAGTCTGGAAGGAGGTCGGCAGTGGCCCCAGAACTCCGTGGGTGGCTCCCGACGCCGCCGCTCCACCCGAGGGAACGCCAGCGGATCGTAGTCCGTAGACCACTTGATTTGATGTACGCGCCATCATCAGTGTACTGCATCGGTTCGGTGGCCGCCCACGTTTTGTTACGTTGCGCGCTTGTCACGTGGGTGCGTGGTTCCCCTCGGCGAGCGCAAACTGGAACGAAGATTTATTATTTCCCCCCACAGGATTGGGACGGAAAGAAAAGAAAAAAATCATCACTTATATTATAAATGGAGTGGGGGTGGGGGAGAGATTTGGTCTCCAGTTTCAATCTGCCATCCCTACGTTGAAAGCAGGAACGAGACAAGAATATTAATAACTACAAATAAAAAAGTACACAGAAATCAGATATCTCCACCAACGCGACCATGTAATGTAATGAAGAACATTGTGGAGGCATTCGGAAGATGCATATAAATGCTTGTGCTTTTCATTATGGTAAAAGAACAAAATGGTCAAGTTATGGCGACAATAAATCAATTTCATTTTGCGGTTAAAGATCAGTGTCCAGTACTCACATGGGCCCTATCGCATTGGTGGCCTTATGCCATTAGATTTTACCGACAAGAAAGCAATGCCAAAACTAGCATCATCCCACTACACAAGCAACTTGAAAAAAAAGAAAGTGAAAACTCCAAAGCTTCTACTATCTCATGGAAGGAGACTTATCTAATTACGTGGTCCTTCACCTCTGCATACAAACTAGATTGAACCACAAGTTGAACAGATTAAAAAAAGTCAAGCATTGTCTATGAAAGTGAAAGCTCTATCATGGGTGCCAGCAATTTTCATTTCATGCAAGAGCGTTTCTTCAAATATAATTCTTACTTCTCTGAGATTTATAGGCTTAAGGAAGAAATTTTAAATGTTTCTTTTTGAAAAAAATTTAGTATGTTAACTGGCAACCTCCTATCCACTGTTTATCATGCCTATCCCACTTGGAAAAAGCATACCAATCAGCCGAGATAAGGCTGGTTGGCATCTTGTTTCAGCAATTGGAGGACGCTACTTTAGACCACCAACTGACCAAATAAACCAATTACCGTGCACTGGAACATGCCGAAACAAACATAAAAGACAAGCCTCTGTGAAATGAGAGGCTTCATCATTTCCTTAAAGAAAGCATTTTGTGAGAATAGGAAAACAAAATGAATATGGCTGGAGTTTAGGTATGTCGCTATTGATTTTGATTTCATAACATCCATACCTTATGGCTCACTGACAATTAGTAACATCATTACAGTAAATAGAAAGCAGCAGCAGCAGCAGCAGCAGCACATCAACCAAACTTGATGGTGAACTTAGAAATGTTGTGCAGCCTTGTCTTTTAACCATTAATGATGTAAAAAAAAAGGCCAGATAACTGATTAAATTTTCCCCACTATTACAAAGCATAGCATCTTGGTGTCACAGTGAAATACTTGTGCTAGTACAATTGACCTTGGTGCTCCAATCCCATAATCGGTGCTAACAATTTCATTGAGGCTAAGAATGTTTCCATGAGTACTTTTCTTCTTCTTCTTCTCTGCTCTGATCGCATTACATAATGCCTCTAGACGGTCCTCTATATATAATTTCTCATCCCACCTGTCTACTATTCACGGTTGCCATATATGACCCACAGCGTGCATATACCCTTTTATCCCATTTTAGCAGTTAGCTAACAAGGTACTGTCTCCATTTTGGACCACAAAGTGTCCAAATAAACAAAATTATCATCAAAGATATATATATCATAACAAGCAGAGAAAAACAAGTTTACCTGTTGATGAAAGAGAGATCTTCATTGCTTTCATTAATTCTGTTCATTAGCTAATAAGGTCAGGAAGCCAAATTGAAGTGGCTGGCGTCTAGCTGACGTCAACAATCTCCTCATAAATTCATTTCCTTGATATGTCAACCATCCACACACACACATTGTGGCACGCTACCTCATATAGCTTGAAACACCACTACAGTATATAGTAAGAAAACAGAAACAAATTAATCAAATTTAAAAGCTGTCTTTATAAATGTAGATAAATTGCGGCTTTCATGTTAAACAATCAAACAATGATTTAGGGCCAGTTAAAAATAAATTCTTCTTCAGTTTTAGAGATGCAAAGAACCAAGCATCTGACAGAAATCCAGCTACCAGAAAAAAAACTGAAAACTTGCTCAACCTTTTAAGTAATCTGGAAATGGTTGTGGAACCATATATTCACTCAAGCATCTTAAAGTATATACAAAATTCAAAACAGAAAATGCATGAACTAAGATTAAACTCTTTGGTATATAGAACAAATCTTCGATTCCCTTTGCACCTGCATATCCGGCATAAGAGAAGAAAAACAAAAAATTTCCACGGTCTCAAAACACAAGATAGGGGCAAATATCTAAAGATAGACCATTCGAGTGTCCATTGAATACGGAAGATTCTAGCATTATTAGACCAAGCCTTTGGAACAAGCCAAACCTCCCTTCTTCAATGATTGAATCAAGAGCATGGGCAGGGTCATATCTTGTTTGATGAGGTAGGGACCAGTGACCGGTGGGAATGCCTAAGAGACATCCAATACTGACTCCACAAACTTGCTGATCTGAAAATGTTCTATATATGATAATGGCCTTGCTACTGTGGTTAAAATCATCATGCATGTGCCCCCTGATACCCCACCATGTTTCACCCATCGCACATGAATCATCTACGTCTACAGCCTTCTCCCAGAACTCTTTCCTTTTTGCTCTCATCATCACTTCATCATTATCCCTAAAGCAGCTATGTCCACCACCTGGACAAGGGGGAAATAGCAGCCACAAGAGATTAGTACAATAAGAAAAGAAGCTACAGTCAAGTGGAGATAATACTTATGGTGTGTGTGCGTTTGTGAGTGCCCACATATATATTAAACATGTTCCTTACTGCACGTCAAGAGCCTAGAGTGTTATAATTTACATAAGTAGACTGGACTCCTGAAAAATATACTCCATATTATTCAGGACCTGGTGTCACGTTTCTTTGGAGCTTTTCCATCAGCATAACTAGCCGAATGTCCTACTTTTAGTAACTTTAAGATACGAAATGAAAAATCTGTTCATAGAACATGAAAATGTCCTAATTAAACATATCTCTCAGGTTCATAGGCAGCGAAGATCACTGGCTATAAATTGAGTTTTGGAGATGGACTTTTCATGACATTCCCAATATTTTGCTGGAGTTTGCATGCAGGGTAAATCCATCTAGTTAAGAGAGAGTATGATCTAAGCAGCAACATTTCAGTGACATTGTGATGGACATCTGCAATGCGATTAGATCACCTACACGGGTCAACAACAGAACCAGAGCTCCTACTACACAACAATGGTTGAAATGATGGCATGCTAAGAGAAGAGGCAAAAGAAGAATCTGGATTTAAATGCTCAATAAGGAGGAATCTTTCCTAACTGAAAATAGTAGACAGAGAGATCTGGAAGAGAATCTTAATAGTTGCATGATGAATTTGAGCAAGATTCAAGACATTTTGCTCCTATAAGACCATTTGTGTCTCTGTGCAAGTTTCTGTAATAATTTATAATCGTACATTGCCAATGATGAATGGTTTTTGCAGCAGTGGCAGTTGCTTTTTGGTAATGTTCCAGGGAATGAGTGGTGGAGGTAACATTTGCAATTTGTATGTCTTGGTCTGCTTGTTTTTTTCCATATATATATATTTTTTAACTTTTGGTTGCAATTGTTGTTGTTGTGCGTGCATTGAACTGCTGGTGCTGAAACATTTCATAATTTTGATAAAGAGAAAATTTCATTGCACAAATATATACGGTATACAAGGAGGCAGAACAAGGTTTAGATGCAACACACACTTTGCCCAAATATCTTTGCTTTATTCCAATGCACTTTTAATAAAAGGGACAACATTTTAGATTAGCATGCACAACATATGCACACAAAAGGTCGCTAATAAAAGGGACAACATTTTAGATTAGCATGCGCAACATATGCACACAAAAGGCCGATATTATGAAGGTTAATCCAACAAGTTTCTCTTATAACTTATCTTCTACAGCACTCCGCTCTACACCAATATGGTTTGAAAGGCTTTAGAAGAAAAAGGTACACAGGAAATAATCCTAGCGCTAGGGTTCAGTTTGTATGACTATTAAAGCCTCCATTCTTACTGAATGCACATCTATGCCACTGGTGTTGCAATTGCTGCTTGTGCTCATTTCCTCCTCTGCTGAAGAACCAATATCTCTTTAAACAAACTAGCTTGAACACCACATGTGAGATTTAATGCTCGCTATGTTCATGAGTTCTAAATGTTGCACACGACTGTGAATGCTTCTGGAGCATCTCGTGCTTTACAGGCTCATTGTACTGCAACATTTGATGCAACTATGTAACATGAATGTGAAGCTTGCAGGTGCAGTTGATCAGTCAGTGAGGTCCATGATAATTCATTCTCTTATCCATCATGAACTTGGAATCACATTGAAGGCATGGATATGAAGCCCATGTCACCAGCTGCCATTACACCTCCCTGGAAAAGCCACCATGAGCACTAACTCAACCATTGTATCTACCAATGACAACAGCATCTACCCAGTCCCACCATCGAATGGCATATTGTTGAATACATTTGCTTCAATCAAATGACATCAGTGGCACTGGTCTTTCATCCTCACATTGCTCACTTTATGACCATTTACCAGACTTGTCCAACTTTTTGGGCAGTAGAGTGAGGCCAGTGATTTCAACCTTCTCTCTAGTGCCAGTCGTCTCATCAAGATGAGCAAACTATAAATGGAGCATCATTACGGGTTTATGGTAATTTCCTTTATTTCTGCACATAGAAAAACGAGACTTCATTATAACACAGTTTCATATTTAGATGCTTTAGAGTCACTAGTATTTTCTAATTTTCCCCCCTTTTTTTCTCACGCAAAGCTACTTAAGATGCTTGTTCTTTGATTTCTAATGCCTCCTAAGGTTTTTCCTGAACTGCGAAAAATCTCACTAATGCACAACTTTAATTATAGTAAGATTCTGTGGTTTTGATCATTGCAACTCCTACTGAAGTAATAATCGAAGAATTTGATGAATAGGTGCAGCAAATAGATTTGTTCATATATTTATTTTCTTTTGTTTGCAGGCACAATAATTTATGTGTAAATTTTTAAAAAAATCAAAATATATGTTATTTCCAGTAGTTTTGTGTATTTTTATGTTTACTAAAACTTAATGGAGCTCTACATTAAGACTTATTGAAACTAGATTGAGTTGACTTGACTCGACTCAGCTGGAAGAAAGTTGATTGGAGCCCTGTCCTTTTTAAATGCTGAATATCCCCCTCAAATCTCTGTACCAATAGTCACAAACATTCCCAAAATGAGGTGAAACTCCCATTTCACAAGATGAATCACTTTGTATTCATTTGCTTCTCCATGAGAAATTTTGATGAAATTTTTTATTAGCTTTGAATTTATCACTACAGTTGGCTTGAGGGGTAAAAATATATACTCAACTCAACTCATCTAATCCTTTTCCCGACTACATGGGGTCAGCTACATAAATCTGCTTCCTCCACTTTGTTCTATTCTGGACTAAATCGATACTCAAATTATAAATAATTATATTTTTTTAATTATTTCTATCCATATTAGCTTAGGTCTACTTCTACCTCTATCATTACCATGGATTGTTAAAAAATTACTCTTTCTAACTGGAGCATCCAAAGGTCTTCATTGTATATGTCCAAACTTAATAAATTGACTCTCACAACTTTGACTAGGTGATTCTTTAGAAAAAGGCAGCGCATTCTTTGCAGTCAACTAATCTGCTACATAAGGAGGTCCAGGACTTGCTCCCATTCATGCATGCTTAACTTCCAATTCAAATGTAGACCAAATATTTAACAAGAAGCCTTTCTGAATTATGAACTGAAGGGCCAAAAACAGAGAGCATACCTCGTTTCCGATGGCAGTGGAAGCAGGATTTTCGATCGTCAGGGGCTACCAAAGTCCCCTGTTCGTCCATGCAGTTTCGGTGAGGGAGAGGAGGAAGAAGGCTTCTCAATCTCCATATCTTCATCTACCCTTCTGAAGACACCTCTGGTCTTTTTATAGAAGAGGATAGATACGAGCAGATAAGCCAGAGGGATACGAAGAGTCCCATCTCTTGGGACTCTGTGTGGACGACTGATCTGACACCCAAGCCAACATGAACTAACAATTCCATGCCAACAAATGAGCAGCTACTGCGCATGCAAACCCCAGATAAACTGAAAGCACCAAACACTAAAACTATGAGATAAAAAAAGTTTGCACAAAATCATTTTCGAAGAAGGTGTAACGTGTGCACAATGATCATCAACAATTTTAGCACCCTATTCGCACCTTGGATCTCATAATATAGATCTCGGTTCCTATTTGAACACATTTAATAGAAACATCCATGATGACCATCTGCTGCATCAGATACCTTTGCCTCAAATCCTTGCAGCTTTTGTAACTATAGATTGAGAAGAACCATGCACAACCAGCAAGACCCGTGAATCATGTCTGGATAGTGCAAAAAATACCAGAAATACAGTCCATTAGTACCACAAGAAGTTTGATTATCCTGCTAGGTAAAGCATTTTGACTCTTTTACCATTTGAAGTGTGAAATGGAATTTCTTCTACAAGTACCACAGACTAGTCAATTTAGTTAGTAGTCAACATATTTCAACACATTTAATCTACTTTCTAATTTTGCCTTATATTTAAGTGTTTCCTTGGTATTTCGAAGGTTAAGTATCAAAGTATATTTTTTAAAAATGTTTTTTAAAGCTTTTACTTTAGGAAACTTAGTGTCTAAACCTAGTGTCTAACTAACGCAGCAAGCTACAAACCTAATCATTTTGTTAAATTCCTCTTCACATTCATCCACACCGTTCCTATATTGGTACATAAAATTAAGGCTGCATTTGTTTTCGAGAATATTTTTCATTTCCATTTTCTTAGAATAATTTTCAATTTTGCTTTCTGATTTCTAGAAAATATGTTTGATAACTGAGAACAAAAATTATTTTAATTTTTAATTTTTGGTATAAATGATGTCTTTTAAAAGGGTCATCCAAAAAAAGGGAATACTATTCACTCTCATATTTTCAAGTTCTTTAACTTTTGCTTTTTATTCTCTTTTTGTTTTGATGAAAAACAATAAAACTATTTTTAAATTGTTTTCAATTTTTTGTTATTTTGGAGTCGTGTTTCTAAAAAACGGTTTTCATTTTTAATCAGTGAACATGTTTTCACAAATGTTTTTCATTTTTTATGAAAATAAAAATAAAAATACGACTATTCTCAAAAACCAAACACACCCTAAAATTCCCTAGCAATGATATATGATCACTCTTTTTTAGAAGACATCTGAATATCCAAATGTTCATATCAATATTGTCCTCACCTAAGTTTTACCCATCCTGTCATGCCCCAGACCCAAATATTGGGCTAGGGTGACAACCCGCCGCGTGCCGGGCACGCAAGGCGTCTTAAAATCTTGATATACGATTCAAATGGGGCAATAAATATGAAAACCAACAATAATACAAATGATAGTTATAAGTTTTGGGTTTCAAACCCTACACCCAAGTCATGCTAATAAAGTTGGGCTACAACAAGCCCTACACACAAACATAATAGGATTACACCAATGCAATGGTTCTTATTTTATTTATTAGAAGCTCCATCAACTCCGAATATCAATCATCAACCCTGAGGCTAAAAACATTGTGAAGGTTTAATGAGTTTACACTCAATAAGTAAGCCTATTATACAATCATATCATACTTGAATTATATTTAACATGCCATCAACATATGTATTTTGTCAACTTAACATAAATGGAACATTCGATAAGCATCAGGATATGCATTCTAGCAAACTCACTGTTTATGTAATTATAGATTTCCTATGTGTCCCACGGCCCTGCAATACCTCAATCAGAGCACATCCTCCAGATGTGTGACCATATAAAATCAACAGAACACATTGTACGATGTGTGGAGCCATACCATAACAAAACACACTCTACGATGTATGTGGCCATATGAAAATCAATAGAACACATTGTAAGACATATGGGGCCATACCATAACAGAACACACTCTACGGTGTGTGTGGCCATATCATAACAGAACACATCTACAATGTGTGGGGCCATATCATAACAGAATACATCTCCAGTGTGTGTGGCCATATCATAACAGAACACAGCTACAATATATGGGGCCATAGTAAAGGAGAACCGCGGCGACCCATATAAATCTATTTAGCATTTTCATCACAATTACATCATGCATCTGTATCTCACATTACCTCAAAGTGGTTTGCACAGTACTAGGAAATGCATATAGTCACCTCAATATACACATCATACAGGTAATCACATTTCTGGCATATACATCAATAAATCGTTTCTTACAATATTATCAATCACTATAATCATATAATTGTTCATTTGTAATCCACAGTTCCATGCTACATAGACAATTCAGATAATTTCTATTTTCTTCTTATTTATAAAAATGCATGCAAACTGTATATACTCAATTTATTAATTAAATAATTATTAAATTTGCATAATAGTCTTACTTACCTTATACGCAAAATCCAAATGATGCACCAACTAATCAGATGTCTGGGCACCTACAAGATCAATGTACATAATTAATTCATTGAAATCTAATTAATAAAATGACCCTTAAGACTCTACCCAGACTAGTTCACGGGCCCAACTTTGGGCTCGAATATCTCCCACTATATACACCCAATTGGGGAAGTAAAAATACCCCAAGAAACTAGAATTAACCCAGATTCTAGCCATATAATTTTTTTGCTAATCTCGGCCCGTTACGGGGCCCAAAAATCAGCCCCAAAACTGCTCGCAGCACGGCCCAATAGGCCCAGACCAGGCCGGCCCAGTCGGCCCATGGCCAATCATCCCTTCCCCTGCTCCCCTGTTTCGCCCGAAACAGGGGACACCATCCGGCCGGCGGCCAGGGCCGCTGCCGGCCTAATCTCGTCCAGCCGGCCACTGGAGGCCGGGCCCTCCTTCCCCATCCATTCTCTCTCAATTTCTCTCCCTCTCTCTCTTTCTCTCTTCTTGCTCCCGCATGAAATTCACCGCGCCGGCATCGATTCCGGCCAAATTGGAGCCGATCCGGCCGCCGTTGGCCGAACCAGAGCCGACCGCCGCCGCGGCCGGCCTCCCCTCTCTCTCTCCTTAGTTTTCTCTCTCTCCCTCTCTTTCTCTCTTTTCTCTTCGCACTGTGCGCTCGGTGCCGGCCGGACCTCCACCGGACGCACGTCCGGCGCTGGTGGAGGTCACCGGCCA
Organism: Calamus simplicifolius; assembly: GCA_900491605.1. Classification (NCBI taxonomy): domain Eukaryota; kingdom Viridiplantae; phylum Streptophyta; class Magnoliopsida; order Arecales; family Arecaceae; genus Calamus; species Calamus simplicifolius. The sequence goes on along the minus strand of UESW01004735.1, from coordinate 257,246 downwards.
ACGCTCAGGCCCGGCCAGGCGACGGGCACGCCACCAGGCCCGAACCAAGGATCGACACGGTTCACTGTGCCGATCCTGGACTCTCTCTCTCTTCTCGGCTCTCTCTCTCTCAGACTCTCTCTCTTCTCTCTCTCTCTCTCAGACTCTCTCTCTCTTGCTCTCTCTCTCTGTGGCAGGGGGACATACCTGAGAATGATGCGCGCCAGGATGAAGGAAGGAGTCCTCCTCCTTCACATTTTAATCACCTGTGCGACGCCTCGGTTCGGGAGTTCCCAAAGACTAAACGCTTCACCTGGAGCGAAGCGTCAGCCAGGGAAAACCAACAGGCTAGAACCTGGTTCATCTGAACCAAACCTGGTTCATCTAAACCGGGTTACTACATCCTCCCCTCCTTATAAAAATTTTGGCCTCGAAATTGGTATACTATAAATCTCAAAAGTCAACAATCTAAGATAGATAAATTACCTTCAAATAATTGTGGATACTTTGTTTTCATCTCTTCCTCCAGTTCCCAAGTAGCCTCCCTCTCAGAATGATTACTCCATTGTATCTTGACATAGGGAATGGTACGCCGCCTCAGTACCTGATCTTTGCGGTCCACGATACGCATAGGATGTTCCTCATATGATAAATCCTTCCTCAACTGAATAGGCTCATAAGCTATAACATGACTGGGGTCTGAAACATACTTCCTCAACATAGATACATGGAATACATTGTGAACACCAGATAAAATCGGAGGCAGTGCTAAGCTGTATGCAACCTCCCCAACTCTGCTCAAGATCTCAAAAGGTCCAATATAGCGTGGACTAAGCTTTCCTCTAATCCCAAATCTCATCACATCCTTGGTTGGTGATACCCTTAAGAATACATGATCCCCAACCTGAAATTCTAACTCCCTTCTTCTGACATCAGCATAACTTTTCTGCCTGCTTTGAGCTGTACGAAGACGCTCCCTGATCAAATGCACCTTATCTACTGTCTGTTGGATCAGCTCAGGGCCTAGCAATTTTCTTTCCCCCACATCATCCCAACATAAAAGATCTGCACCTCCTACCATACAAGGCCTCAAATGGAGCCATGTGGATACTGGCTTGGTAACTATTATTATATGCAAATTCCACCAAAGGTAAGTGATTATCCCAAGCCCCACCCAAGTCCATCATACAGGCTCGCAACATGTCCTCCAGAATCTGTATGGTCCTCTCTTACTGTCCATCAGACTGGGGATGATAAGCTGTGCTAAAGTTTAATTTGGTTCCCAAGGCCTTATGAAGGCTCTTCCAAAACTATGATACAAATCTGGTATCCCGGTCAGATACAATAAGACAGGAACACCATGAAATCTCACGATCTGCTCAATATACATGCTAGCCAATCTATCACTCGAGACTCCAACTCTGAAAGGTAGAAAGTGGGCTGATTTTGTCAGTCTGTCCATAATAACCCAAACTGCATCTTACTCCTGGGAGTTTTGGGCAAATCAGTCACAAAATCCATAGTAATCTTTTCCCATTTCCACTGAGGAATTATCAGAGACTGAAGGGGTCCCGCAGGCCTTTGGTGTTTGGCCTTCACTCGCTGACATACCAAGCACTTGGCCACAAACTGAGCAATCTCCCTCTCCATACCTTTCCACCAAAAATTCTTCTTTAAGTCTCTATACATTTTAGTACCATCTGGATGAACAGAATAGGGAGAGTAGTGAGCCTCCCTCAAAATCTTGGCTTTCAACTCCTCATTGTTAGGTACACAAAGTCTGCCTTCAAATCTCAGGGATCCATCATCCATTACATAAAATCCACTCTGAACTCCTGACTGAACATCAACCTTAATTCTTTGGAGATCTGGATCTTCCATCTGGGAGGACTTAATTTTGTCAACAAGAGTCGGCTGAAGAATAAGTGCAGCAACAAATCCATCAGACTGCTGTACTCTCAGTCCAATCTCCCACCTCTCGAGGTCCTTCAGAATGTGAGGCTGGGAGGTAAGCATAGCAGCTAACTCAGAAGAGGTCTTCCTACTCAAGGCATCAGCCACAACATTAGCCTTCCCAGGATAATAATACAGATTCAGATCATAGTCCTTCAGAAGCTCCAACCACCTCCTCTGCCTTAAATTGAGCTCATTCTGTGTGAAGATATATTTTAGACTCTTATGGTATGTATACACATCACACGACACCCCATAGAGATAATGCCGCCAAATCTTTAAAGCAAAAACCACTGCAGCTAATTCCAGATCATGAGTAGGATAATTCTTCTCATAAGGCTTTAGTTGTCTGGAGGCATAAGCTATCACCTTTCCACTCTGCATCAGAACGCATCCCAATCCTCTTCGAGAGGCATCAGTATAAAGTGTAAAACCCTCAGATCCTGACGGAAGAACAAGGATGGGAGCTGACACTAATCGCTGCTTTAACTCCTGGAAACTTTTCTCGCACTCCTCTGTCCAATCAAACTTTACTCGCTTCTGGGTTAAGCGAGTTAGAGGTAGAGCAATGCTAGAGAAGTCTTCCATAAATTTACGGTAATACCCAGCAAGTCCCAAGAAACTTCTGACTTCCGCCATATTGGAAGGTCTGCACCAGCTAATAATAGCATCAATCTTTTTCGGGTCTACAGAAATGCCGTCAATAGAGATTATATGACCCAAGAAAGATACTTGGTCCAACCAAAAATCACACTTCTGCAACTTGGCATAGAGCCTCTTCTCCCTAAGAATTTGCAGCACCATCCTCAAGTGATCCTCATGCTCCCTGTGACTCTTAGAATAGATCAAAATATCATCAATGAAGACCACCACAAACTGATCCAAATATGGCTTAAAGATTCTGTTCATCAAGTCCATGAATGCTGCCGGGGTATTAGACAATCCAAATGGCATCACTAAAAATTCGTAATGGCCATATCTAGTTCTGAATGCTGTTTTAGGCACATCTCCCTCCTTGACTTTAAGCTGATGGTAACCTGACCTGAGATCAATCTTCGAGAATACTCGGGCTCCTTGGAGTTGATCAAACAAGTCATCAATCCTCGGCAAAGGGTATCTGTTCCGCACTGTTACCTTATTAATTTCCCGGTAATCAATGCATAGCCGGAGACTGCCATCATTCTTCTTAACAAATAGAACTGGAGCACCCCAAGGGGAAACACTGGGTCTGATAAATCCCCAATCTAGGAGCTCCTGCAACTGATCTTTCAATTCTTTTAACTCAGCCGGGGCCATGCGGTAAGGAGCCTTGGATATAGGCCCAGTTCCAGGAATTAAGTCAATGGAGAATTCAACCTCCCGATCTGGGGGCAAATCAGTCAATTCATTAAGGAAAACATCAGGAAATTCACGAGCTACAGGAATATCCTCCAACTTGGTCTCCTCCTTTTGAAGATCCTTAACAACAGTAAGGAATCCTTGACCACCACTCAATAAATACTTTCCAGCCTGTAGCGCTGAAATGAACACAGAGGCTAGATGTGACTGACCCCCAATAAAACTGAATTCAGATTGATTTGGAATTTTGAAATTGACAATCTTCCTGAAACAGTCTACTGAAGCATGATAGGAGGCTAACCAATCCATGCCAAGGATAACATCAAAGAATTTCAATGGAAGGATAAAAAGGTCAGCATATAATCTCATATCCTCAATGATAAACAAGCAGGATTTGCATACTGTGCCAACTTTCATAATATCACCATTTGGGAAGGCAATGAGCAACTCATGGTCTAGAGATTCAGGTGTCAATGATGTATTCTTGCTAAGATAGGTGTCAGATATAAATGAATCGTGGCACCCGGGTCAATAAGTGTTTGAGCATACGCAGTGCCAACTTTAATCATTCCTGGATATAAGTAAATTTTGTTTTAATATCAAAGATTTAACATTTAATCTAATGTTCTAGTAATTACCAATACATTGCGCTAGAAAAGGGTATTATACTAGGTATGTATTTAAATGGTTTACCTGCCACCACAGAATTAGAAGCGGCAGCATCCTGCTGAGTGAGGTTGAAGACTCTACCCTGGGTCCTCTGTGGCTGCTGCTGCGGAATCAACCCTGAGGGCTGCTGAGTCTTCTGAAGAGGACAGGTAGCCATTTTGTGATCAGTCCTCCCGCAGAGGTAGCAGGCACCCGACACACCACGGCAAGGCCTTCCTGGGTGAAAACTCCCACAGCGAAGGCAACGTGTCTCCCTATTCCTCTGTCCTGCTGGGGCCTGCTGCGCACCTCTCTTCCTGACCTGGGTTGGGGGTTGGCCCGCAATAGGCCCCTTTTTCTTCCTCTGCTGCTCCCAATCCCTCTGAACTGTATTCATATCTCTCTCAATTACCAAAGCCTTATTCACCACAGCACTATAGGAATGAAGCTCAAATGCATTGACTGCCTGCATCAGTCTGGGTCGCAGCCCCTCTATAAATCTGGTGATCTTGGCCATTTCATTAGTCACAATACTTGGAGCAAAGCGGGCCAATCTGGTGAACTCAGCTTCATATTGGGCCACAGAAAGATTCCTTTGCTCCAACTTAAGAAATTCTGATTCCATCCTTCTTTGTACACTCCTGGAAAAGTACTTGTCAAAGAATACCTCCTTAAACTCTCCCCAAGACATAACCTGACCACCCCGACGCTGCTCCTCAACTAGCCACCAGTTATAAGCCTCCCCCTGGAGAAGATAAGTAGCAAATCTGATCCACTCTAACTCCTGGCTACCATGGGCCATAAAAGCCTTCTCCATATCTCGCACCCATCTCTCAGCATCAATAGGGTTGCTAGAACCAAAGAAAGGAGCAGGGACAAACTTCTTGAAATCTGCAAAGCTACGGCCAATCCCTACCCAGGGTTGAGGTGGAGTAGGCTGGGTCAATGGTGTGAAATGAGTAGTAGGTACAGTGGACTGAATTTGTGGAGCAGGAGGGACAAATAGAGTCTGTGGCATAGTGGGAGCAGGCTGCGTCTGCGGGACAATAGAGGTAGGCTGACTCTGCGGAACAGTGGGAGTAGGCTGAGTCTGCGGAGCAGGAATGGCAGACTGAGAGGATAAAGCTTGATGAATTTGTTGTTGCATGTCCCGCATCGACTGTGCCATACCCGATAGAACCTGAAGCATCTCGGTATGGAGTCGCTGATGATCAGTCCCAACATGGTTGACAGGGACAGCACCTCCAGTAGCATCCTGACCTCCTGGTTGACCAACATTTCCAACCTGGGAGCCCTCATCATTTTGTTGGCTCCTAGTGCGAGCCATTACTATCTCCTGATAAATTAGTTATTATAAAAATCATGATCAAACTTTTCATATCAGGCTCCCAAAACATAAGGTTTGAAATTCATATAAAGTGATAATTGTCTCAATGTCAACCTATTTGTTTGCCTAGGGTGTCATCATGTATGTGATCCTAAGGTCAATAACCAGGCTCTGATACCACTAAAGCTGTCATGCCCCAGACCCAAATATTGGGCTAGGGTGACAACCCGCCGCGTGTCGGGCACGCAAGACGTCTTAAAATCTTGATATACGATTCAAATGGGGCAATAAATATGAAAACCAACCATAATACAAATGATAGTTATAAGTTTTGGGTTTCAAACCCTACACCCAAGTCATGCTAATAAAGTTGGGCTACAACAAGCCCTACACACAAACATAATAGGATTACACCAATGCAATGATTCTTATCTTATTTATTAGAAGCTCCATCAACTCCGAATATCCATCATCAACCCTGAGGCTCTGAAAAACATTATTGTTGGGGAGTTTATTGAAAAACTTTATGCCCCAATCCTTTTGATTTTGATGATTACTAAAAGCCATGAGTATGATAAAAGATGCAATGAGTTTATTTACATGTGCAATGAATTTATTTTGAACAATCAATGAGAATGTTAAAGTTTGACATTAATCATTTTGAAAGTAACTTTAAGCTCGATGTTTAAGCTTTCAATAAGAAATTTTATAATTCATATTAAAATCAATGAGTTTATGGAATACTTCTTGAATTAATTCTTAATGTCAATTTTATTGAATTCAAGTCAAAAATATGAATTAAAATGAATCTGGAACGATTTTAAAGTCAATCAGAAAAGTTTCTGATTTTTGATACGTTCCGGAGCCGATTCTTGAGTTTCAGAGTCGACTCCACTCAGAGTACAGAAATGTCTATCTGTCTCGAGTCGACCCACGTAATTTCACGAGTCGACCCCCGATTTTGTCGAGCCGACTCCATGACTGTGCGAGTCGACTCCGCTCAGACACCAGAAGAGTGTTTTTCTGAGCACTTCGCAAGTCAACCCCAACCTTTCATGAGTCGACCCCCGACTTTCAGGAGTCGACACTTTACTTTTGGTGAGTCGACCCCATGACTTTCTAAACATTTCTATTTTTAGTATCACGAGCTCGAGCTGACTCGGGAAAAGCATGAGTCGACTCCAGCAAATCTGGGCGAAATTTTTACGGATGCCAACTCAGCTCCAACGGTAAGTTTTTTGATTAACGGCTATTTTTCTTTGTCTCTAACGGCTATATTCTTGCAGAATCTATAAATAGAGAAGCTGTTTTCAAATCAAAGAGAGACGAATAGAGAGAAATTTATTTCAAAGAAAAAGAAGAGAAAAATCGGAAAAATAGAGCTTCAGTTGAAAAAATCCGAGATTCAAAATAGAGTGAAAGAAAGAGTGTGAAATCAAGGGAAGTTCCTTCTGTGTTCAAGCTCAAATCCAAGGAAGCTTCTGAAGAAAATCCAAGTGCTATTCAAGAGTATTTCAAGAGATTTTCAACACTCAAAGAAAAGAGGGAAAGCCCAAATCAACTCCAACACATCTTCCGTGAAGAATCCAAGCTGAGGCCTGGTTCTACACCTCCAAGGAGTTGAAGAAAAGGAGAAAAGTTCAAAGCCAACCAACTGCAAATCAGGCTTATCTAAACTCTATTCTTACATTTGTTTATCTGCTCATTAAGGAGCCATTGTAACTAAACAAACATATTTCTATTCTTTGTGTCTAGCTCAATCTGGGGGATTGAACTAGAGGAGGTAGTCTTAGTTCAAGCTTGGTTAAGCTTGGGTTAAGGGTTTTTATGCTGGTGAGCCCTTGAAAACCAGCTGGGTTCGTTGTGCGCCCGGGAAAACAACAAGTTCGAGTTGTGAGCTTGTAAAACAACTCTGCTGTAATCTAGGGTGATTATAGTGTGGACCCAAGTGAATCTTGGGAGTGGACGTAGGTGTTGGATACACCGAACCACTATAAATTCTTTTGTGTTTGCCGTGTTCTATTGTCTCTTTCTCTATCTCTGTTTTATTCACTGCAATTTATAATTACTTTGCATATTGCCTTCATTCATCTCAAGCTAATTAATTTAAAAGGCTAATTTTTTAAGAACCCAATTCACCCCCCCCTCTTGGGTTGTCATCTGGGCCAACAATTGGTATCAGAGCTAGTGCTCATTAGATTTTGATCACACGATCAAGAGCTAAAGTTCCAAATGGCAACACAAGTTGGTTCTTTTGCTGAAGGTCATTCTACGAATAGACCTCCACTTTTTAATGGCTCAAACTATTCTTATTGGAAAGCTAGAATGAGGATATTCATTCAAGCTTCTGATTATGAGCTATGGGGTGTTATAATCAATGGACCTAGTACACCCACACATGTTATTGATGGCACTATTGTTCCTAAGCCCGAAAGGGACTGGAATGATAATGATAAGAAAATGGACATAGCTTAATGCTAAGGCCATGAATGTTTTATATTGCTCCTTAGATGCTAATGAATTCAATAGAATCTCCACATGTAATTCCGCAAAGGAGATTTGGGATAGACTAGAGGTTACCCATGAGGGTACCAATCAAGTAAAAGAATCTAAAATTAATATTCTTGTACACAAATATGAATTGTTTAGCATGGAACAATCTGAAACCATTGCATGCATGTACACTAGATTTACGGACATTGTAAATGGTTTGAAAAGTCTTGGTAAGACATATACTAACTCTGAACTTGTTCGGAAAATTCTTAGGTCTTTACCAAGATCATGGGAAGCAAAAATGACTGTAATCCAAGAAGCGAAGGACCTCAACACTTTACCCTTAGAGGAGCTTCTAGGATCCCTTATGACCCTATGAGCTGACTATGAGGCAGCATGTTGAGGAGGATTCAAAGAAAAAGAGAGTAATTGCCCTCAAAGCTGCAAAAGAAGAAGAGAGCAGCAGTGATGATGATGATGATAATGATGAGGAGACTGCTCTCTTAGCAAAGAAATTTAAGAGATTTATGAGGAGAAAGAAACCCTTCCATAAGAAAAATTTGGAGCTAAGTGGGAAGGAGAAAAGGATAAGATTAAGGACAAGGACAAGGAAAAAGAGAAAGATCCCTTGACGTGCTATGAATGTAATAAACCGGGGCACTTTAGAAATGAATGTCCAAAGTTGAAGAAAGCCTACAAAAAGAAAAAGAAGGCTTATATGGCGACATGGAGTGACAGCGAGGAATCTTCTTCCGAAGAAGAAGAACAAAAGGAAGTTGCAAACGTATGCTTTATGGCGGACGACAATGACGAGGTATGTTCCGACAACCCTTGCGATGAATTTGCCTTCGATGAACTTTTTGATGCCTTTAATGAACTTGTTGGGGATTTTAAAATTTTGAAAAAGAAATACAAGTTTTTGAAAAATGAAAACTTAGCCTTCATTCATGAAAAAGAAAATCTTAACAATGAAATTAAGAAACTTAAATCTGAAAATGAAATTTTAATGAATGAAAAGGAATCAATCTCAAATGAAAAAGATAAACTAAAGATGAGGTTGAAAAACATAAAAACATAGTTGATAAGTTTACATTAAGTTCAATTAAATTAGACATGTTGTTAAATAGTCAAAAAGCTGTTTTTGACAAAGCCGGATTAGGATATAACACTTTAAAGAAACAAAAATCACTTAAAAATATTTTTGTAAGTGCTGGCCAAAGTAATTTCACATGCTTTAAATGTAATCAAAAAGGGCATAAATCATATGAATGTAAAAATCTGAAACCTAATAAAAACTTAAATGTTAAAGGAAAGAAAATATGGGTTCCGAAAGGAACAATGTTTATTGGTACTAACCATGAAGGACCCAAGAAAGCTTGGGTACCTAAACATAAAGTTTGATATTATTGCAGGAATGTCTTGTGGCCAAGAGATCAAAGAGAAAGTGGTATCTTGATAGTGGCTGCTCAAGACATATGACGGGTGACAAAGAAGAATTCATCACCCTAGAAGAAAAGAAAGGAGGAGTTGTTACATTTGGCGACAATGGCAAAGGCCAAATCTTGGGGTTTGGTAACATTCAAATAACTCCCTCCACATTTATTGAGAATGTACTTTATGTTGATGGTTTAAAATAACTTAATAAGTATAAGTCAATTATGTGACAAAGGTTTTAAAGTATCTTTTGAATCTTCTTTATGCACTGTAGCTAATCCCATTGATAATAGCATTGTTTTTATTGGAAATAGAAATGGCAATGTATATATGATTGATTTAGACAAACTGTCTACTAATAATCATTGCTTAGTTGCAAATAATGCTAATATGAATGAGACTGGTTGGTTGTGGCATCGAAGATTAGGTCACGCAAGCACACACTTGATTTCAAAACTAATTAGAATGGATTTAGTAAAAGGTTACCTAAATTAGATTTTGAAAATAACAAAATATGTGATGCATGTCAGTTTGGAAAACAAACCAGAAGTTCTTTTAAATCTAAAAATATTGTTTCAACTTCTAGGCCTTTAGAGCTACTTCACATGGACCTTTTTGGACCAACTAGAACCACAAGTCTAGGAGGAAAGAAATATGGTCTTGTGATAGTAGATGATTACTCTAGATTCACTTGGGTAATGTTTTTAGCTCACAAAGATGAGACTTTCTCGATATTCATGAAATTCTTCAAGAAAGTAACAAATGAGAAAAACACTACCATAGTGTCTCTAAGAAGTGATCATGGAACTGAATTTGAAAATCACTTATTTGAAAGTTTTTGCAATGAAAATGGTATTAATCATAACTTTTCAGCACCTAGGACCCCACAACAAAATGGTGTAGTTGAAAGAAAAAATAGGACTCTAGAAGACATGGCCCGTACCATGCTATGTGAAAGTAAACTCCCGAAATACTTTTGGGCGGAAGCTATTAACACAGCATGTTACATCTTAAATAGAGCTTTAATAAGACCTATTTTAAAGAAAACACCTTATGAATTATGGCATGATAGAAAACCCAATATAAAATATTTTCATGCATTTGGTTGTAAATGTTTTGTTCACAATAATGGTAAAAACAATTTAGGCAAATTTGATGCTAAATCTGATGAAGGAATATTCTTAGGATACTCAACAACTAGTAAAGCATATAGAGTATTTAACAAGAAAACTTTAGTTGTTGAAGAATCCATTCATGTAGTTTTTGATGAATCTTTAGCTACTGGTTCTGAAAAATTTGATGATGATGAAGATACAAACATAATTGAAAAGATCTTGAAAAATTAAATATTGAAGTATCTTTAGATCAAGAGCAAGAGCTAAAGATAATGATTCACCTAAGGATGATGATACTAACGCTAATCATAATGATGTAGATCTACCTAGGGATTGGAGATATGCTTATAGTCATCCTAAGGAATTGATTATAGGTGATCCATCTCAAGGAATAAGAACTAGATCATCCATGAGAAACATTAGTAATCATCTTGCATTTGTATCACAAATTGAACCTAAAACTATTGAAGAAGCTGAAAAAGATAATAATTGGATGTTAGCAATGCAAGAAGAATTAAATCAATTTACAAGAAATAATGTATGGACTTTAGTTGAAAGACCTAAAAATCATTCTGTTATAGGATCAAAATGGATATATAGAAATAAACTAGATGAAAATGGCATAGTAATTAGAAACAAAGCTAGATTAGTTGCAAAAGGATATAATCAAGAAGAAGGTATTGATTTTGATGAAACCTTTGCACCTGTAGCTAGATTAGAAGCCATTAGACTATTACTTGCATTTGCATGTCATATGAATTTTAACTTATTTCAAATGGATGTAAAAAGTGCATTTCTAAATGGATTTATAAATGAAGAAGTTTATGTAGAACAACCACCAGGTTTTGAAGATCACGAATTTTCAAATCACGTTTTAAATTGCACAAAGCTTTATATGGTTTGAAACAAGCACCTAGAGCTTGGTATGATAGATTAAGTAAATTCTTAATTGAAAATGATTTTAAGAGGAAATGTTGATAAAACCTTGTTTTTGAAAAGAAAAGGTAAAGATTTATTAGTAGTTCAAATATATGTTGATGACATCATTTTCGGTGCTACTAACAATCTCTATGTCAAGAGTTTGCTAAGTTGATGCAGGGAGAATTTGAAATGAGCATGATGGGAGAACTCAACTTCTTCCTTGGACTCCAAATCAAACAAAGCAAAGAGGGAATCTTTATCAACCAAACAAAATACACAAGAGAAATCCTAAAGAAGTTTGGTATGGAAATCAATTAAACCCCTCGGAACACCAATGAGTCCTTCATGCAAGCTGGACAAAGATGAAGAAGGTAAGAAGATTGATCAGAAATATTATCGAGGTATAATCGGATCCCTACTTTATTTAACTGCAAGTAGACCAGACATAATGTTTGCTGTTTGCTTATGTGCTAGATTTCAGTCTGAACCTAAAGAATCACATTTAATTGCTGTTAAAAGAATACTAAGATATGTAAGTGGAACAAAAAATGTAGGTTTATGGTATTCTAGAGACTCCACATTAAATCTGATTGCATACACTGATTCTGATTATGCTGGATGTAAGTTAGATAGAAAAAGCACAAGTGGTGCATGCCAATTCTTAGGAAGTAACTTAATCTCATGGTTTAGCAAAAAGCAAAATTCAGTTGCATTATCAACTACTGAAGCTGAATATGTAGCAGCTGGAAGTTGCTGTGCTCAAATCCTATGGATTAAGCGACAACTTGAAGACTATGGTATCACACTTGATAAAACACCTATAAGATGTGATAACACAAGTGCAATTAATCTAACAAAGAATCCAATTCAACATTCAAGAACTAAACACATAGAAATTAGATATCATTTTATAAGAGAACATGTAGCAAATAATGAAATATGTCTTGATTATGTTAACACTGAAGAACAATTAGCTGACATATTTACAAAACCTTTAAGTGAAGAAAGATTCTGTTATCTTAGAGGAGAGTTAGGGATTTGTGATCCATTAGAATGAATTTGAAACCCCTAAGGAGATTTATCTAAGATTCTTTCAAATCCTTGATCTTTAAGGAAATCTTATCTAGAATTCATATCTAATTGATTCACTCATATTCAATGATTATTTTATCAATTTTCATGATCAAATTCCGGACACATTTCAGAATTTCATGTTTTTGTTCTGAAATGGTCTCGGAGCCGACTCGTGCGTATCGGAGTCGACTCCTGGTTTCTGCTGAAACTCTCGGGTCGACCCCTTCTCGGCGCGAGTCGACTCCAAGTCGGGATGGTTTTCTGTGACTGTCCGGAGTCGACCCTGGCTTTGCGCGAGCCGACTCGAAGTGGTCCCAGGTTGATTTATCTAGGGCAGAGTCGACTCGCCGTTCATTTCAAACTTTCCAATCTCTCAAAATACTCTCTCCAAATCTCCAACCTTCCAAATTCCCAAAATCACTGATTATTACTTCCAATCGACCAATGGCACCCAAAACTAGAGGTTCCAATCTTGCTGCGGCCGGTGTGAAGAGGAAGCGAGCCGTGAGGAAGACGGTGAAGCGTCCGGTGCGTGAGCCTTCTCCAAGCACGGATTCCACTTCATCATCTTCAACCCCCAATGCTTCTCCAGCTGCTGCTCCTACTCAGGTAGATCGATTAGCAGATAGAATCATAACCACGGGTAGGAAAGTGGATTTTGAACTTTTTGAGGCAGAGGGATTTTTATTGGGAGACAATTGATAGAGATGGGATGGGAGAAGATATGTTCACTGGATTGCCCCACTTATCCCTCTCTAGTAAAGGAGTTTATAAGAATTTGTCTAGAGGAGATCATGGTCTCATAAGCACAGTGAGAGGACATAGGATCTCAGTGACTGTAGAGCTTCTGTCTAGACTATTGGATCTACCCTTATCAGGACCCACATTTTCTTCTGAAGACCGAAGTCCTGCTCTTGCTAGATTATTAAACCGGGATGTTGTCGGATTTGAAGAGGTTTTGCCAACCAACTATCATTAGAACTGAGGTTACTTCATAACATTTGCAGTAGGATACTTTTTCCAAAGATAGGAAGATTTGATTATGTATCTGAAAGAGATATTTTTGTGATGGATGCTATGTTACGGGCAAACCTATAAACCTTCCCAGCATGATTCTTTGGTACATTGCAGACTGTGGAGGAAAAAGGAAAGCTAGCTTGCCCTATGGAATGATTCTCACCAAGATTTTTTTGAGCCAAGGAGTTGTTATTCTGACAGTGAGCCAATGAGGAATTGAGACATACAGACTTTTATAGCTTGGCCACCATTCATCGGATGGGTTTTATTAAGAAAAATGGAAAATGGGAGAGGAAAGGATTGATAGAAGAGAGAGCTACAGATGTTGAGGCACCAGGTCCATCAGTTAGACAATCCTCACCTGCACCTCCGAGCCCTCCTACTTCAGCACCTGCTCCTACCCTGCTCAGTCATTTGATCAAGCTTCATCCTCTACTGCTGGCTTCTCAGATCTACAACTAATGCAACTCAAAGGACTTTTGAAGATCAGTCTGAAAAATTAAAGTCTGAGTTTGAATTTAAGTTATGAACCTAAAGAGACTCTATATTCATTGGATGAAAGAATCACTAAAATTGAGTCTACTCTCAGCACTTCTTCAAAGTCTTTAAGTGGAGACCTCAAGAACATTTTTGAAGAGCTTAAAGATATTTGCGGAGATGGCGAGACCTACTCTAAGTGCAATGCGGAGCTTCAAGACAAATTTTGACTGCTTGCACTTTTGTAGATGAAAGGCTAAAAGATTATGTAAAAAATCCAATCAGATGGAATGAAGAACATAGTTGATCATTTAACTAGGATTGTTAGAACTCATTTCTAATGTATTAGATTTTCAATCCTTGCTATGTATTGAACTTTTTGATATCAATATATTAGACATTTCAATGTATTAGACTCTTTGATGGAATGAAATGTCAATTTTGGTTACTCAATGTATTTCTTTCTATCAATGAATGAATGAATGTTTATGCTTCTCTACCTTTTTGTTGATAACAAAAAAGGGGGAGAGTTTTATAGTCTTATGATTGAATATGCATATGAGAAAATTAAATTAATCAATGAGATAATTAATTGAATGATTAAGTTTCATAGGGGGAGCTACCTCATTGAGGGGGAGCCTCCATGAACACAAAAGATGAAATCAAAATAAATTCACAAATCAATCATGCATAAACTCAATGTTTTTGTCATCATCAAAAAGGGGGAGATTGTTGGGAAATTATTGAAAAATTTATGCCCCAATCCTTTTGATTTTGATGATTACAAAAGCCATGAGTATGATAAAAGATGCAATGAGTTTATTTACATGTGCAATGAATTTATTTTGAACAATCAATGAGAATGTTAAAGTTTGACATTAATCATTTTGAAAGTAACTTTAAGCTCAATGTTTAAGCTTTCAAAAGAAATTTTATAATTCATATTAAAATCAATGAGTTTATGGAATACTTCTTGAATTAATTCTTAATGTCAATTTTATTGAATTCAAGTCAAAAATATGAATTAAAATGAATCTGGAACGATTTTAAAGTCAATCAGAAAAGTTTCTGATTTTTGATACGTTCCGGAGCCGACTCTTGAGTTTCAGAGTCGACTCCACTCAGAGTACAATGTCTATCTGTCTCGAGTCGACCCATGTAATTTCACGAGTCGACCCCGATTTTGTCGAGCCGACTCCATGACTGTGCGAGTCGACTCCGCTCAGACACCAGAAGAGTTTTTCTGAGCACTTCGCGAGTCGACCCCAACCTTTTATGAGTCGACCCCCGACTTTCAGGAGTCGACACTTTACTTTTGGTGAGTCGACCCCATGACTTTCTAAACATTTCTATTTTTAGTATCACGAGCTCGAGCCGACTCGGGAAAAGCATGAGTCGACTCCAGCAAATCTGGGCGAAATTTTTACGGATGCCACTCAGCTCCAACGGTAAGATTTTTGATAACGGCTATTTTTCTTTGTCTCTAACGGCTATATTCTTGCAGAATCTATAAATAGAGAAGCTGTTTTCAAATCAAAGAGAGACGAATAGAGAGAAATTTATTTCAAAGAAAAAGAAGAGAAAAAGGGAAAAACAGAGCTTAGTTGAAAAAATCCGAGATTCAAAATAGAGTGAAAGAAAGAGTGTGAAATCAAGGGAAGTTCCTTCTGTGTTCAAGCTCAAATCCAAGGAAGCTTCTGAAGAAAATCCAAGTGCTATTCAAGAGTATTTCAAGAGATTTTCAACACTCAAAGAAAAGAGGGAAAGCCCAAATCAACTCCAAACATCTTCCGTGAAGAATCCAAGCTGAGGCCTGATTCTACACTTCCAAGGAGTTGAAGAAAAGGAGAAAAGCTCAAAGCCAACCAACTGCAAATCAGGCTTATCTAAACTCTATTCTTACATTTGTTTATCTGCTCATTAAGGAGCCATTGTAACTAAACAAACATATTTCTATTCTTTGTGTCTAGCTCAATCTGGGGGATTGAACTAGAGGAGGTAGTCTTACCTCAGTTCAAGCTTGGTTAAGCTTGGGTTAAGGGTTTTTGTGCTGGTGAGCCCTTGAAAACCAGCTGGGTTCGTTGTGCGCCCGGGAAAACAACAAGTTGAGTTGTGAGCTTGTAAAACAACTCTGCTGTAATCTAGGGTGATTATAGTGTGGACCCAAGTGAATCTTGGGAGTGGACGTAGGTGTTGGATACACCGAACCACTATAAATTCTTTGTGTTTGCCGTGTTCTATTGTCTCTTTCTCTATCTCTGTTTATTCACTGCAATTTATAATTACTTTGCATATTGCCTTCATTCATCTCAAGCTAATTAATTTAAAAGGCTAATTTTTTAAGAACCCAATTCACCCCCCCCTCTTGGGTTGTCATCTGGGCCAACAATTGTGAAGGTTTAATGAGTTTACACTCAATAAGTAAGCCTATTATACAATCATATCATACTTGAATTATATTTAACATGCCATCAACATATGTATTTTGTCAACTTAACATAAATGGAACATTCGATAAGCATCAGGATATGCATTCTAGCAAACTCATTGTTTATGTAATTATAGATTTCCTATGTGTCCCACGGCCCTGCAATCCTCAATCAGAGCACATCCTCCAGATGTGTGGCCATATAAAATCAACAGAACACATTGTACGATGTGTGGGGCCATACCATAACAGAACACACTCTACGATGTATGTGGTCATATGAAAATCAACAGAACACATTGTAAGACATGTGGGGCCATACCATAACAGAACACACTCTACGGTATGTGTGGCCATATCATAACTGAACACGTCTACAATGTGTGGGGCCATATCATAACAGAATACATCTCCAGTGTGTGTGGCCATATCATAACAGAACACAGCTACAATGTGTGGGGCCATAGTAAAGAGAACCGCGGCGACCCATATAAATCTATTTAGCATTTTCATCACAATTACATCATGCATCTGTATCTCATATTACCTCAAAGTGGTTTGCACAGTACTAGGAAATGCATATAGTCACCTCAATATACACATATCGTATAGGCAATCACATTTCTGATATATACATCAATAAATCGTTTCTTACAATATTACCAATCACTATAATCATATAATTGTTTATTTGTAATCCACAGTTCCATGCTACATAGACAATTCAGATAATTTTTATTTTCTTCTTATTTATAAAAATGCATGCAAACTGTATATACTCAATTTATTAATTAAACAATTATTAAATTTGCATAATAGTCTTACTTACCTCCTATGCAAAATCCAAATGATGCACCAACTAATCAGATGTCTGGGCACCTACAAGATCAATGTACATAATTAATTCATTGAAATTTAATTAATAAAATGACCCTTAAACCCTACCCAGACTAGTTCACGGGCCCAACTTTGGGCTCGAATATCTCCCACTATACACACCCAATTGGGGAAGTAAAAATACCCCAAGAAACTAGAATTAACCCAGATTCTAGCCATATAATTTTCTTGCTAATCTCGGCCCGTTACAGGGCCCAAAAACCAGCCCCAAAACTGCTCGCAGCACGGCCCAATAGGCCCAGACCAGGCCGGCCCAGCCGGCCCATGGCCAATCATCCCTTCCCCTGCTCCCCTGTTTTGCCCGAAACAGGGGACACCATCCGGCTGGCGGCCAGGGCCGCCGCCGGCCTAATCCCGTCCGGCCCGGCCACCGGAGGCCGGGCCGGAGCCGGCCGCCGCCGCGGCCGACCTCCTTCCCCATCCATTCTCTCTCAATTTCTCTCCTTCTCTCTTTCTCTCTTCTTGCTCCCGCGTGAAATTCACCGCGCCGGTGTCGATTCCGGCCAAATTGGAGCTGGTCCGGCCGCTGTTGGCCGGACCAGAGCCGGCCGCTGCCGTGGCTGGCCTCCCCTCTCTCTCTCTCCTTAATTTTTTCTCTCTCCCTCTCTTTCTCTCTTTTCTCTCTGCACTGTGCGCTCGGTGCCGGCGGCACGGCCGGCCACCAAGGCCGGCCGGACCTCCATCGGACGCACGTCCGGCACCGGTGGAGGTCACCGGCCAACGCTCAGGCCCGGCCAGGCGACGGGCACGCCGCCGGGCCCGAACCAAGGATTGGCATGGTTCATTGTGCCGATCCTGGACTCTCTCTCTTCCCGGCTCTCTCTCTCAGACTCTCTCTCTCTCTTGCTCTCTCTTTCTCTCTCTCAGACTCTCTCTCTTGCTCTCTCTCTCTGTGGCAGGAGGACATACCTGAGAATGATGCGCGCCAGGATGAAGGAAGGAGTCCTCCTCCTTCACATTTTAATCACCTGTGCGATGCCTCGGTTCGGAAGTTCCCGAAGACTAAACGCTTCACATGGAGCGAAGCGTCAGCCAGGAAAAACCAACAGGCTAGAACCTGGTTCATCTGAACCAAACCTGATTCATCTAAACCGGGTTACTACACATCCACTTTATTTCTTCGATGCAATTTCTTCCTCCTCCTCATTCCTTATTTATCAAAGATAATTGCAAATTCTATTCCTCACTTTTATGTGTATAACTCTTGATCCAATTCCGTGCCAAAACTCTTATTGAGTCCTAATCATATCTCTCGCTTTTATCATGCCCCTTTAAGTAACCCATCCACTCCCTTCCTTTAAGTCACTAACTTTTATCTCCATTCCTAGTATACTATTTTGTCGTTCCTTTTGTTAGATGAGTGACCTGGAAAGCCAATTATTGGCATACACATTGTATTCCGAAACTTTTATTATACATGATCATATTTATATTAATAAAATTGGGCATTTTCATACATGTTGATGTGTTATGTAACGTCCTTGGGGTTGATGGACAATGACAAGTATTTTCAAGAGTTGAAAATTTAAGACACATGTCATAATATATTAACTCCTAAAATGCTTCCAATCAATTGATCAATCACGAGGATGGTGATCGATCTGATTAGATTGGAGCATGGATTGCCTTGATACGGCTCTCTTATATAAGGTATGAGATACCAAGGCAAGAATGCTGGTAGATGTTTGATATTGGTACCGAGCATGACTATACAAGAAGTCAGTAGGATGACTACTCACTCGTCAGTGACTTCTCGACAATATCGTAGTGTAAGTGGTCCTTGACCTAATGTACTTCGGTTACTCACACTAGGGTTATTGCACTTTAACTGCATATTACCTTGATCCTTTTAGGCATCAAGGACTTTGTTATGTATGTTGGCTGCAGTGGTCCGAATGTAGGAGTAAGGAGTATTTATGAGAAATCTATCAGTCCTAGTAGATAGGGAGTAGTCTTAAGCTATTTAGGAAACTGAGTTCATGAGTTCATGGCCACAGCAGGTGATAATGAAAAGGAGTTTTCATTAGAATTACAAGTTGAACTCGAGTCAAATAAATATTGCATATGATTGGTGCTTAGGGTTTGACGAGTTATCCTTAACCTAGCATCATATTGGGACTCTTAATAGAAGGACTATACTACACGGTAACTACATTCTGGGTTCTTTTTCTAGCCTACTGACTTGCCATTACATGCTGCTAGATGCCACGGGTGGATTAT
Organism: Calamus simplicifolius; assembly: GCA_900491605.1. Taxonomy (NCBI): domain Eukaryota; kingdom Viridiplantae; phylum Streptophyta; class Magnoliopsida; order Arecales; family Arecaceae; genus Calamus; species Calamus simplicifolius. The sequence continues at coordinate 237,925 of UESW01004735.1, read as the reverse complement.
GAGAAGCTCATTGGAATCAATTAGGATCATTGATTCCAAATTATGAGTTGAGTCAAAATAATTTTGACCCACCAAAAGGAGTTCGGTGTAATCCTAATGCTGATTAGGGATTATTCTCACTATCAGACAGGTTGGAACTTATGGGGTTACACGCAATAGGGGCTGAACTCCTCACTTTGATCCTTACATTAATTCAATTAGTATTTTGGATCAAGTTCTTTGAAGATGGATCGCTAATTGTTAGTAACTAGGCTTGACGCATCACTTTCGACCCAATTCAATGAGATCGAATTGTTTTCTATCTCCTTTGAATGATTTGATCATGTACATTTAGGGTTGATTTGAGTTGTTCAAGACTCAATTGGAACTTGAGTATGAGTCTCATGTGATGAGATTTAGCTTGGACTCCAATCCAATTCGAATTGGATTCGAATTTGACCTTAAATGATAAGTTCTAGTGGATTCAGACTCTTGGTCTTCCTAAGATGGTTCACATTAATGCTGGTTTAATGTAAGACCTTTGGTCTTCCTATGGTGGTTTAATGAAAGACTCCTGATCATCCTTAAGAGGTTAATGTACATTAATTCAAGCTTTCATTTAATGTCTAGAGTTGATAGAAATCTTATTGACTCATTAAGTATAGGAATATGAAAAGGCTTTTGGTTTTTCAAATTCCATGATAATAATTGTCATTAATAGTCTTCATAATGAAAAGATTACCTTTGGATTGCTTTTATGTTGGAAGACTTTTGAACTACCTGGAAATTAATTATAGCATTAATAGTCATTATTATAGATGTCTTTTGGGTTACTCTTGGATGCCTATATAAAGGGTCCATTGCTATGCATATAATGAAGAAAAGGAAGATTACCCATTCATCCACCCATTCCACTTCCAAATTAGGCTTAAAAAAGTCTCCATCTCTTTTATTCTTTCTCCCTAGATTAGATCTAGTTGGATAAAATAAGAGAGAAGTTTCTGTTAAAGAGATCAGGCAAAAGAAGGCCAATTCAGTAAAGAGTTTGCTGTACCATCTTCACCAAAAGAATCTGCAAGGGGCTAGCACCGGATGATCCATCCATTTGAGGAGTCTTATCCTTGCGTGGATATCCGTAGAGGCCGGACGTATGAATGACTCTAGTTCAGGACCAGGTGATCCAGCAGGTTGAATTTCAGTTGTAGATTTCAACTTGACAAGGTAAAAATTTACGTTTAAAATTTTCGCCGTAATTAGATATGATCTTTGATCATGTCGTTATTGTGTAAATAGGTTTTAAATGTGATTTAAAACTTATTTACCATATTTTAAAATTTTAAAATTCATTTCTTCTGCTGCATGTGACTGATAGTGTTAGCACTACCCTAATCCATCAATAAGATCCTTCACCTTTAGCTTCCAAAAATCTCATTTTCTTCAATTTCATTTAACACACTTCAACTTTTATAGTATGAGCAGTAAAATTTTCATACCCCCCCCCCCCCCCCCCCCTTCAAGGAAAAAATAAAGAAGGAAAAGAGAAAACACCCTATTTATGACAATTATGCAATCTTAAATTTCCCAAATAATTGGCTCAAGTGCTAATTTTTTCAATAGTGCATACTTCACATAATTGGAACAAAAGTTTAGGTAAAAAGCCATTTAATGCCCAATGAAAACCAGAATACCAAATTCCCAATAACCAATAATATAAAGCCACCAATCTTGGTTTTGGATGGTTCTTCTATAGAACTGATGCAAATTTGTTCTTTTAGAAAATTGATGCAATCGAACCTAAAAGACCTGAAATTCTATTCTTGATGTTCTAAAAAGGTTTCTATGATTTTGTTCTCTAAAAGTTATCTTAATTTCCTTAATGTACTCAATACCCAGCATAAAGGTTTTGGATACTGCCCAATCATTTATATATGACTTCTCCCAAAATGAAATTGCAATCCAATAACTTCAATCAACAAGCCGTAGACCATGCTCAACTCTTCAACAATAACACAAGTTCTCTCTCTACTCTCTCCCAGCAGTCTGCCCTTCTTTATACCCTACTCTTTTATCTCCCAATAACAAGCCTTGGTCTCCCTTGCATCTCCCAATAACAAGTTTTAGTCTCACCCCTTCTGGATCCACATTCCTCTATCTAAATCCATCCATAGTAACACAATTTAAAGGTCTTAGCACTGTTCTACACTCAGAATTCTTATTCCTGTAGCTGATCCTTGAGATCTAACCCTACCTTCTAAAAGGGGAGGAAAAAAGGGGGAAGAATACTGAGATAATTCTCCGATAGAATTCTACCAGTCTCCATCAATTTCAGGTTCTGCATCGACTAGGAATGCTTTTGGAAGAGAAATATGGATAAAGTAAAGGGTTGACAGATCAGCCCATTGCATAAAAATGCAATCATTTTTTAATGAAAAAAAATACAAAATAGAGAAAGGTGCTGTGCTTAGTATAGAGATAATTGTGATTATTTGCAGGTTGTTGTGGCTCAACAAAGAGGCTGAAGGTCATATAGCCACATGCTGGGTAAATACAAAGTGGCTACTAGTAATGAAACTAAGTGGTCAAACTTTCAGAACAAAATCTGACCTTAAAACATGCAGCACTGCTATGTTCTTCATCATGATCAATAACAATTCTACAGTTCGAAAACACTAAAGTAAAGAGAGCACAAGTTTATGAAAAATCTGAAAAAGAAAATCACATAGGTGGTAAAATCATAACCTGCAATGCAATATTGATATTGTTACATGAAAGCAATAAACCTGACAAGGTTCAAGATAAAAGGTTTTAGAATTGGGAGAAAAAGGAGGCTGATGCTCAACTACTAACTCCTGTAATTTAAAAATAAATTACTTAGCTTTACAGGACTATTCCACATGTTGTTAAGAACTGGAATATAAAGGTATCATTGAAGAGCTTAAATATGGAATGACCCTACATGTTTTATTGAAATACTGTGTCTTAAAGAAAACCAAATTTTTGAAGGGGAAAAACCTTGTTGTCAGTCAACCATTCATTTCCAGTTCAATCTTTTAACAAGCAAAGAGTGTATATATCCATTGGTAGAATTAAAGTTCTATTGCAGAACTAATCAATGCCAACACTTACAGAGGTTATAGGGATTTGTCATGTAGCAGTAACCCCGATTTCAGGTTCTTTATACCTGCAATGTACTTTTATTGCTGCCTAATGCTTTAAGTTTCTTAACACAAACACCATAAGTATCCTTGGGTTTTGTTGGAATAGCTGAGTGTTTTTAGGGAAACTCGGCTGATGTCACATATCATCCACTTACAATGTAATAACCTTTTAACAGTCATAATTAGAGATGATTTCATCATAATTTTGTTAGTATTGGTAGATCTCATATTAAAAAAATAATAACAAAGCGGTAATTTCTGATATAGCACATCAGGTGCATCAAAAATACTTGTAAGATTCCACAATACTTCTTATAAACAGAAGGGAATTAACAATACAAAAAATGTGGCCTTCTCTGATGTAGTGTGAAGAGTGAAGGGTGATTTGGTTTCTGTAACTTAAGATTGGAGATGAAACACATGTTGAAAGCCAAACTAGATTGACAAACCCTTTCATAGATGAAGGAAGATCTCTCCGATAATTATTTTTATTGATATGTCCAAAGCTAACTTCATACAATGCATTAGAAGCATTTATATAAACCTTCACCCCTAATGCTAATTCAGGTACTAATTCTAGTATAGAATCATACTAGAAACAGGACTTGGTAATAAAAAATACGTTACAATTATTCAGGTACAAATATAAAAGCTTGGCTAAAATTTGATACTATGTCTAACAAAAATTTTATTGAAAAATCCGGTGAGTCTGGTGATACCATCTCCTGATTCCTAGACATTAATTTAATTAATTTCTTTAGTTACCTTCTTTAAGCTACTTTTAATTATAAGTCATCCAAAACAGTGCATTATGCACTAAATCAGTGGACAAACACTAGAACAAGCAATGGTAAGCCAATGACATAAGAAATGTGAAAGCCAAGAGCAACTGCCTGCAGGCAAGCATGGAAAAGATTCCATGAATAAAATCATACATAAAATTTTAAGGAGACAAAAAGGAAATAGCAAAGCCAGGTACCTCTGATGTAAAACTAATCACAAATCTGCCTCAAGGAATAATGGCCACCAGTTCCAATGACGTAATTGTCCTCAAATATGAGATGCAAAAAGCCAGCTTTCAGAGCCTGCTCCATGCTGTCCCATAGACAGCGACAATGAAAACCAGACTTATGGGACAAGTATAAAAGAATCGGATGGAAAATCTAATAGGACCTTTGAATTGCATGTCTTGTACCCTCATGCTTGACATAAAAAAATTAAGAATCAGGATGTTTTTGAAAGCACTAAGATATGACAATGAGGAAGAACTACTCAAAGATTACTAGAAGAGAAGGTAAACTTAAAGCGACGCATGCTTACCTCTCAAGAATTAAAAAAACAAAAGAAATAGAGCACTGAAACCATGGAGAAAAGCATGATGCGATAAAATTTTAGGCCAATGTCTTGCATAAAATCTAAAACTTGTGAAAATATTAGTCAGGATCTATTGCATCCCTTGAATATGCAGTCAGGTCCCAGAAGGAGTAACAGATTACCTTTTCAACTCGCATTGATGATCATCAAAGACGACAAGACCCGGCTGAGATCCGAAATCCCATGTTTTTCCAACGATGGTTCCCAGTCAACAAACCCAGAATCCAAAAAAAATCCTTCCCCAAGTACTTCTCTGGGTGGCGAGATAAAGACGATTGCCAATGACCTTCCATCGCCAAAATCCAATGACTGGTTTTTCTCACGAGGATTTATAAATCTCCGCGCGGTCCTCGTAATATCCCCTATAATAATCAGACATAACGTCGAACCGGATTGACGAGACGTATGGAGGTACAAGGTTAACGGGTCCGTAAATAATGCCCGATAATCCCAAATCCTCAAAATAACCGAGTCTCGATGGGTTCATCCTGGCGGGTTTAGATATGGACTGGATCCGAACCGATAACCCGATAAGAGACAACCGATAAGAGAAAACCGATCTCCGTCCGGGTTTTTTAAGACCCGGCCCTCCTTCACTCTCGCGGTTATTTATCCTTCCTACCAAAAGAAAGCAGTTCCGCAAGAGACGAAGAAAGAGGAAGTTTAGGGTTCTTAAATCGGCATCTTCTGAATGAAGCTCAAGCAGCTAGAAGGCCTTCTCGGAGGCCTCCAGCAGTTCTCCAATCCAAAGGTATTTAACAACTCCCTTTGATTGATTTTTTTTTGGCGTTTATTATTTTGTTTGAAGAATTTTTCATGCTCTTTCTGTTCATGTTTTCCGCGCAAAGCGTAGAGATTCCATCGTAAATTAATTTATATGTTTCTTTTTGGTTGAAAAAAAATGATCAGGTGGAGCTGGAACAGTATCCCACTGGACCGCATATTGCATCAAGATTGCTTTACATGGTATTCTTTCTGTCAAACCTTGAATTGATGATTGTTGGGTATCGAGTTTCACTGCATACTGCTTTGGTTTCGTAGTTTGATTTGTTTTGATTCGACATGTAATATGCTTTGCTGTTATTTTTTGCATCCTAAGTGCATGGGCTATTTCAATAAAATCAGTATTCTGTCAAAATCTCGATGAATGTATGAAAACAACTTTGATGATGGAGATAATCAAGCGCTAAATTCCATTAGAGTAAGCTCAAGCAAAATCTTTTGGTTCAGACTATCAGCTGGTGCTGGGATTGGCTATTAACTGAAAAGTCCAGCCAAATCTGGATGATTTGGTCAGTGTTCTGTCCTCTTAGACTCGTTTGGGGATCATTGCCTTTTTTTACTACGAAAAAGGGGGAAATTTTGCTTCTGTGCTGCTTTATTGGACCTCTGGGAAGCAATTTGGTATTGCTAAAATCTAGGTTTTGCAAAATTTGGTAGTATTTGGTTGGCAACTGAGAAATATTCTCCCCAATATTTGGTATCACTTTCTTTTGGGTTCAAGTTGGGTTCGTGTAAGCAACATCACCTTGGAATTCTTCCTGCTTGCCTTAGACCTCCATCATAGATATCTTGCACTTATCATCCATTATCTCTGCCTTGTCCTCCAATTCTTTAGAGGACTCGCATGGGTGTTATTTTGAAATGCAAAAAAAGAAAAACAAAAGGAAGAGGGTATCTTAAATAGTACAACACTAACATTAAAACATAATTCTGAAAGTATGATTGGTGGTAATTTCATCCACTTTATGACCTCTAGTTAAATAAATGAACAACTTTCTGTCATATGTAATAATTATTCAGAGAATTCAGTGGACAGTAACAAATGATAATAAGTTTAGCTGAGACTTGGTAAACTTACTAGGTTTTCCAGGTTCTAATTCTTTTGTAATCAATTAGCATCTGCATGAACAAAAGAGGGGCTATAATACATATTAATGACTCTAATAGTTATTCTTTTAGCCAACTTTTCATGATTTTGAATTTTATTTAATTTTAATCCTGCAGCAAATCTGTGTGGAAATCAAATTCAAATATATATACGCTATCTCTGATTTGTGTAGCGCTAATGCAACTTATGTATGCGAAATATATCTGCTAATTATATGGCCTAGCTATAAAAGTTTGGTTAATGCATGTCTCACTAGGTGTTTTTTGATTTATCTTTTGTGCTTATGAAATGGCTATCATACTTTTTCTCTTTAATTAAAGTTGTAAATAGAACTACTTTAGTATGCAATGAGAGTATTGTTATAATGATAATTAAAAGCATTAAATGTTCAAAATGTTCTGAATGTGTATGTATACCTTGTTATTACGTAAATATGTCAGGCTGAGAATACATTTGGTGATATAAGTGGCAAGGTAGTAGCTGATTTTGGTTGTGGCTGTGGTACGCTAGGTGTTGCAAGTGCTCTTTTAGGCGCAGAGTGAGTAATTTTTAATCCTTTAGAAAGAAAACCATTTGCTTACCTTGGTATTGTTATCTGTTAGATATTGCCAAAGCCCTCACCTTTTGCAATCTCTTGTTAAGGCATATTCACATGCTGAAAATATGATGTCTGCAGTTCTTTTCCACTTTTGACTTTTATGAAGGTTTAAAATTTTAATATCCTCTTGTAATATGAACAGACATGTCATAGGCTTGGATATTGACTCACAGTCCCTTGAAATTGCTTCAGAAAATGCTGCAGATCTGGAGGTATTATCTTACTCTATTACAAGTTGCAACTTGTCATTATTGTTTAACTTGCCTTTATTGATTACCTATTATATGCTCCTTAGAAATGCCTGTTCCATCAGCAACAAAAGTTATCTTTAGATGGTAACTGTGGTGTCTGGCGATGACACTTTAAACTGAACTTTTTAGGTGCCAGCAGTTGTGGCTTAACGTTAAATGGATTCTCAAGCAGTTTTAACTTCCTGATTATGCTTGTTTGGCATAAAATGATATACTGATATCTGTGAATCTTGTCTGGAGGCTTTTTAAAGGAGAATCTTTATCTTTCAGGAATGAAAAAACAAATCATACAGATTATAGCTGAAAAACCTTGATCCATTTTTTATCATTTATGCCGTCATCTTATTGTATGGCTAAATCAGAATAGAAAACTTGCTTAAGAATCACTTTGATGCATTTACATATGGATAATTCTAGATATAGAAATCCTAAACTGATAAGATTAGAAAACCCTGTATGCTTGAAATTGGTGGACATGAGCATGATTTGTTCTAGATTGGACTGCCAAAAGATGACCTTTCCACAACGATAAATAATTGGATAAACAAGAAGATGGTATTTACCTTGTGCAAGATGAGCAAGTCGGTATTTATCTTAGATGAACAATTGGCCAAACAAGTCACCTTAGATGTGGTCTGCAGTTGATCTCATCCATTTATCCTAAATCAATCTCATATCTTAGGATTTTAATTCTTTTTTTAGATGTGTCTTCATACCCTAATCTAGTTCTCTATGCTTGATCCAACTATTGCTAGATGGCAAAGTTTGTTATTAAGGGTCTATCATGCAATATCAGTAGTGGTAAATTGGCAGATGTCACTTGATTTAAGATTGACTGCTTTGGTAAGATTGCATTTGTTTAATAGGTTTGTCGTACCAGGAATTAGTATTGTTTTGATACCATCTTGGCTCGACACAATATGGAGGGCATATCATACTAACACAAAGTATGCCAGGTTTTTTTTTTTCTTTTTTAATTTTTTTGATAGTTTTTCAATTTTTTCTTTTTTAATGTGGTATACTAAATTTTAACAACCTTTTCTTTAAATTTATAGTATTTTTTGTTGGTTTTTCAAAATATTTTATGGTGTTAAATGAAATTAAAGCGTATGAACAAATACATGATAAATAATACGTATGAATATATGAACAAGAATTTTAAATATATAATAAACACATAATAGATAATACATATCGACGTCTAATATCTGATGGAATGTTTATGCCACTCATAGATGTTAGGGTCTTGCTCATGGTCTAAGCCTAGGAGCTATCCTAGCTTTCATAAGCATCATGGGCCCACTCCATTAGATACTATCCTTGATGTGCAGTGAGATATTGGTCTGGCCATATAAGGATAAAGTTGGCAAAATTTGACCTGTAAGCATTGTGAGGTTGTGGTACTGAAATTAGGTGTGACCCAAGGGCCGGCCGGAGTCTGGCCAAAAAATTTTAGGGCTCGAGCCAAGATTTTTGGACCATAAGGCTAAGCTTGAGCTTAGGAAAATAGGCTTGACTCGATGCAGCCTGAATATGTATGTATGTATGAGGTATACTTGGTTACATTTGAATGTAGCTAAGTTAAGCTTAAATTCAGTCACTTTTTCAATCCTTGGGTCCACACCAAAGTTGTCAATTTCGTTTCGGCCGTTTCGGCCGAAACGTTTCGTTTCAGTGGCTTATCCGAAAAGATGAGCCTTACGTTTCGTTTTGGAAGATTTTTCGGCCATTTTGGTGTGTTTCGGCTGTTTCGACAAAATATGTTTCAAGGACCAATTTATAAATTGTTAAACCTTTCAGCACCATTTTAATATATATATATATATAATGTCAAAAAAAACCTAGTTATCCTACCTCTCTTCTTTCAGTCACATGGTCGTACCTTTCAAAAACTCAAACTCTTTATTTTTATATTGTTATTATTATTTATGAAGAATATGAATTATGAACAATATATATATATATATATATATTCCAAAACGAAGCACCGAAACGGTCCGATATCGAAATATTTCGTTTCATAAGCTAAAACGAAATATAATCCGAAACGAAATTGACAACTTTGGTCCACACAATATACAAATCCAAAGATAAAAAAATAAAAAATAATTTGCTATGATATGGAGAGTTATTTTCACATAATTGATAGAAATTTAATGCAAAATTTATAAGGTGCATCACATTTTAAGGTTTTAGCACCACATTTTAAGGTTTTAGCACTACATTTGGGCTAGATTTGAAACTAAGAGTCAATGCTTGGGCCTTTTTCGGGCTTGGGTTGGGCCAAGTAAAAGCCCAAGCCTAGTTTGAAATATTTTTAGGCTCTAATGTTAAGCCCAAATTTGGTCCAAATTAGTTCAGGCCTGACCCATGGCTTGGCCCGAAGTTGGGCTGGCTTGGGCCTAGTTCCAGCCCTATATATATTATAATATATATAAGTGCAGGTTGGGCGAGGTTGGGCCTGAGCCCTACGAGTTCCATTGGGTTGGGCGCGAGCCAGCCATACTCGACCTGAGTTTGGGCCTGGCCTAGCTCGATGCCTTGGATTGCCCTTTTTACCCTTGGCTCGGCCTATGCTGACCCTTAACAGGAACATATTAGTCACTTGGAGCCTAATATAGGATATTTGAAAGATGACACAGCGGATGAAGGATATCCATATCCATAAGAATGGATGTTATAATCAACCAGTGTGGGATAGGATCTGGTGCAGGAATTTGATTCAGATTCGTTTAGAAATCCTACTCTAGATGCCAGATTGTTTACATCGGTAACTCCGTGTCTTGAATGACCTCATAGGCCTTGTCTCTTATAAGCGATAGTCTCCTCGTGGGCTTTATTAGGTCGCATTCTGTGGTCCCATCCCGTGTGTTATGAGTGTATTAGGACTAAAAGGTTAATTGAACACCGTGGGGCTATCTTTTGTGTGGCTTATTGACCATCTGATGCTCCATCATTGTTCAAACTGTCATCATCATAGCTCCTCTTATGCAATAATCTAGGAAGCCGATCATCCAAGGGCTCCTATGGCTTTGAATTTGAATGCATTGACTCCTCTTTCTACAGTATCTTTCTCTTCTTATTTGTCTGAGGAACTATTGCTCTCTTCCCCTTCTTGCTGTTGGGCTTGATTGGACCCACCATCTTGACTGGAACCAGTGTTGCAGTGGTCTTTTCCTAGCGTCACAAGATATTTCTAAATTAGCTATATGTAATACTAATTTATTATTATTTTTTGAATTAATATATTTTTAAATTAATTTTTACTTGAAAATATGAAAAATTCATTGAAATCATCCGTTTCGAGTGAATTAGACCAAAACAGCCTTGTTTCAGCCCGAACTGGGTGGTACACAGTGGTTCGGCTCTATGCTGATTGAATTAGTTCAGCCCCAATACGGTTTAGTACAACCTGTTTCGTCCAATATGGGACAAAATAGTCTTCCATGGTTCTACTTGACCAATTGGCTTTAGGCCTCTAGGATTCAAATGTTGCCACCCTCTTGCTGTTCAAAACACTTTAGGACAATCTAGATCATCTAAATTCAGTTCCATTACTTGCTTGCAAGATTCCGCATGAAAATCAAACATTTTTTGTTTTTAAAATATTCACATTAAAAATGAGCTCTTTCTTAAGCAAGTCATGTTAGTGGCAAGCTTGTATCTCTTGGTGTCATGAATACATAGTTCAAAGATCTGCCAAAATTTGTCAAAGATTTGTCAGCTTCAGTGTTTTGAAATTTAGTCTTATTCTGCACATGGTGAGCTTGATTTTAAATAACAAACTGCATACTTATAATGCTTGTGTTTGGTATTTATGATAACAGTAATACTAGCGTGATGATGCCAAGTTTTAGCCAACGAATCCATTTAAATTATTGCATCAAAACTTATCTGTAGTTCATTTTTATGTGGAATGAGGCTAACATGTTACTTTTCTTTGGGTTAAAATATTTGTTCATGCAGTTGGACATAGATTTCATTTGGTGTGACATTAAGAACTTAGGATGGAGAGGTAATCCCAGCTCTTACACCATACTCTCTCTCTCTCTCTCTCTCTCTCTCTCTCTCTCATGCTGAGAATTCCTGTCCTTAATGAAAGTATCTACCTGTTTTCATGCATCAGTTGAATTCCACAGGATAATGATATACCATTGCATTGTGTAATTAATCCTAAAGGCAGAACCAGTATTCTATGTGTTATACACTCTTCTTTCCAGACATCTTTTCAGGATATGTTTGAAGGAGTACATTCTTGAAGTCCTGCTTTGTGCTGAGAAAATAAAGATAGGTTGTACTTGCATAAGATGTCTTAATATGTTGGACAAATCATATATGTTATACCATTGCTGAGTCTTCTGTGACACCAATATTACTTTTTTCTGGTCTTCCTGCATCATGCATGATTTCAACATATTTCTTTGACAAATCAGATATGTCCTAATACGTTGGACAAATCAGATATGTCAGTGCTAAGTCTTCTATGACACTGATATTACTTTTCGTGGTCTTCCTTCACCATGCTTGATGAAAACATATTTCTTTGATTTGGTGGGTAACCAAAGGAAATTATTGACCAGGGGTATTGATTGATATGCTGTGGTGGAGCTTTTTGGGTTTTCTCTTTAGAAAGACATGTTAGAAGATATTGAAAAAATGCATTAGACTATGTAGTTAACATTCTTCATTGTAGGCTTGTAAAAGGAAATATTGGCTGATCCATAAAACCTTTTGAACACCATAGAGATAAAATTTAAGTCAAATTGTGTAACTAATTTCTATCAAACACATTAGGAGAGTGTAAGATGGGAAAGTGCTCTCTCTCTCATCGTGTGGTGGTAGATTATTGTTGTTATGTTTATGTGACAGCTGGCTGGTGGTGGATGTGTGTGTTTCTTTTCTTTTTTTGGTTTGGTTGGGGGGGGGGGGGGGGGGGGTGTTGGAGGGTTGCCTGCATAAATATTGTTTATTGTCGATGCATAAACTGATTTCATCGCTTGTTAACTTTTTTCTTTCACTTTTTGTTTCTATACTTTGTAGGTTGTTAAGGGCTTCTATATTGTTTCTTCCTATGCCTTAAAGGCTTCTTATGGGGATTGTTTAGATCAAGGTAGTGAGATTGCGAGAAATGAGTTGAAAAGAACTTTGCATGGTGGGTTATTGCCATAAGTGGTAACAATTGTTGAAATAGCATGCAAAATACAACCACTTGATTTTTGTGAGACAGTTTGCTTCTTATGGTTATAGCACCATAAAGCAGTATTAGAAGGCTTTCGCCATCTTCAGCTCAGGAAGGAAACGGAAATAGTATTTATGGAAGTGCTTGATATATCTTGTGTGCAGGTCAATATGTAAACACTGTTGTGATGAATCCTCCATTCGGGACACGAAAGAAAGGGTCTGACATGGAGTTTCTGTCCATTGCTCTGAAAGTGAGAGTTCACTTTATTTCCTAAGCCATGTCATCTGGTGTTAATGTTTCTAACTATCTTCCAGTTGTTATCAGGTTGCATCTGAAGCAGTCTATTCTCTGCATAAGACTACAACAAGAGATGTGAGTAGTTATTTTGTAACGTTTTAGTTAAGTTACGGAGTTGAGGGTATAATTGCTTGATGCATGTTTAATTTTTTTGGTGTGCAACTGCACTAACAGAGCGTCAAACTTCGTCACACATACCCATGTGAATGTGAAGACAGCATGTCCATTGGTACCCCATAGAAATCTGGATTATATGTTAAAATATTTTTAAAACTAAAGCATTATTGCATAAAGAAGCTTTAAAATCTCTCAGAAGTAAGATTCAACCAAGATGTTAGAAAATATTATATTTCATGTCTTGCAAAACAACTACACAGATGTACTTAAAAAGTGATGGATCATTTCCCATAAACTTGAAAGTAGACAGTGACAGGTAGGCAGGTGGCAATCTGGTAGGTTCTTCATTTTCATCGACCAGATTCCTGGGGTTTTAATGGTCAAAAAAGGGCGAAAGTTTATTAATGTTGCTTTGCATCAGTCATGTTACCTTTCAAATTTATTGTGTGGTTTTTGTTTTCTACTTTTTTTCATGTTAAACCTATTCAATTGCTGATTTAGTCTATCAACCATTTGAGTTATCAACTTATGTAGGATGTTCCTGGATCGAAGAAAATCCAATCATGCTGCTTGTTCATTTTACATGCTATCAACTGCTCCGTATCTTGCCTAATTCTATCGTGCTCTCTCTCAAAAAAAGTACCATCAATCACTCCATGATAGAATGGAAATCTATTGTATTTACCAAAAAAATAAAGAAAAAGAAAAAACTGTAGTCATACAAGCAACATACCTTCCCCAGTATTGGTAAATGATCATAAAGAACAAACGTTAATTCATCTGCTTGTGGCCTGTGATACAAAATTGTTGGATAAATTTCTAATTTAGTTGTGAACATGCGAGATATATTATAAAACGATTCTTGATTGATAAACCATAAAATCAAACTTTTTTTTGGTGGTAAACATAAAATCAAACTCATATGGACATCCCATGTTTTGACGACTATGGTAGTTCAATGGTTTACTGCTGGTTTAGATTGTCACATCATTTGACACAAGTCAACTCGACCAGCTTTTTTATCTTATCTGTGCTTGAACCATTACTTTGAACAAAATGTTCTTTTGGGGGAAAAAAATGCAAGTGCTACATTATTTGTGGCTACTTCTGTTTTGCCAATGTTTATGTGCTGTACAGCATTAGATGCAAAGACATCCATATAAATATATGACGTTTAAGAATTAGTATTATCATTTTATGTACACTCAAACTATGTAAGTTTTCTTTATTGTCAATATGATGCCCTGACAATTTCATTTGACCATTGTTTTATTTATATGAGGGTAAGATGCAGAGACATTGTAGGAATTGTTTATGGAATTCAAGAGTAACAGTGGTTGTCATGTCAACCTTCATCAATATGATTTATGCAGCCTGATTCTTTTCGAGTACCTTTTTCTGGAAACAACTTTGGTTATTTTATTGAAAAGTTGCAACCAGTGCCCTGATTAAGAAGCCTTGTTTCAAGTCACAACCATTTGGATCAACTTTGTAAATCCTTCTTCACAGTTCAGTCCTTTTAAGCATTATGTTCGCTGCTAATACAAGTTATATGATGTCCCTTGTCCATGTCTTCTTAGGCTTTGTCCTACATTTTTTGAGTCGGTCGTTTACTACAATCTGAGATTATCTTCTTATCATAGTATTCACCAATTTGCAATTGCAAATGTCAATACTATTTTATCTAGTCCTTATAATATTTGTTAGTTCAACCCTTCACTTTAGTGATGTGTTCCTGAGTCAACGCTATTTTGGTTGGAAAAGCATGAATGATTTTGTGATACACATTTGATCAGTGCTTGTATGTACAGAAAATGTCAAGTAGTTGAAGAAGTAACATTGTACCAAATAGATTTGTGGAAGAGAACGTTAGAGGATAAGGGCTTAAAAATTAACAAAATAAAGATAATATATAGACTATAGGTTTAATGAAAATGAGGCATAATTAAGACTGATGGACATGAGATATCTCTACATAATCATTTTTGTGTTATTTAAGATCTAGTATACGATATAATGGAGGGATAGACAAAAACATATGTAATAGAATTAAGCTAGTTAATGAAGCAATGAGCTGCTTTTAAGGTATTATATGATCTCATACCTTGGAGACAAACATAAATTTTATAAAATATGCTATGCTGCGTGGATCAAAATATTGAAGGACAAAAGGTTCAGAAAAGAAAAAACAAGATGAGTGTAGTACAAATGAGGGTGTCAAGATAGATGAGTGATAAAGCAAGAATAGAGAGAAATGAGTTGTAGGAGTTGCATAAATTATGGACAAAGCGATGGGGAGTCGATTGAAATGTTATATGAATATACAACAAAGATCTAAGAGGGCTTCAGTAAGGAGGCGCACTACAATTTGCATTGAAAAAGATGGATGAAAACCCAAGATGATAACATGGGTGGTGGTTGTGAGAAAAGATGTGGAAAAGCTTGTGACGATATCAAAGATGATACTAAATAGGAAAGCTTGGTGAATGAGGATCCATAAGCTGCTGAACCCAAATGGTTGGAACAAGGCAGGTTGGCCATAATTATGTTGTTGGATTGAATGTTATGGTTATAAACTTTTAAATCATACAAAGTTATGGGAAAAAATGACTGAATGTGGAGAAAAGGCACATCAAAGAGGACCTTGGAAGTTTGGATACGAATGATCAACATATTCTAATAGTAATGCAACTTAGATTCCAAGTTGTGCTGTGTTGCCCAGATATAGCAACCCAAAAAGGGAGGAAGGTGAATTGGGTTCTTTAAAAATTTAATTAATTAGCAAGTATGTGCACTTAGAAATTTTTCATAAGTAACTCTAGTGTGGTGTGATAAAGATAATATGCAATCAATCACAAAAAGTATCATAATCAAACACAGCAAGTTTATAGTGGTTTGGCATAAAACTCAGCACCTACATCCACTCCCCAAGAAATCTTTGGGAATTTCACTAACACCACTAGCCTACCTGGCTAGCAAAAGCTTGTTTATGGGCACAAGCAAGCCTTACAAGCACACACACTGGTAGACCTCTACCCTCACACGTTTCACAACTGTGAAACACAATCTTAAAGTACAAGAATGTTAATTCTATATAAGGAGCTCCTAAAGATGAGCAGATATTCAAAAATATGCGTTATAACTTTTTGAAGAACACTTCTCAAGATAGCTTCTTTCTTTAAGTACGTAGTAGCAATGAATGAAGCCTTTTATAGAAGCTTTGAATGTTTTTCAAGAGTGATTGTTGGAGCTTTAACACCACGCTAAAGATGAAAAAAATAAATGCTATTCAAGAGGCTTTGCAAGTAATCAATGTGGCTCTTCAACTATTTCTCCAAAATAAGAATATTTTTCAACGTATTTTTCTTGCCCTTTTTCTCTCTATTTTTCAACTATTTTTCTTTTCTTTTCCTCCTTTTTGAATCATTGGACAAGAGAGGTATTTATACACAACAAAAAAAAAAAACCATTGCAGGCCGTTGTGAGATGGAAAAATAGAAATAGAATTTCTTGAAACATTGGAAAAATAGCCGTTAAGAAAATTTTTCAAAGCCATTGGTCGACCAAAAATAATTTGCTCTCTGTTTTGGTTTCAGGCAGCAACAGTGGTCGACCAATTGGTCGCCCATTGCTAGGTTCAAAAAAGTTTCAGAAGAAAAGGCCGAGAGCTCAAGTCCGTTGGATGACTAATTTTAACTGCTGGTCGTCCAATAAGCCACAAACAATTTTTCCTCCAGCCATTGGATGGCCATATGGCTGACCAACTAAAATTGGTCGCCTAATCCAAGGTACCGGTCGTCTAATGGAGAAGAAGCTACATGTTGGACGCCCAGTTCGGTGTCTAACTTTAAATTAGACCCCCAAAAAAGTTAGACACCCAATTGGGCGTCTAACCAAAGTTAGCATCGTGTTGGACGCCCAATAGGGCAACCAATCAAAAGTTGGACGCCTAATTGGGCGTCTAACTCTAAGAGATTTTAGCCTGACACACGTCCAACTCCAAGAGAAAATAGAGGGAAATAGATTCATGGCACAGGGAAGTTGGAAAAAAAAATTTGCAAGGCAAGAGAAATAATTTGGCTGCTCAGTTTGCGTAAAAGACTTTGTAAAGTAACTAAATCCAGTTCAAGATAATGCAAATACAATGAAACAATAATTTTAGAAACTCATTTTGGCAAGTAGATCATCCCAATATAGAGTCCTGTTAATTTGAAAAATAAGTGCACACAAGACACATGAAAACCATTTAATAATCATGAAATCCAAGTCCTTTGAAAAATTTATTTTGCATTACAAACTCTTTTGAAAAACAATTTAACTTGAAGAACACATTCATAAAATTGTTACTTAACCTGTGTTACCTTTTATTTGATTTGAAATTTACTTTAAACTGAAGCAAACACCTTTCAGGATGGATAATCTGAAATCACTTAATCTCAACAATAATATGATTAGTACCATAATTATTTTGTATTCATCAAAATCATTATTAGGTCAACATGCTGGAACTATTTAGGACCATAAGTTGTTATCACAGTTGCCAACAGATGAAGTTCAATTTATACTCTGTAAGAGTCAGGTGCTATATATGCAATAAAATTCTTTTTCATCTGTGCATCAAGCAGTGTGTATACTGCTGCAGGGTTCCCCTCCTACACGTGGAACATACATTCCACAATCTTATTTTCTATCCATTTCTTTAATGTTGTCATACTAATTCATGTGGATCCATTGATTGCCATGATTGCACCCTTCATTTTCTGTTTCATGTTTGTCTGATGCACAGCACATAAAGAGAACAGCCTTGCGGGATTACAATGCCAGTAGTGCGGAGGTTTTGTGTGAGGTATACAGAAATAAGACCCTATTAATTTTTTTCATAACACATCCTTGTAGGAGTTTGCAGTCATCTTTGCATGCCTGAGTTCATAGAAGAAACATCCTAATTTTACCTCCAAAATTTGGATTTCGCATTTGGATTTCATTTCCAGTTTTACTAGATATGAATGTTTACCTTAATGGTGTGGTAAAGCATGGACTCTCTTTCATACAAATTTTACAGTGGACGTGCATTCACTCGTTTATATTTTTGTGGCACCGTTTCCGGGGCAATGTTAATATTGATCCTTCTTATTGTCCATTTGTTACTGGTTTTGTAGCTTAGGTTTGATGTGCCGCAACTCTACAAGTTTCATAAGAAAAAAGAGGTTGATATAGCAGTGGATCTCTGGCGCTTTGTTCCATGATTCAGTTGAGGAATTGTTGACAGAAATGCTTCATAAGATTTGGCTGCCCAGGATGGGGAAAATTTCTTTCAGCTCAAACACATCAGGACTCAAAAATGCTTCGGTGGATGGTATGTTTCATTAGAATTCCGTTAATCAGGCAAGATCTCCGGATTGCTCCGAACCATTCCGGTGGTGACTCGGCTAATTCATGTTATGATGAGAGGGAAAGCTAACTGTTGTTACCTGATGATACTTGTAATCAATTGGACGGTACTTTCTGATGAACATGTCCCGGTTTTTGAAGGGTAGAAAACTTTCAAGATTGGATCCGTGTTTGTTCATATCTCTCACAACAATTAGAAATTCATCTTTAGCAATCTTAAATCAGATTGAGATCACAGCGAGCCACGGTGCCTTCTACATGCAGCGAACCATGCCAAGATTCAGTGGCTAAATTCTTATCATCAGGAATCCTAGCAAAATGTCAGTATGGTCATCACATTAAGCAAAGCTTCTTGATCACCGTGCGATGACATCGATAATTGTGAGTTGTGACGTTAGCGTAGTGGGACATCTTAACCGAGAAAAGTTGGCGAATTGTCGTGATCTACTTCGAATTCTTTCGGAAATATGGTTAGAAAAATGAATGATCGGTTTCCGTCTTGGGGCGACGGGAAGTTTGTCCGACCCAAAAATCCAATCTGACCTGTAGCTGTCTTCTATTCCGGTGAGATTTAGCTTGGATTTTCTTTTATTTTATTTTCCTCTGAATTATGGACAGGTGAGCAAGGTTTTTACCAAGCCACGGGTCATGTAGAGTTGGTTATGGATTATAGCCTAGCTAGGTCAGGCCATGGGGCCACAACTATGCGTCAAAAATAAAGGATGCCTAAAATATTTATCCAATTGGATCTTTATAATCTCTATGTCGTCATTCTTCGATTTTATCAGCAAGTGGGCTGTTGTTGCCCATTCAGTCAGTCATTTATATTTCCTGACAATTGGTTGCAGTGATAGCACTCTCAAAATCCGATTTAGAAAATTTCTCATAGAAATTAAAAAAAAAAAAAATGACGACGGCTCACGAGTAACAATTTGGTGCTGGCATCTCTTAAAACCACAAGCTTTGAAGCCAGAGAAGCTTCTTAAAATAACCACATCCTTAGATCACTAGCTAACGTACGAGTCTCCTCGCGACTCGGGCTCATTTCACCAAAACCCGTATCTCAGGTCAGCAAGCTACTGTTTTCCATACGAGATTTTGTCTCATATAGAGACATTAAAAGAACTCCCAGTGGGAGCCGGAGGACGATGATAGCCTAATCTAATGAATGCCTCAGAAATGTAGATGATTTGATGGGTCAAATACCCTAGGAGAAGGAACACCTACTATAATTTGGTTTCTCTTGTCCTCATGCTATAAATAAAGCGGATTGATTGATGCTAGACTTAAAAAAAAGGGCACACCATGCTCGTTGGTCTTTAAAAATAAACGGGGTTGGCTCCCAACCAATCAACACATGAAATTTGATGGAACTTGGGATGTTGGTCCTAAGATACCCTTTCAGAACGGCAGTCTGGACCATTTGACTAGAAACAAGGAGCCATTGTTTTTTTTTTTTTTTTTTAATATCTCAACAAGTGGTCATGAAATACGCGATTAGTTAACAACCCTTTTCTTACCAAAGTATCCATATAAACTGCTTCCTTAAATCGCTACAATCCTCCAATATACGTAAACTTAGTATTCTTAATACTTGTGTACATAAACTTAGCATACTAAAGTTTTTATGTGCCTTCTTTTGTCCTTTCCACTTTGATAACGAAGTCTAGATATCAATGAGATCCTGAAACTTAAAGGTCCAGCTATTCTACGCGGATCTTGGCGAGGATTGCGTGAAATCCAACGTTATTGATACATGTGTATTTTAATATTTACTTGAGCGTTGATGTATTAATCTTAACTACTTGGAGATAAGATGGAGGTCAGCGTCCATGGTAAAGCAAAGCAGCAGATCTCCATGGTGGAACGTAGAGTAATCAAGAAAAGTTAGAGATCAGAGACATTTCTTCGGAGCCAAGAAAGCAACAGTGGTTTTTGAATTTAAACATTCCATATCATATGCGAGTGCAGGATCTCATCACCCAATATCTTTCATCTTGGGATATCTTTATAGTGATTAGTTTATTTGGGAAGGAGCTTGCTCGACGGATCCTTTCTATTCCTCTCACAGCTGGACACATTCATGATATGAGATTATGAAGGAGATCTTATCTTTCCAGGGCCCCCACTTTGAACCTTATTGAGATATTTAGACCTCAGCCCCAGAAGTCGCGGGATGCGAATTGGATATGGAAGCTTTCTGTTCATCCTAGGTCCAATTATTCATATGAAAGCTTTTGTGGGACTGTCTACCTTTATGCTCTCAGTTGTCGAAAAGGGATCTTCATATAGAGGCCACGTGTCCGCTGTGTGGACAGAGGAGACTATTGATCATGTCATTTTCACTTGCCCCACTTTGAGCGGGATTTGGACGAGGATGAGTTATGATTGCAGAGTGGATGCTATTGGTTCCTTGTGTTCCCCATTCCTTGATGCTCTTCGGAGGACCACTAGACAGCGCAGTGCCCTGTAGGCTATTACTGCCTATCAGATATGGCTTATGCGGAACCGGCGTATTTTTTTGGATGAGACTACTTTTCCTTGCAGATTAGAGCGGAAGGTTAGATCTATGGTTGCTGAAAGTGAACTTCTCCCTACCGGGTCTGCTTCTTACTACCCTGGGCACTGGAGCTCCCCAACTGTTTCGACAGCGAACCGTCGGACGGTTTATATTTCTTGGAAGCCCCCCTCCAGGGTATGTTAAGATCAACTTTGATGGGAGTGTTCGTGGTAGACTTGCTGGGTCTGCATTTATTATCTGCGGGACGGATGGAGCCTTGTTGGTGGCTGGAGGTATTGGCTCCTTAGATTCTTCTGTTCCCATGGCCGAGCTTTATGCACATGGGCTTGTATCTTTCATGCTGTGAGACAGCTTCGTGTGCCATGCCTGTTTATTGAGGGGGATTCTCTCTCTGTTATTCGGTGGCTTCGCTCGGATTCTAGAGATCATATCCCCAGCAACCTTCTTCTCACTATATTCATGCTGATATTCACAGCGTCCGCATCCGTCACATCTACCGGAAAGCTAATTCTGCGAGATTGGGCTGCGACGGTTGTGGCTTATCATGGGGGTTTTGGAGTTGGAAACAGGGTGATCCCTGTCCCTTTGCTCTTAAGCAGATTTTGTACTCTGATATCTCTGGGCTGACTCGTGAGACTAGTGTGATTATCGTCTGTAAAAAAAAAAAAACTGAAGAAAGCAAAAGTAATAAACAAATTATAGAGGGAAAATCTCAAAAAATATTAATGATTCTCTCTTCCTTGTCCACCAGCTAATGCTTAAGATTTTTTTTTTTTTGATTGCTTGGAATTTGGCACCTAACACTCTCGCAGTGACGTAGGCGAGATTTGATCTGAAGTCCTTGGTGCAACAACCAAGATGCACCAATCAAGAGAATATTGCTACCAAGATAGCTAACACACAAGATGTTAGTTTCTAAAGCCCTGTCAGTGCAACGACCGCCAACTTCTTGGACTTCCCCACCAGTTTATCGTATCTATACTTTTAGTTCTACTTTGGCCTACAAACTTTCACTTAAAATCCATTTTGGTCCTTCACACTTTTAGTTCTTATAGTTTAATTCTTATGTTGTATATCATAATATATAAGATTGGTTAAAATTGATATAATCACTATTGTACCATCTTCTCAATCAATCTATATGTTCATATTATAATGGTACATGCTATTCCATCAATTTTATCCGATTTAATATAATAAAATATTAAAAATATAATATTTTAAAAATATGAGAGCCTAAACTGTATCAAATGAAAGTTTAAACTAAAAGTATATTTTAGCCTTTGTTATTTCTATTAAATAAGGTAGAAGGGTACATAGCTGTCTTAATCATGCCTTGAGTGTTGCAAATATATATTAAGTTTAGATTTAAAATATAATATTTTAGCTAAAAAGTCCTTTGACCTCATCCACCATCTCTAGGAGTGGCAAAATGGATCCAAGCCATTTGTCTGACCCGCATCCAATATGCCATAAATGAATTTAGATTTAGGTTAAATAGGTTTGGGTTGTAAATAGGTTGACCCATTGAGACCCATATATTAAGTGGGTTGGGGTTCAGGGCTGATGTTCTTAACCCATTTAAGTGCTAGCTAAGTTGGATTGGTTTCAGTGGACCCATTTATTTAACCCATTAATATTAGGTTAAATGAGTTAAACATATTAAATAGGTTGACACCTAACCTTTTTATTATTGGTTAATAGGTTAAGTAGGTTAAGCGAGTCGGATCATGTAACCTATTTATTAAACAGATCACCTTCAGATTTAAAATTTTAACCTATTTAGATAATGGATTGGATTGTTAGTAATTTTTATGATCAATCGATATTAGATATGACTCAACCTGATTGCTACCCTAGCCATTAGTACACAAATATAAATTTCAAAAAAAAAAAAAAAGGTAGGTGAACCAAAAAGAAATAGAACCGGCAGATATAAACAAAAAAAGTAAAATTTTACATTTCTCTCTCTAAATTTATTTTTGGGTTTTATAACCATAAAGAATCATAGCATTCAGAGTAATAAATCTTATAACGATATTAGGTTTCATTAAACCCGGAGATTTCATAAGATTTTTAGATCTTGTGGTAAGATTAAATTTGGCTAGAAAAGGTATTTTTTAATTTTTTTTAAATTTGTATTTTCAAGTTTGGGCAAAGCTTGAGGGATTTTGTTGTTGCTAGTGAATTTATTTTGGAGTTTGCCTAATGGCTTTTTCTTTTATATTGAAGAGTTTTTTTAAGTAAATTTGGTATCCATTTATATTTGATTTTATTTTTCTATATGTCTAATAATTAATTGTCGTCTTGGTTGCTTGGTTTAGAATTATTAGTTTATTATTAATACTTAGATTGATATCTTATGAATTTTAATTTACACATAATTTGGTGCTTACTCCCAACAAGTAATATTAGAGATAGGTTATTTGGGCATATTTAGACAGCGTGCATTAAAGGAAAGATAATAAGGGTGCAATGATCAAATTCATAGCTACAAATTATTTAATTTGGAAGCCAAAGATGAAAGATATCCTTTGTTTTAAGGATTTGTACGATCCTATTAAATTGAGTGATGCCAAACCAGCTACTCAAATCTAAAGGTGATTGGAAAAAGATGTATAGAAAGGCCATCAGATTATTAAACAGTGAGTGGATATCAGAGTACTCCACCATATGGCTAAAGAGACATATGCTTAGGTACATTGGAATATATTAGAGAGTCTCTATGAGAGAAAATTACATAAAATAAAGCTTTCGTGATTAGGAAGCTTATGAATTTGAAATACTAAGTTGGAAGATCGGTTGCTGAGCACTTGAGTGATTTCCAAGACTTGATATCATAAAATAGTGCTAGATGATGAAGTGTAAGTGCTTTTGACGCTAGTAGTTCTACTCTGATTTTATTTTCTCTTGGTGAAAAACAACATATTCAATGAGGAAACAGGGAGAAAGGATCTGCGCATAGATATATATTTCATAGCTCCTGTCATAGAAAATGGGGAAAGAAGTAAGTGTAGAGGTCTTAAATGATGTAGTAAATCTAGTCTAGAGGAAAATTTAAATATTATCACTATGGCAAGGAGGGTCACATAAAAGAAATTGCAAGGCTTGAAAAAAGGGTTGGCAAGATAGTAAGAATAAAAAAAAAGCAAATGATTAGAATACTACTGCCATGTATCTAATGAGAAAGTGATAGTTCTTTCAATTGGAAGGGTGAATGTAATGCTGAAACCCTCATGTTGAGTGGGTTATTGAAGCCACAATTTTCTACCATACTACTTCTAGGAAGGAATTCTTTACTGCATACAAAGCAGAAGATTTTGGCAGAATGAAGATGGGTTATAATAGTTTTGTAGATGTTATGGGAGTTAGGGATGTGTGAATACAGGTAGATGTTGGTTGCACACTGACTCTGAAGGATGTATACTATGTATCAGATTTGTGCCTAAATTTAAGTTTTGCCGATGCCATGAGTCTTGCTGGTTATTATACTCACTTTGGTGATGAGAAAAAATAAAAGCTCGCCAAAGGATCACTAGTTATTGCTAGAGACAAGATTTGTTGTATGTTGTATAAGACTTAAGGAAAGCTATGCAAATATGAGTTAAATAGCTTTGCCAAACTTATGGCATAAATGGTTGGCTCATATGAGCTAGAAAAGATTGTAGATGTTGGCAAAGAATTCCCCCTCATTTGTTTTGCCAAGGGTATGATTCAAAATCCCTATGATTATTGTTTGTTTGGCAAACATCATTAACTTTCTTTTAGAAAATTAAAATCTTCCAGAAGAAAAAAAAAAAAGAATTGGTTTATTTTGATATGTGTGGTCCCATTGAAGTAGAGTTGTTAGAAGGTAGTAGATATTTTGTTATTTTTATTGATGACACTTCATGAAAAGTGTGGGTATATTTTTTGAAAGCAAAAGCTTAGGTTTAGCTCTTTAAGAAGTTTCATGCTATGGTGGAGAAGAGAGAGGTAAGCCTTTGAAGTATCTTCTTACGGATAACAGAGGTGAATATATATCATGCCAGTTTGAAAGTTACTATTTAGAGCAAGGCATCATACATGAGAAGATAATTTTTGGTATCACACCACATGATGGTGTTATTGAGAGGATCAATCAAACAATTATGGTTAAGATACCTTGAGAAAGTATGGTCTAAATAGAATGTTTCCTACTTTCACTTGAAGGTATTCGGTTGCAAAGCTTTCTAATAAACAAAGACAAAAGTTTGACGATAAAGCCACCTCATGTTTATTTCTAGGTTATGGAGATACAAAGTTCGGCCATAGGTTATGAGTTCTAGAAAGAAAGAAAATTAAGAAAAATAATGATGTTGTATTTCTTGAATATAAGATGGGTAAATTTGGATACATTAGAGAAGTCTCAAACTATTAGTGTTCTTGACCTTACACCAATTTCTCCTATAGTATAGGTTGTCATAGATGGGAAAGCATTGTACAAAGAACATAGGAATGATGATGAGCCAATAGTAGAATTTATTGACCACATAAATATAGAGGGTGTTGAGCAGAGAAAGCAACCTCTTTTACTTTATATTGTACAATCGTTAGTTAAGAAATTTATTAAAGAGCATCATATCTATCAGATATCCCAATTTTGAGTATGTTCTGCATATGGATGAGAGGGAGCTAGGGAGCTTTCAAGAAGTTTAGACTCATAAGAACAAAGATCGATGGATGAGGGCAATGCAAGAAGAAATGAATTCTTTACTAATGAATAAAACATATGAGCTAGTTGAGATTCCTAAAGACAGGAAAGCCTTAAAAAATAAATGGATGTTTAAGTTGGAAAAAGATAGTAAAAAATTAGTTACAAAGAATCATAATATTCAGAGTGGTAAATCTTACGGTGGTATTGAGTTTCATTGAAATATAGAGATTTCATAGAGTTCCTAAATTTTGTGGTACGATTGGATTTGATTAGAGAGAGGTATTTCTTGTATTTTTTTAAAACTTATTTTTTAAGTTTGAGAAAAACTTAAGAAATTTTATAATTTCTTTCTTGATATAGTAAATTTGTTTAAAACTTGTCATGTAGTAAATTTTATAATTTACACACAGACTTGTTGAATTAAAATTTGCATGACTCTAACCTTAAATAAATTATGATGCCTAGTTAATTTATTTGGTTGATTTACGGCAGTGGCATGATCACCATGCCCATACGTACGGCAGTGTTCCTAGGCTTGTGATAAGGTGTATGAAAACTAGTGTATAAAGGCTTCTGTCTCTTGTTGCCTTTTATCATCTACCAAAAGTAAAGCCTTCTCTATAAAGATTATGAGAATACCAAGGATATATTAGATATTATTAAAATTCATATAATGCAATAAAAGTAAACGAGTCTGAGTTTATGGGGATGTGCCCTGGTGCAACAAGAAGAGTGCTACTGGTTCAAAATATATATAAAAATAATCTTTTCAGCGTACATCTGAGTCCCACGTCCCAATCTCAATCAAATGCTCATGGCCAGCTCAATCAAACCTTAAGAGAACATACAAAGAATAAAGAATAATGATGGCGAAGAGGAAAAGAAAGAATCAAATGCTCATTAATTAGCTATCTCAATCAAATCTTTAAGAATACGTAGAAGAAGAAATTAAGGTCTATATACAAGCGTAGACCTTCCTTGTAAGTCCATGACTCAATTTTTTATTGCAAGAGGTTTATAATTTTTTAGCCAATGGCTATTAACTCATTAATTTAGTTGGCATCCAAACTCTATATGAAGATCTCTGATCCATTCAATTCCGACTGATGGCAAACAAGCACGATATTGTTCAAAGAAAATAAAGTTTTAGTTTATTCCCATAAGATATTGCGTGACAATTTGAAACTGTCAGTCGAACTTATCTTAATTGGTAGTTGACACCACACTTTTTAGTCAAAATATCATACTTTTGGAAGAAAAAAAAAAGGAATCATTTAAAAATAAAAGACTAATTAAATGGACAAAACCAATCTTCGATTTGGCTTTAAAAAAAAAAGCAATTTCTTTTTATCAGAATAATAATCTGAAACACCTCTAATCCTTGGAGAAAACTCTTTGAAATCCATCAGAGAACCTCATTCCAAATAGATTTGCGATTTCATTAGGTTGTAATCAAAAATTGTGACGACTTGTCAACAATTGAGGGCTATAAAACTACCTTGGTGCATGGGTGTGTGTATGATTATTAACAGTGCCATGCAAGGGTGGTATTAATTAATATATTGATCAAGTTGAGCCCCACGTCGTGGCGCGTTGGTCTCCACATGTTTGGGAAAAGATTAGTTTATTGAGTTGATATCATCTCCAACAGATGGTGGCAAATCATCGAGAGCAATATTTTTACTGCACCAAATCTCCGTACCTCCACTTACCTTATTATTATTATTATTATTATTATTATTATTATAGACATATATGAAAGCTCAAACTAACCCTTATTTTATTAGTTTCATTCCATGTTGCATTGAAACTACGTGATGAGAGAGAGAGGGAAATTAAGAGGGTTTGAATTTGGTGGTGAGGATTGAGAAGGCACCGAGCTAGATAGCCTACCTAGCAAACAGGTTTCATAGGGGCGGGTTGTCTAATACTTTTTATTTGCTATTGTTTGCTTTGAGTACTAGCGTGTAGAATGACACAAGGGATGCACAAACTAGTAGTGGAAGATGACACAAAGGAAGAAGTCTTCAAAAAACAATGGTAGATATCACAAATGATCATAATGAATCTGTGACATGTGAGTGTAGAGTGAGACCTATAAGACTCTTGGGAAACACATCATTCCCTGTGATACAAACAGATCGATTGAGCATGATTCATGAGAGATATGGCATTCTAATCTGCACTCCAATCCAATAATCTACAACTTGATGCATCCTAGACTATTTTCCACGCACATAACACAAAGTAACAACAGAGAGAGGTAGGTAGGAATGGAATCTAGCATGAATGTTAGGAAGATCATGCTTGTTGGTATAACTAGCTTGCTAAAGAGAGGGGAAAAGTTGATTATACAAAATGGGCTATGATTTTCTCGTTGGAGGGATACCCAATTCAAAAGGATCCATCTTGATTTGTCCATTGAAAAATTCAGAACCAAATCATATATTTTAGTGCTTTCTAGCTTGTTCATGTGAAGTTTTATGCTATTTTTATAGATATTTGAAGAAGTTTTTTGTGGGAGTCAACTCTTATGTTGAATAACTCCAATGACCATGCAGCAATCATAATTCATAAAGAAGTCTTTTTTCAAATAAAATGATAAAATTCTTGATAAATTGATATTATGTCATATAAGAAAAGCCTTAATTGAAGTAGGTTAAGCAGATGATATTTAAGAAAGAAATATTTTTTAATAAAAAATCTTTCATAAAAACACTTATGCAATCAGTACCTCTAAATCCGCTATATTTAGGCTAGTTAAATCGGACCACATCAATACTCTAAATATTAAAATTTATATATTTTTGATTAATACATATTTTAATATATTTTGATTATGGATGTTTAATTTAAATATTTTATCAAATATTCTAATATGCTAATATAGTAAAAATAATATATATTTTATATTCAATAACACCTACATTGCATAGTATCAAAATATGTGATTTTTCGTATTTAAATATTTTAAAAATATAAATCATGATTAATGATGTGAACCTAGGGTTTGAATTTTTTAATTATAAATTTGAAAATGAAAAGAATAAAATGCTCTCTCTCTCTCTCTCTCTCTCTCTCTCTCTCTCTCTCTCCTTTTTATTTTTATTTTTTTTTTTTTTAAAAGTATGATCCATCTCAAATAAGTATAATATTAGGGTTAAGAATACTTATGCAAACTTGTTGGAGAGGCTAGTTGATGCAACGCTCTTACAAATAAATTTATATTAAAAGAATGCAAATAAGCGTTTGCCGTGCTGCAGCAAGCCACTTGGCATGTTTCTTGAGATAAAGGTAAAGGTCTTTGTCAATTGTCATGACTCAATAGGCATGTTCCTCGCCTTACAATAAGACAATTAAATATTAGATGATCCAATGGCTTTGTCCTCTCCATGCTCATGTCTTTTATTAATTTCCTGGCCAATAAAGTCGATGGAATGACGTAAACTATACAAGAGCGATCACAAAGCACGGCTCACAATGAACCCACTTATAAGTCTCAGAGATCCTCATCCAATTTGGTAAACGGCACGATCGAAAATTTTTATGTTTCAATATCATAATCATCAATTTGGTTCTCGTGATCACACGAGACAAGCGTGTACCCTACCTAGAAAGAAACAAAGCAAAGAATGAGTCCCCAAGTGAGCTCTAAACTATCATTTTAAGTGGATATGTGTGACTTTTCTTGCTCCATGTGTAACGCCTGATTTCACTCCAATCCAAACCATCCCAATCTAAAATCCACGTCATAATGGTGGTCATGAGTTAAAGTAGTTAATTTAATCTCTCTCGGGCTATCAAATCCATCTTTGAGCTAAATTGACACGAAGAGAATCTTGAGCAAACTCAAAAAAAAAATAGTATATTAATTGCGTAAAGTATATAATTACATGTTGTCATCTAAATAAATAGTATAATACACAACATTCAAACGTTCAACATCTTATGATTTCATAGTTACATAATTTGCTCAACTTGTTTGGCTCCACTTAATATAGTTCAAATTGCAAATAAGTTGAGAGTTGGTTAAAATTAAATTAAAGATTAAATTATATGGTTGGATTGATCTAGCACGCATCTCAATAAATTAGAGTTTACGTAAAATACAATCTAACCAAATTTGTTCTATCTATCTTCATACTTTTGGATTGTTATGCTCAACAAATAACAATATAAATTAAAAATATATAAGTATAAATAAAATAAATAATATAATATACAACATTCAGACGTTCAACATAACTTATAATTTTATAATTACATAATTATCCAACATATCTTGACTTCACTTAATCTAACATCAAACTATGAATAGGTTGAGAATAGGTTAAAATTAGATTAAAAATTAAATAAATAATTAAATATATTTGATATGTATCTCGATAATTTATAATTAATTACATGAAATACAACCTAACAAAATTTGTCCTATTGAATACCTTCATGCTTCGGGATAATTGTGCCCAGCAAAAACCATCATAAATTAGAAATATGCAAGTATAAGCAAAAATAAAAACTTTAAACGGACACGTGTCGATCAGCAGTTCACCAGTTTTGGAAACCCGGACCTCCCCCCATCCACCGCCGGCAGCGTATCAGCCTTGGGGAAGCCGTGCGAACATGCGGGGGACAGCTGGCGGGAAACAACGATGTCTCAGAGCACCTAATTATTGGGGGGAAAAAAAAATACTATTTAAAATTATATGATAAGTATTTTAAAGTAAAGTATATATATATATATATTATGCATTCTTCAGAAGAAAATAAGATGATAAACCGTGTGCGCCCCATGTCTCATGTGCTTTCAATGCCTAGGTAACACATTTATGCCAAGTAAAATATTAATTGTAAATTTTTATTGTATGCTAAGATTGGATGGTTATTGATGTAAATGATTAGGTGTGTTAGGATAATTTAGTTGAAACATGATCGTGACCGTTACGATTTACAATAAAGATATGCTTCGAATTATCAAATTAGATCAAGTCAACAAAAACATCTCACTCAAATATAATTAGATTCGATTGAATAGCCTGATGTTTGAATGATTAGGATTTTGATTTCTTTTTCTTTTTCTACAAGAGTATAAATTTATTAAGAAAGCATAGTTGTAAAAATATGATGGATTAAGGAAGTGCTCAATAGTTTTGTAGCTCTAACATGAAAATGATGAGCGCTTATGATCATTATAAAAGGAGGCACCAACAATTTATTTTATCATAATTCAATATTTTTACTCTAATGCTAATGATAGTTTAAATCAATATTATTGCCGCTGAAATCCGTCCTTCGACTCGGGCGCGGTCGATCTCCAGGAAGAAGGGGGACGGACCTGCAAAAGAAGTCCACGCGGAGGGATGCTGGGGGTAGTCCTTCGCGGAAGACCCTCCGATGCTCAAGTCAGTGGAAAAGAAATCGGCGATCAACCAGACAGTGGGAGGTGGATCTCTCCGGGAGACCTCTCCGGGGGCGGCCAATCGGAAGCTCCAGAGGGCAGGAGCACCAACGAGCTGCTGAAGAGAGGAGTGGGGTGCGCGTGCCTGTGCCCAAGGAGAGAGAGTGCGTACCTGAGGGAATCTGCGAGTATGATATTTATAGACTGTCACCTGGGTCTTGAGCGTCTTCTGGAAGGTTCGGAGGTTGTTAAGATATGAAGGCGGGCAGAATCAGGCCGTTGTGGGGCCGTTAGAGTCCATATCCCGTTTGCTCGGGCATCGACGGCTAGAGAGCTCCTTGATGTCTCGAGATCTGGTTGAGTAGGCCCGGGCGGTTATGATAGGCTTTAGGCCACGTCCCGGTATGATTTCTTTTCTAGAATGCCGTTCTGGTAGGCTCGGGCTCTCCCGCGTCAGGTTCCGCGGAGGTAGATGTTAGGTTGTGGATCGCTCGAAGAAGCCGAGCTACGGAAGCCCGGAAGGGCCGAGCTATGGAAGCCCGAAAGGGCCGAGCTAAGGAAGCCCGGAAGGGCCGAGCTACGGAAGCCCGGAAGGGCCGGCTACGGAAGCCCGGAGGGGCCGAGCTACGGAAGCCCGGAGGAGACGAAGGGAGAAGGTTAGCCTTAGCCGCCTCGCACGGATATTAATGCAATGATGATTTTACCCCTCAACACATGCCCTCCACTCCCTAGTTCGAAGCGTAGGTTCGGGCGTAGGGAGTACGAGTTCGA
This sequence comes from Calamus simplicifolius, assembly GCA_900491605.1. Classification (NCBI taxonomy): domain Eukaryota; kingdom Viridiplantae; phylum Streptophyta; class Magnoliopsida; order Arecales; family Arecaceae; genus Calamus; species Calamus simplicifolius. The sequence goes on along the minus strand of UESW01004735.1, from coordinate 206,322 downwards.
ATGGTGCGTCTTGGATGGGACGTCTTGGTTTAAATAGCTTGCGCAATGATGCCCTAATTAATACGACAGGGTCATCCCGCCTTCGGGGCTAAGGCTCCCTCGCGAGCGACGGCTGGGATTGCGCCACGCTACGAAATCCGATCGATTGGGCGTTTGTCGAGGCGATTCGGGACGCCTAGGATGAGACGCCCCACCTTTTTAGGGCGGCTTCCTTGGGGAGAAGCGAAGTGATGGCCGCATTGTCGCTATATATATATATGTGCGCATACTCTCGGCGTCTTCTCGTTTGCTTTCAGAAGGTTTCTGGCCTTTCGTCTTCTTTGACGCTTATCGCTTTCGTTTGATACCTCTTTCAATGGCGATGAGCCCCGACGACGTGGCCTTAGAAATTGTTGCCGAAGACTTGGGGAGGATTCATCAGCGGTATGGCTTGCCTGTGGATGTCGTCCTACGGGCGCCGGAACCCGAAGATAGGGTTACCCGGGATTTAGAGTCTGGGGTCTTCATCTACGAAGATAGTTTGAAGGCGGGTCTTCGTTTTCCTCTCCACCCCTTGGTGAAAGAAATCATGACCCACTATAACATCTGCCCGTCAATGGTGGCTCCAAACAGCTGGCGGAATATCGTCGGATTCATCTCCATATGCCACCAGATTCAAATCGTCGCCACTCTCCCCCTTTTTCGTACCTACTACCATCTGATTCCCTGGAAGGAAATCAGAGTGGCCCTACATCGGGCCCCGGAGATCCTTCAACGTTATTGCGGATAAGCCCTCCTCCATCAAGGGGTGGAAGAGTCGGTTTGTTATCGCGGAGGGGAACGTTGGCTCCGACTTCCCTCGGAGATGGGGGGATGTTGCAAGGGATGCGGAGATGCATCCGCTTTGTCGGCGCAGGAGGAGAAGGATTTGGACGTCCTTCGTAACGGACAGGTGTTTTTGGCTAATGATTTGCTATCGGAGGGGGCCCTCTTCGCAGCCGGGCTCAGCCCCCTGGACCCGCAAGGTGAGTCTCTTTCGTGCAGTGTATTTTTCTCGATTAATGTGCTTGGACCTGAGCATGTGTGTTCTGTCTGACAGCCGCAAGGTCGGCGTTGAACCTCTCCAAGAGGAAGAGAGGGAAACGCCCGGGGGAAGGTAGCGGTGCAGATAGTGGCCGGCCCGAAAAAAGGGCTCATACTTCCGCAAGAAGCCCGCCTGGACGCCGGGGCAGTCACGGCAGAAGCACCGGGGGCGAAGGAGGGCCCGGGGGAGAGGTTATGGCCTCCGACCCTCTCGTGTTAGAGATCTCAGACAGCTCGACGAGGCTCCGTTGGTTCGTCCGACCGCGTCCCCCCTGAAAGAGGAACCAGCGACGGATCTGGCGGAGGCGGTCATCGCCGAGGAGCCTACTGTCCCCGCGGGATCGCCGTCGGCTCCGACAGGAGAGGAAGAGGTGGCAGCCGCAGCTGGGGAGGTTCAGGGGGAGCCTTCTCTCGGTCTCCGCAGGGAGTACGGTAGCAGTGAGGCAGGTCAGACTGAGGCCTCGGGAGAGCCTGCGGAGGAGATGCAAGTGGCAGAACAGGCGAGACCTCGGGGGGTCCGATGGCGGAGACACAGATGGTGGTAACCGAGGAAGGGACGTCGAAGGAGGAGACACGGCAAGGCGGGAGCTCCGCATTGGGAGCTTCTTCGAAAAAGGTTTTGGGGAGGCTGGCGCTTGGGCTGGCCGAACTATCTGAAGAAACCCAAGCCAGGGCCTTGGTGGAGGAGGCTGGGAGGTTGAAGGCCTCTCAGACGGGGGCCGCCCAGGCCGGTCCTTCAGGTGGGGTTGGCCAACCCAGCAGCTCGGGTGCTGATATTGAGGAGGCGTTTTCCGCCATGATGAGTCGGCCCTGTATCCGGGCGCGGATCCTTCGGCGGACAAATTTGCAGATTTGGAGTTGGTTGATGCTGCGTTCGGCAGCAAGGCATAGCCGAGAGTATCCATCTCCTTCCCGACATTGACAATACAACCCTGATGAGGATGACTCGGGCCTATGCCTCACGGGTGAGTTACTGTTCTTGCGCGACAGATGTTTCCCGATTGACCCTATTGTGGGTTTTATTCATTTTTTGTCTCGCAGAGCGTTTTGCTCTCCCGGGCGATATGCTGGCGCTTGAGCCTGGCGACAGGGCCAGCATTCAGGCCAGGCGTGATAACGCCGAGCTTCAGTCATGACTAAAAGTGTCTGAAAAGTTCGAGGAGCTCATGGATATGACTGATAGGAGCCTGAAGGGGGCAAGGGCGGCACACCAGGTCCTCTGGACGAGGTGTCCAAGCAGAAACGCAGGGTGGAGGAGTTGCAGGAACTCCTGGCGAAGAATGACGATGCGTGCCTGGAGCTGGCCAGAATCGAGTCAAAACATTCCGCGGAGGTGAAGGCAATGCAACGGAACATAGTGAGAGTATGGGTCGGTTGGGGAAGGAAGCTGCCGACGAGGGGCGTTTGATCAGGATGCTTGGCGAGGTGGAGGAGAAACTGAAGCGCCACGATAGCGAAATTGCCATTTGAAGGAGGCGCTAAATGGCAACAAGGGGTGATAGCTCGAGTGAACAACGAGCTAACCCAAGCCCGAGGAATCGGAACCAAGAGTCGAAGATTAACAGTCTGCAAGAGAGAGTTGAGCTGGTCGGGGCTGATAGAACTAGAGCCAGGAGTGAGGCTGAGGAGTTGGCCAAAGGTTGGCCAGACGAGAGGAGGAGGTACGATCTCATTCTTCCCCCTTTTTATTTTTCCATTGATTCCTTGTGATGCCAACCTATTTCGGCTTTCTCAGATGGCGGAGCTGGGGCTGGAGGTTCGGGCTCTTCAAAGCGAGCTTGTGTCCAGCCGCAACAAGAGCTCAGAATTCGAGGCGCGGGCCGGCGAGTTCGAGGAGCAAAATATATTCTGAAGGCCCAAGTCGCAGAGGCTGAGAACAGGCCGCCGAGGCCAACATGCAGCTCGCCATACTTAAGGGGAGGCAAGACGCTATCAGTGTAGACGCGTTCCATCATGGGATGGAAGAGTGCAAACAGAGGATACTCAGCGGGCACCCGGAATGGGACCTTTCTTTCTGAGTGCTGAAGATCCCGAAGATGGCGAGTCTGAAGAAGAAGATGAAGATGAATATGTTGATGTTTCTGACGCCGAACTTGGCGCGCCCCCGGTCCCAGCGAAGCTGCAGCTTCTGAGGGACGGTCGCAAGCTGCCGCTGAGGGGGCAAAAGTATTGGAGAAGGGCGAGTCTAGTCACACTTTCGCAGATGTAACTGAGGGCCCTTCTAAAGCCGATGCGGCTCCCGGTCCTTAGGAGTCGTTCTTGTATTCCTCTTTAAGACATTGGTCTGACGTTTCTTAATAACTGAAGTTCCCGTTTCCACTTAAGTGCTTTCCTTGCGTGACCTTGTTGTCGTTTCCGCCTCGATTGTGAACGACCTATGGCTCCTTGATGCTCTTAGGTCATCCTTATCTCGAGATTGAAGGAAAAGCACCGGCTAAGGCCGGTGGGCAAACCAGGTCGGCTTGGGCCGATGGGCAAAATAGGTCGCAGGTGCCGACAGACAAAGCAGGTCGGCTGGGCCGACAGACAAAGCAGGTCGGCTGGGCCGACAGGCAAATAGGTCGGCTGGGGCCGACAGGCAAAATAGGTCGGCTGGGCGACAGACAAAGTAGGTCGGCTGGTGCCGACAGACAAAGTAGGTCGGCTGGGGCCGACAGACAAAATAGGTCGGCTGGGGCCGAGGCAAAAAGGCCTTCGTGCTTTCCACTATTCTGTCAATTGTCCTGCTGTTCCGCAGGTGATTCGTTTTTATTTCATCAGAATGGATGATACGGCATAGTGGGGGGGCATAAAGCTGCATCAGAGCTTTCCGGAAGGTGCTCTTTTCCCATGCGGATCACTTCGTCGCGCACGCAATCGCTTACCATTGGAGGACGTCACTTTCGAAGGACGATTTTCTGAGCCCGCCTAGTTTTCGAAGCGTCAGCGGACGATTTCCTGCATTTAATGACTGTGATTCGGGATCAGGAAGGGATCTCGTACACGTCCAACTCAGGCGGTGGGCTTGGCGCGCAGTGGGGTACTGCGTTCATCCTGAGGGGCCACGTGGAGGCATGGGCCAAGTGTTTGAATCTCGGGACTTTCAGCTTTGATAGCTTGTTCCGGTTCTTTTCTGCCTATAAAAAGGGGAGAAAGGGGTCATGTTTGGCTATCCCCAAAGTGTCTTTTCCATCAGAGCTTCCATTATGCTCACTTCTCTGTTGCCACGAGTGGGAGGACCGATTTTTCCTATCATAGGCTCCTTGCCGCCGGATAGCTGGGGCGACCGGGGGGCTGCCGAAGAATGGCTCGCCCTTAGGGGATGAGTCCCGGAGATCACATGGAGAGCGCACATAGGGGGCACAGAGATCACACGGGGAGCACACATATACTCTTCCCGTGTGGCCTTTGTGACCGGTTACGGGGGCTTACGGTAGGAAGTGTATCGACACCCCTGTAGCACGCACAGATTCTCCCTCTTTCGCTGGCCTAGATTTTCATCCCTTCTCTGAGGGGAATCCTTGCCACGGGTCGGAGAAAATGGGAGCAATCCGGGGTCTGATGGTCCCGGCCTCTCGGTCGGGCAGCGGCCTGCGATCCAGCACCCCTCCTAGGGGAGCGGGCTGGCTTGCCTGAATCCTCAGAATCAGCATCTACGGGCCGTGCCACCTTCTGAATTTCTTCACTCGGTGGGAGCCGTGGAGGGTCAGCTTTGTCGACCGTCCAGGCGGGCTGACTGTTTCATGGTTTGCCTGATTTGTCGATCCGGACGCCGAAACATCACAGATTGGTCAGGTCTGCTTTGGAGCAGTTGCCCGAGTTTTGTATTTGCCTTTATTTTATGCATTTCAATGTTCTTGTAACGCCCGTGAGGCATTTGTAACTGACCTTGATCGGCAATAAAGAGAGTTATATTCTATTTTTGATCTCTATCTTTTCTTGTGCCGAACTTTAGTCATTGTTGTTTGTGGGGTACAAAGGCGTCCCGCTCGTCCCTAGACGAGGATCTCACGCCGTCCGAACTAATCGAGGCTCGTGTGTGGCGGTTCGTAGATCATTCAGCGAAACATGCTCCTTGCTCTGGTTAGAAGCCTGGTATTTTCGTGCTTCGCTTTTGCCGGAGCCTGATTTATCGTGGGTCGGCCTTGGCCGAAGTTCAGGGAATTTGCACCCCTTCTCATCATGGTTCAGGGAACCTGTCGCTCGGGCCAGCCGAGTTTCGGAGACATTTGACTTGGCCCTGCCAAGGTTCGGAGATTCAATCACTCGGCCCCGCCGAGGTTCGGAGACCCTGTAGCTCGGCCCTGCCGAGGTTCGGAGGACGTTTTGCTTGGCCCCGCCCAGGTCCGGGGATCTGGGCTCGAGGGAGCAACTTAGTTGTCATTGCGGGCCACAGCGTTAGGTCCACGTGGCGCTTGATAAGGGGCGTCAGAGCGGAACGGGCGGTATATTTTCACGCTTTTATTGGTGGCGCCACTCTTCCCGAGGGGACAGGTTATTGGCCGAATGCCGGACTTCTGCGTTTCCCGAAAAGAGGCCAGCATTAAGAGGCTCGGGGAAGCGCCGAATGCATTTATTGCGGGGGCCGACAGATTGAAAAATGTTTGCTTGGGGAACTCCCAAACAAACTGCTCGCGCTTACCGATCTCGCTCGGGATGGGGCGCGACACTTCGGATTTCACAAACGTTGAAACGACGACACGTGGTAAGTTCTTATAGGTCGGTGGTTACAGTGCGACCGATAGAGATACCTGCATGACGAGTATAAATAGGACCGGGAGGCATTGGTTTGGCCATCCCTCGGTTCAAGTTCGAAAAAATGGCCTCCCCAGGGCGATCATCAGTCGGGTCGCGTTCCTCGCTCGACAGCCTGCCGCGGTCGGAGGGGAGGCGTACCTTCGTTACTATTGACGGAGAGGGCCTAGCGTCGGCCTTTGCGAGTAATCAGCGGCTCGCGAGGATTGCCGAAGAGCACTTGGATGTGTCAGTCAGGGAGGCGGAGGCCTCACGCCGGTTGATGGACCGGCAGAGGGAGGAGATTGCGTCCCTTCGTCAGCAAGTGGCTGACTTGACGGAGCGCCTGGAGGAGCTGCTAGCCTCCGGGAGTGACTCCGGATTTTGATTTAGGGCCTCTCTTCTCGTTTCTATTTTTTACTGCCTCTTTGTAATCCTTTTTATAAATGAAAGATGGATCTTGTTTTTGAAGTCCTTTTCTTCAAGAGTTTACGGCCTTGACCTGTGTGATGAATTAGGGTGTTGGCGTGGCCCCATCGTTTTTGTGTGTTGATGTAGGTGCTTTGAACGACGGGTTATAGGGGCGTCACCCAAAAAAAGGTTTTCAGTAGCAGGGAGGGGGATCTCCTAGTTCTGCTTGGGGCCTCTGGCCGATTGCGCGGGGCTTAATGGCCCTTTTAGGGGGGTTCTGCCAATGGTGGATTTCCCTCGTACGCCGATGATTTTTTGTTTATCGCTCGTTTTCAAACCGGACGAAGTCCCTTGGGGGCTATTTAAAACTTGCCTGGCTTTAATTGGGGCCTGTATACTTCGGCTTTTTCGCTGGGGTTTTAGTCCGAATGACTTTTACCTGGTCTTGCCATAGCCAGGGGGATTCGTTGCTCGGTCCTGCCGAGGTTCGGAGAATATTTTACTTGGCCCTGCCAAGGTTCGGAGATTTTGTTGCTCGGCCCTGCCGAGGTTCGGAGAATATTTTACTTGGCCCTGCCAAGGTTTGGAGATTTTGTTGCTCGGCCCTGCCGAGGTTCGGAGAATATTTTACTTGGCCCTGCCAAGGTTCGAGATTTGTTGCTCGGCCCTGCCGAGGTTCGGAGAATATTTTACTTGGCCCTGCCAAGGTTCGGAGATTTTGTTGCTTGGCCCTGCCGAGGTTCCAAGAATATTTTACTTGGCCCTGCCAAGGTTCGGAGATTTTGTTGCTCGGCCCTGCCGAGGTTCGGAGAATATTTTACTTGGCCCTGCCAAGGTTCGGAGATTTTGTTGCTCGGCCCTGCCGAGGTTCGGAGAATATTTTACTTGGCCCTGCCAAGGTTCGGAGATTTGTTGCTCGGCCCTGCCGAGGTTCGGAGAATATTTTACTTGGCCCTGCCAAGGTTCGGAGATTTTGTTGCTCGGCCCTGCCGAGGTTCGGAGAATATTTTACTTGGCCCTGCCAAGGTTCGGAGATTTTGTTGCTCGGCCCTGCCGAGGTTCGGAGAATATTTTACTTGGCCCTGCCAAGGTTCGGAGATTTGTTGCTCGGCCCTGCCGAGGTTCGGAGAATATTTTACTTGGCCCTGCCAAGGTTCGGAGATTTGTTGCTCGGCCCTGCCGAGGTTCGGAGAATATTTTACTTGGCCCTGCCAAGGTTCGGAGATTTGTTGCTCGGCCCTGCCGAGGTTCGGAGAATATTTTACTTGGCCCTGCCAAGGTTCGGAGATTTTGTTGCTCGGCCCTGCCGAGGTTCGGAGAATATTTTACTTGGCCCTGCCAAGGTTCGGAGATTTTGGCTCGGCCCTGCCGAGGTTCGAGAATATTTTACTTGGCCCTGCCAAGGTTCGGAGATTTTGTTGCTCGGCCCTGCCGAGGTTCGGAGAATATTTTACTTGGCCCTGCCAAGGTTCGGAGATTTGTTGCTCGGCCCTGCCGAGGTTCGGAGAATATTTTACTTGGCCCTGCCAAGGTTCGGAGATTCCTGTTCAAACAGAGAGCTCGGTTGTGCCGAGGATTGGTAAGCAGTATCTGTTTCTTCTTGCGATTTATAGCAATATAGTGCATAATGATTCACGCTACAGGTTTTGAGGAAGCAGATAAGCAGGAATGTGTAGTGAGGCATGCGAGGGTGAATTCAGGGAGGACATACCCTATTGATAATATTTGCGAAGGTTGTCCGCGTTCCAAGTCCGGGGAATGAACTTCCCGTTCAGATCCTGCAGCTTGTAGGTTCCTGGTCCAATAATCTCCGTGACTGGTACGGGCCCTCCCAGTTTGGCGCCAGCTTTCCTTGCTCCAGCGGTTTGGAAACAGAAGCCTTTCGGAGGACAAGGTCGCCAGGCAGGAAAGCTTTTCCTTTGACCCTGGAGGCGTGATAGCGGGCCACCCTTTGCTGATAGGCAGCCGTTCTGATCCGGGCCTTCTCTCTGATTTCTCTATCAGGTCGAGGTTGGTGCGGAGTTGTTCGTTGCTAGTTTCCTCTGAGTAGCTCTCCACCCGCAATGATGGGAGGCCGACTTCCACAGGGATAACGGCCTCTGTACCGAAAGCCATTCGGAAAGGGGTCTCGCCGTTGGGGCTCTTGGGGTTGTGCGGTAGGCCCATAAGACATGGTGTAGTTCATCTGCCCACCTGCCTTGGGCTCTGGAGAGACGAGCTTTAATTCCCTGGAGGAGGGTTCTGTTGGTCACCTCGGCCGCTCCGTTGGCTTGTGGGTGCCCGACCGAAGTGAGGTGATGACGGATCCCGTGCTCCTCGCAGAACTGGCGAAATTTGGAGTTATCGAACTGCTTGCCGTTATCGGTGATTATAGTATGGGGGAGGCCGAATCGGCAGATGATGGACCTCCACACAAAGTCTCGGGCCCGTGCCTCGGTAATTTGTGCGACCGCTTCTGCTTCGACCCATTTGGTGAAGTAGTCGATGGCGACAAATAAGAATTTCCGCTGCCCTGTGCAAGCGGGAATGGGCCGAGGATGTCCATCCCCCATTTGGCAAAGGGCCAAGCGGAGGATATAGAAACTAGCTCGGCGGAAGGGAGTCTTTGGATGTTTGAATGTCTTTGGCAGGGGTCGCAGGCGCGGACCAGATCGTCCGCATCTTTCTGCATGGTCGGCCAGTAATAGCCTTGTCGCAGCACTTTATGGCAGAGGGACCGGCTCCCAGATGGTTGCCGCAAATCCCTTCATGTACCTCGCGCAGAGCGTAGTCGCTTCTGATGGGCGAAGGCACCTAAGCAGCGGCATGGAAAATGACCGCTTATAGTTGGTTGTCAATCAACACGTAGTGGATGGCCTGCAGCTTCAGCTTCCTAGCCTCTCTTCGGTCGGACGGAAGCGACCCTTCTTTGAGATATTTGAGGATAGGGTCGAACCAGGATGGTTCGGCCTCAACTTGCATCACGCGGTCGGCTTCCGCGATGCTCGGCTTTTCCAGAGTCTCCAGGTGGAATTTTTGCTCGGCATCCATTGTCTCCGTGGTTGCCAGACGGGAGAGTAGGTCGGCACGGGCGTTCTCGGATCTGGGAATCCGAATAATTTCAAATTCGGAAAAATGGGGAAGCAAGTTACGCACCTCCTGGAGATATCGAATCATATTTGGTTCCCGAGCTTCGAACTCTCCCCGAACATGGCCGGCTACCAGCTGAGAGTCGGTGAAGGCGTTGAGCTTTTCCACCTTCAGATTGCGGGCGATCCGGAGACCAGCTAACAGAGCTTCGTACTCGGCTTCGTTGTTGGAAGCCGGGAAGGAGAATCGGACGCCATACTCGAAGGTCATCCCCTCAGGGCTAGTGAGAACTAGACCTGCGCCGGAGTGATGGGCATTGGACGACCCATCGACGTGGAGGAGCCACCGGGCTCCAGACTTTGGCTCTTCGGAGAGTCTGGGGTAGAACCGTCCTCCGGGATGGTACACTCGAGGAGGAAGTCGGCCAGTACTTGAGCTTTGATGGCTGGGCGAGGCTGAAAATGTATGTCATGCTCGCTTAGCTCGACGGCCCATTTGGTCATTCTCCCCGATGTTTCCGGACGTGGACCACCGCCTTGATGGGTTGGTCAGTCAGGACCGTTACAGCATGTGCTTGAAATACGGCCGCAGCTTTCGAACCGAGGTGATCAAGGCCAACACCATCTTTTCAATCCTGCTGTACCTCGTCTCCGCATCGCGGAGCAGCCTGCTCACATAGTAGATCGGCTTCTGGATCTTGCCTTCTTCTTTGACTAGCACCGAACAAACCGCGCTCTCCGAAACAGCCAGGTACAAGAATAGGGTCTCTCCTGGGGTCGGACTACTGAGAAGCGGAGGCGAGCCGAGGTACTTCTTGAGATCTTGAAATGATTTCTGGCACTCGGGAGTCCACTGGAAGTTTTTGGCCGATCGGAGAGTTTTGAAGAAGGGGAGGCATCTCTCGGCCGACCGCGCCACAAAGCGGTTAAGGGCCGCTATCCTCCCGGTTAGGCGCTGGACCTCTTTAACAGATGCTGGGGGCGCCATTTGTTGGAGAGCTTGAATCTTCTGGGGTTAGCTTCGATACCTCGCTGGGAGACCATGAAGCCGAGGAACTTCCCCGAGTTGACGCCGAAGGCGCACTTGGTCGGGTTGAGTTTCATCCCATATTTGCGCAACGTTGCAAAGCTCTCCGAGAGGTCCTCGACATGCTGTGACGCCTCCTTGCTTTTAACCAGCATGTCGTCCACATACACCTCCATGTTCCGGCCGATTTGCTCCTTGAACACCTTGTTGACCAGCCGCTGGTAGGTCGCCCCTGCATTTTAAGACCGAAAGGCATAACTCGGTAACAGTAGGTACCTCGGTCGGTTATGAAGGCGGTCTTTTCTTCATCTTCAGGGGCCATTCGGATCTGATTGTAGCCGGAATAGGCGTCCATGAATGACAGCATTTGGTGGCCTGAGGTGGCGTCCACGAGCTGATCGATCCGAGGGAGGGGGAAGCTGTCCTTTGGGCAGGCTTTGTTGAGGTCGGTGAAGTCGATGCAGATCCTCCATTTGCCGTTCGACTTTTTCACCATGACGACATTTGACAGCCAGTTCGGGTAATTCACCTCTCGGACGAAGTTGGCCTTTATGAGTTTGTCGACCTCTTCTTCAATGGCCTTTTGCCGCTCTGGGGCGAAGCTTCTTTTCTTCTGCTTAACAGGCCTGTGCCTCTCGTCCACATTGAGATGGTGGACGAGGACCTCGGGGTTGATTCCCGGCATGTCGGAGGCGGTCCAGGCGAAGATGTCGGCATTGCTTTGGAGGAATCTGATCAACCTGTGCCGAGACTCTCCTTTGAGTAGCGACCCGATCCTTGTGGTTCGGTCGGGCCGAGCTTCGTCCAATGGTACTTCCTCCAATTCCTCTACCGGTTCTCCCCGTTGTTCGGCGAAGTCCTCGCGAGCGTCTAGCCCGTCAACTTCGGGCATCCTAGACTGAAGGCTCGTAACGAAACATTGCCGAGCCATGGCTTGACTTCCCCGAACCACTCCAACTCCTTGCTCGGTGGGGAACTTCATAGACAGATGCGGGATGGAGACAACTGCCTTGAGAGACATTAAGCCAGGCCTGCCGAATATGGCGTTATATGGGGACCTGAGGTCGGTCACTAAAAATCGGTCTGTACAATGGTTACAAGGGGCCAGGTTCCCGCGCGGACCGTCAGGGTGACGATTCCTTCCGGGACGATGACGTCGCCGGTGAATCCCATCAAGGTGGAATCCACGGCTCGAAGATTTTCCATGAGCAATTTCATCCTGGCAAACACACCGAGGTACAAAACGTTTACCGAGCTTCCACTATCAACAAGGATTCGGCTTACATCATAATTGTTCAAATTAAGGGATACAACAAGTGCGTCATCGTGGGGAGCTGTATCCCAGAAGATCATCATCGGAAAGGAGAGTTCGCCCATCCGCGCCTTCTTTGGCACTGATCCATCTTGCCCCCTGGAGCTCGATCCGCCGGCCTCTTCAATCATGTTGATACGGCCAACCATGGGCGGATTTGGTGGAGGAGGAGTTGTGGGAGCTCGGGCTGGCGGTCACCTCCTTGCTGTTGCGGCTCGGGTGCCCTCCTGAACTGGTCCAACCGTCCCCGCCGAATCAACCTCTCGATTTCATTCTTCAGCTGCCAGCATTCTTCAGTGTCATGACCATGCTCCCTATGGTAGCGGCAGTACTTGGCGGGATCTCTTCGGGTCGGGTTCCCTCGGAGAGGTACTGGCCGGGGAAGTTGGCGCTCTATCTCCATGAGGATCTGCGCCCGGGGCACAGTCAGCGGAGTATAGCGATCGAATCGCCTGGAGGACTCCGGGAGCGATTCCTTGGCGGCAGCGGAGGGACTCTTTGGCGGCGAGGCGGACTTGGCCGACGGACAGACGGTGTCTGTCGGGACTTTGGGCTCTTGCTTCTTCTTCGCTTGCTCAGCGCGGGCCACTCTCCGCGACTCCTCGACCCTAGCGTACTTGTCCGCAAGGGCCATCATATCAGACAGACATGGGGGGTAGCTGACCTCCATTGCCAAATAGAAGTCGCTCTCCTTCGAAACTCCCCCCGCCAGGGCGGACATAGCCACCTCATGATTAAGGTGGTCCACCTCTAACATGGCCTTGTTGAAACGGCCAAGATAATTTCTCAAGGACTCCCCCTCTCTTGCTTGACTTCGGAGAGGGAGTCGGATCTCCGTCGGTGGCGGCGGCTGCTGACGAACTGGCCAATAAAAAGGTGGCTCAGCTCGTCGAATGAATCAATGGAACCCGGTTTCAAGGCGTTGAACCAGGTTCGGGCGGATCCTCTGAGGGTGGATGGGAAGGCTCGGCAGAGGATCGCATCAGATGCTCCGTGGAACATCATTATTGACCGGAAGCTGCTGAGATGGTCGTCCGGATCAGTGGAGCCGTGATAGGGCTCGACGGCTGGCAGCTTGACGTGGGAGGGAATCACTTCCTCCATGATCCCCTTAGAGAAAGGGATGCCCTGCTCCGCCTTGGGCTGGGGCAGATGGGTCTGCTTGGCGGCGTCCAGCTCCTGACGCATCTCCTGGATCTGACGGCGGATCTCCTCTCACCGGTTAGAGGAGGAGCTGGGCGGGAGAACCGCAAGGACGGCGTGGAATCATGGTGAGACGTCGCCGGGGAGAGGGAGCGGGCTCGCCGAGATCTGGGAGGATCTCTATCATAACCGGTTCGGGGCTGGTTTGTCCCCCTGGGGCGATGTGGGGGATCCGCTGATTCATGCGGATCAGAGGAGGAGGTCGCCGGCGAAGAAGAAATCGCCGTCTCTTTCTGAGGATGCGAAGCAGGAGGAGCTACAAGGCGCTCCTGTACCAGGTGGGTAAGGGCCTGGACTTGTTGGACCAGCGTAGCGAACTGGTCCTGGGTCACCGGGATGGCAGGCGGCGACGAGGTCTCGACAGGTGGGGTTGCGGCGCTGTGGCGCCAGTCGGATCAGGCCTCTGGGAGGCGACCTGATCTTGGGCTTCAGAGGTTGCTCTTCTCCGGTTGGCCATCAGAGAGGTTCTTCTCCGGATCTAGATCCTTGTCTCCTTTCTTCAAGTTTTAATGGGACTTGAGGCCCTTCCTCTAGCGCCAATCTGTTGCCGCCGGGATCCGTCCTCCGACTCGGGCGCGGTCGATCTCCAGGAAGAAGGGGGGTGGACCTGCAAAAGAAGTCCACACGCGGAGGGACGCTGGGGGTGGTCCTCCGCGGAAGACCCTCCGACGCTCAAGTCAGTGGGGAAGAAATCGGCGATCAACCAGACAGTGGGAGGTGGATCTCTCCGGGAGACCTCTCCGGGGGCGGCCAATCGGAAGCTCCAGAGGGCAGGAGCACCGACGAGCTGCTGGAGAGAGGAGTGGGGTGCGCGTGTAAGAGGCGCATGCCTGTGCCCAAGGAGAGAGAGTGCGTACCTGAGGGAATCTGCGAGTATGATATTTAAGACTGTCACCTGGGTCTTGAGCGTCTTCTGGAAGGTTCGGAGGTTGTTAAGATATGGAGGCGGACAGAATCAGGCCGTTGTGGGGCCGTTAGAATCCATATCCCGTTTGTTGGGATCGACGGCTAGGAGAGCTCCTTGATGTCTCGAGATCTGGTTGAGTAGGCCCGGGCGGTTATGATAGGCTTTAGGCCACGTCCCGGTATGATTTCTTTTCTAGGATGCCGTTCTGGTAGGCTCGGGCTCTCCCGCGTCAGGTTCCGCAGAGGTAGATGTTAGGTTGTGGATCACTCGAAGAAGCCGAGCTACAGAAGCCCGGAAGGGCCGAGCTATGGAAGCCCGGAGGGGCCGAGCTACGGAAGCCCGGGGGACGAAGGGAGAAGGTTAGCCTTAGCCGCCTCGCATAAATATTAATGCAATGACGATTTTACCCCTCAACAAATATCTAGATCTTTAATTCAAAAGAAAATTTATACTAAAAATACATGCAAGTTGAAAATATATATCATTAATTGTCATCTACACATCTTAAAGCATGCACATCTTACAAATTAATATGTTTTATTGTGCATCATGTCATCAGAATCATCTATTTTGTAAGCCAACACAATAGAGGGATTTCAAAATATTTTCTATGTTGAAAGTTATTGTATTTTTTGAGGATTTGGGCACTTGGACAAAAATAAAAAGATTCTACAATAGGAAGAAAAAATTGATCGCTCTCAATTTCTTAAAGTTTTTCAGTTTCTAAGCAAAAGTGGAGGCTGTTGTTTTAGGATGATATATATATGAAGCCCCTAGCTTCAAAATGAATCAAGAGCATAGAGAATGAAAGAGCTAACAATGAGTCTCCTATAGTACTATGGTAGAGCTACGATAATTGTGGCATATCATAGTTTGATTTATCTTTAATTTATTGTATCCTTAATAATTTTTTTATGTATATTTAGGATACTAAAAAAATCATGTCCATTATTTTTGAATATTTGATTCTCATCTTGCTGCCTAGGTACAACATTATGGATTGGCTTGGGATTCTAATCTCCTATTAGAGCTCATGCAAGATTTAGAAATTTTTTTTTAAAATTTTTTCCCTTTCTTTTCTATTTTTTTGAGAGATAATGCCTAAATTAGATTTCAACCACTTGTACCGTAGGATCGCATTGCATATATGTTAGGTCCTGAAAGTCTTTGAAGGCTTCAATATTTTCACCCAATTGCGCTTACCTTTACCTCCACCTCATTTACTTGACCTTCACTGTTTAGTGGACGTCTATTATATTTGACTCTGATTCATCGATCGCTTTTCCTTGCAGAAATGTGGCCAGCGTAATGGACAAAACCTGACAAAGTCTTCAGTAGATGTTTTGGATTACTCACTACGGTTGTTCTCACTTCATCCGGTAAATCTACTTTAACTTGTCTTCACCTATATATGACCCAAGATCCAGATCTTGTCTCGGTTCTGGTCATTTTAGGATTCCGGGCTCTGTCAGCCTTCATGAAGCCATCAATGATGCATGCATATTTTTAAGATAAGAATGTACCCACAAATATAATAAATAATAAACAACGGTAGATAATTTGCAAGGGCCAATTAATTAAGGTTACTTTCCATGGTAGTATATTATTTTCACGTCAAACGGCTCGTTACAAACAAATTAACAAATGACAACCAACCCAAGTCAAGTGGCCTGCCCATCATGTATATAGTATGATACACTTGACCTTTAATTTGAATAAGGACACAAGAGAGGCGAAATAATGAGCCTATTGCACCATGATGCACTTTTGTAAACTAGTACGGTGTCCCCTTACCACGTGGAAATATTTTTTTTTTTATATATAGGTGCAACTAATGTTATTTGCTCAAAGAGAGAGGGAGAGTAAAAGGTATTGACCCCATAAATTTCTTTGGCTCAGGTCAATTTTTGCATTTTTTTGTTTTTAATAAGGAAAGATGGGTTTGATTGAAGCTAAAACATATATATTAACACGGTAGTTTTTGTATTGAATATTGTATATTGCAATGGCATTTTCGATTAATTACCCAACTTAGTTGGCAGGTTTAATGGCATTATATTATCAGGATATTGCTGAGAACCTTGGAACAATTGAACCTCATGTACGTAGGAGATTGTATTGAATGACTAAATTAAAGTACTTCATTCATGTTGTTAAGTTGGATTAGATTAAAACAAAATAATTCATTGAACATTGTACGTCTTGTTTGTTCTATAAAATTTGATTGCTATGTTAAGCCTAAGTGGGTTAATGTTTGAGCTTGGACGTCTAAGCTTGGACTAATTTGCTCCACTGCGCCCATAGTTTTCCGTTCCTCTAAAAGTTGCCGTCTTTTTTCAGAGTGCATATAATATTAGCATGCACTAGCGGGCTTGATTTAGAAATTGGAGTGTATTGACCTTTGAAGATTTGTCTAAATATTCTCCACGTGACGAGACTTATAGCTTCCAAGGAAACTTCTTGATACTAAGATCACATGTTGATACACGAATCTACCATTAAGCGTCTTGATGACAGAAAAATTTACGAGAATCTCTCTCTAAGATTTGTTTCACAGTGCCTAGATCTTGCAATTAATGAATTGCCATGTTATCCGGGCATATTATTTTTAGACCGGAACCTTATAGAATCGTCATTCGGTAAATCAAGAAGTTTTGGACCATCTCGAGCTCATGGTGGCAAGAAGATATCTATAATCAGACAAGAGAACAAAGGAGGAAATAGAATATCATCCTAAATCTTTATAAAAATTCGGTCCAGCTAAGCATTAACAACTTTTAGGAAGCACCCACCTTTAAAAGGGTCGTGGATGTGTGGACTTATTACAGCTCTCTCTCTCTCTCTCTCTCTCGTCACATAGTTTGGCAGGTGGTTCTTTTGATTGGAGAGGAGATGGGCAGTAGCCATTATGGCGAGCTGTGCTTGGGAAATGGAAGACCGGGGTCATCAAGGAGGGGAAAGAAGACCAATTCAGACAAGCCAAAGCAGCCCCAGAGAGGACTTGGGGTGGCTCAGTTGGAGAAGATTAGATTACACAATCAAATGATGGCTGGCTATCTCCCCTCACCTCATCCTCCATTTCATAGCAATCTCAGCAAGGTCCTCTCTCTCTCTCTCTCTCTCTCTCTCTCTTGCTGTGCTTATTGAAGTCCCAGATTTTCTCTCATGATCCCCTGATGATAGTAGCTAGATTTTTCTGTAATGGTTTTCTTCAAGCAGGAGGATGCAAGACCCATGGGATTTCCATCATCTCCTCATGTTTCTTCTGTTGCTCCCACATCTTCACTCTTCGATGTCCATCCCAACACCATGGTATGTCAAATTCGATTCCCATAGATAGTCATGGTATAAACAAACAAAAAGTTCTTCTCTGTGTGCGTGTGAGAGAGAGAGAGAGAGAGAGAGAGAGAGAGAGAGAGAGAATGAGCAACCCATGATGTCTGACATGCCACATCTCCATGTTTCTCACCTTTTGCTCAGAAAGGTTTCTTGATCTAAATATTTAGTCGTAGTTTTAATTTCATGTCTGAATTCATCATGTCTACAGCGATTTCCAAAGCCAACGGAAGGCTATTCCAAAATCTTTAGGTGAAAACAAGTTTTCTGCTTCAATTAATAAGATGACTCATACTCCCCATGCTCATCAATCACCTTTGATCGATCCCTTTATCATGACAAGCTTAATTTCCTTCATGCTTTGAAAAGGTTGGGGAAAAAAAAGTCTAGCCTTTTAGTAAACCTTTCATGTAACCTTTGTTTTACTGATAAATCCCATTTGGTTTTAGATGGGATTTGGAGGCAGTGACAGAACAAATATTAGATTTGGTGATTACTATCCAGCTGGTGCAGCATCCAGGTACTTCTAAGTTCTCTCCATTTACTTAATATAATCCCAGATTAATTAGTCTCTAATGAGTATATTACCCTTAATCAGACATCTTTTAACTTTTTTATGATTATCATCATATCTTATCCAACAGCAATAATATGATGCCCCCCCATCATTTTGTTCAACCAGCTGTGACGCTACCGCTTTTGACACAAACAGTGGAGGTTTGACTACAAAGCTATTGTCCCTACTTTTCCAAACAAAATATATTAATGTTTGGAAAGTTTATGCTATCAAATAATTCCAAGACTTTAACTCAAGCTTTCTCTTGCAGGAGGACTCGATGCAAGAGAAGATACAGCACGACCGATGCTATTCAATGGGTTCATTCAGTCAGAACTCCGATTCAAGTGACTCACAGGGGCTAGATTTGGAGCTTAAATTATCACTATGAGTGATTCCAAGAGGTTCTGTGGATTTGTGGGTTTGTTTCTTATTCGACTTAAGTTATACAACGAACGTTCAATCTGGTATTCTGATGAAGGAATGCATGTAAGAGAGTTCTTCTTAGTGTCCATAATGAGAAGTATGTGTTCGATCTGACAATTCATGTAATGTAGAAGATTTCAGAATAACCAACCAGCATACACTCTTAGACTTGTTCATTTTTGGCTGATATTGGATGCTTCCATTGGCATTCAAATGTTCTCAAATATATCCACAGGCAACCCACGTCCATGATGTATACTTCATTTTGTAATCTAGGGTAATTAGACCAAGTTCATTCAGTTCAATGATCAAAATAGCAAAGGAGAACTACATGAAGGGGTTTATCTCTAGTATCTCATCAAATATTGTTCCATTGATAAAAAGATGAGAGGGCCAGAAGAAATTTGGTTTCAGTGATGGTCAGCCACCTCTGATTGCTAGGGATACGAAGCCTGATAAATTAACGACTCTATCGGTGCCTTCTAGCTATGTGTCGGCTACTAAGCTCAAGGCACCCAACAATGCATGATGAGATTTGATTCAAGTTGCCCATTACAGCCACCAAGAAACTTTACTACAATATATTTATACATGCATGCATGCATAAGGACATATATGGACATGATTCTGAAATGGAGGAACATTCTTCTCAAATTTCATCTCATTTTTTATTCTAAAAATACACTCTCATTTTTATAGAATATTTAAACTATCTCAATCTATTATCTACTTCTCTATGTTTGTTGATTGTATTAAATTACCCACCTAACTATTTGAAGGGGAAAAAAAAGAAAAAAATCACACTCCATCTTGCCTCTATCTTTGATTCAATCTATTTATTTCTAACTTTAGGATGATTTTAAATCAATCTTTAGTTTTTAAAAATTAGTGGGATGATCCAATCTTTTTGGTGTTAAAAAGGATTTCTTTCCCTGGAATATTCAACTTGCAATTTTTGAAAATTAGTGATATTTGGAAATATTTTCTGAAATCAAATTAATCATTTAGTCTTTTTTTTTAAAAAAAAAAAAGCTATCAAGATTCTCTTGATAAAGAAGGATTTTGAAATAGTTGGAATAAGCTTTTTGTTTAAAAAATAAATCAGTTGTTTTTTATTGTTAAAAAGGAATTTTTTTTTTTGCTTCATTTAGAGAAGTTTGCCAACAATTTTCAAATCAATCTTGAGTTTTTAAAATTAATAATAATAACATTTTATAAAGATATATTAAAACTAAGCTACTGATTCAACTATAAAAAAAAAATAGAGAAAGAATCTATACTCCCTTCACTTTTATTTCCATTCATCTATGAGTAGCTTAAATATGCAAAGCATCTCTTAGCATAGATAGATTTCGAACATCTTAGTCTTTTTTTTAAAATAGTTTTATTTAAATAGTATATTATAACTTAAATATTATGTAATTTTAAATTTTATTTTTTATGCTTTCTATCAATTTTGCAGTGCATGCGGTTGCTTGTATAACTTTGTTTTTTTTTTCATCTTTTTTCTATTAATATTATTGAATGAGTTCTCTTTTACTACTGCAAATTCTTTATATTGAATCCACTTATAATAGAAGTGTTACTATTAGAAATTGAGCAATTAAATAGAATCATAGGTATAACATGCAATGGCATATTAATAATTTAAATCAATGGATGTGATATATTTCTATAAACTTTTATACAGCAAAATAATGTACTTCAGAAATCCCTATGCTATAATTCAAATGAGTGATTTAAATAATATAAAGTAATAAAAGCTTTTTTGACTGCTTGATATCTAGATCTATAGATCATATAATTTTTGATAGTTTAAAAATAGTAGATTATATTAATGAGTCAAATCATCGATATTAAATCTCATGATTTCATCATGATTTGGTGGATTCAGATAGAGATCATAGGTAGATAATATTGTTAGATTGAAATTAGTTATGATAGAGCGAAAGGAATATGGAATGTTAAAAGTTTTTATTAGATATCGAATCTAAATATAGGAGGAAGGATTTAGCATTTAGATCAATTATCGCATGTTTTTTTTCCAGAATTTAGCGTAGTTCCATTATTTAAGGTTTTCCTTCGTATCCTTTCTTTCCATATAGTTAAAGTCTCGATAAAGTAAGTTGCAATTACTCGAGTAGGTTAAAAAGAAAAAATGAAATCCTTCTCTTATGCTTTCTCTTTCCTCCTTATCTCGTTCTCAAGTCTCTCTTTGCCACAACTCTTGATGCTGCCACTAGCCCTATCACCTTCGGAAGGTCTAATCCTTTCTTCTCCTTCTTCACTCTCCTTAAAACCTGCATTGTTCTTTGCTTCTTACTTACGAGTACCTAGGGTTTGGTGGTTTCGACACCAATCTTTTTATTCACAACATCTTTATCTCTCTCTATATATATATATATATATATATATATATATATATATATCAAGTATTCCAATCTACTATCTACATTCAAAATATTTATTGGAATATTTATTAGAAATGCCCTCTGTCCAAATCTCTTTCAAAGAAAAGAAGAGAGTTGTCTTATAAGTAACTATTGCAATTAAGTTGCAATAAAAGTCATGTAGTTATTTAAGTTGTAGTGGTTGGCTTTACAAAATTAAATTCTTGTATCTAGATGGGAGCCCAAGATAAGAAGAAATCTATGATAAGCAATGATAGAGTGGAAGAAGAATTAGAAAGAGATGTTTTAAAATTTGAACATTAAAAGGCAATCATTTGATAGGCCGATACTCCAATAAGAAGAACCCCTCAAATGCTATCAATGGTCGCTGTTGCTACAACTACGATGAGTTCGTGCGAATTGAGGCTAGTCTAATCATTCTATACTCCCATTTCTCAAAAGACCTATATCCTTCACCTATCCCTTATCACCTTGACCCTAAGAACATGTCACTGTTAAAGAATTCCCCACACTCACAGGCAGCCTCCGATGCCTCCACCCTCCATCCTTTCTATCAACCTTCGATTGGCATCAATGCCGAGCTCATAATTTGTGGCAGTACTTCCTAGCACTCTATTAAGCTTTTCTCATCATCAAGGCTAACACTAAGTGGAACGTGAAGTTAGCGTCATTGCTGACAAACTCAACCTTCCCATTAGCGATATTTTCACTATCGGTGGTATCTTTCTTGATCGCACCGCCTACTAGAGTTGAGTCTTGGGAACGCTTCACGAAGGTTGCAGCTTTTCTATAGCTAAATATACTTTTAGTCTCAAACATTCAATTAAAATTCATTTTAGTTCTCTAACTTTTCATTGTTATAATTTAGTCTCCCATATTTTAAAAATATTATATTTCTAATATTTTATTACTATTAATTAAAATTGATGGAATAACTAATATGTCATCCTAAAACAAATTCATGGGCTAGTTGATAAGGTGAGACATTAGTTACTTCATTAATTTTAACTGATTTCATATAATAAGACATCAAGAATATGATATTCTTAAACATAAGGAACTAAATTATAGCAATGAAAAGTTTGAGAACCAAAACAAAATTTTAAGTAAAATTTTGAGAGTCAACCATATATTTTGGTCAAAAATAATTTGTAAGTAATATATAAAAAAGTAAAAAATGTTTACTACAACTAAAATAAAGGACTAAAGGTAGACGCCATGTAAGAGGTAGAATTTTCATTCCTATGCGAAGGAAAGAATGGACCAAAGCCAATGGATGTGAAGGTACTAGTAGCAAGGATAGTGGTTAATTAATGTAATGCCCTAAGTCCATTATTAGCCCAATTAATATTAGCAAGTTATATATATATATATATATATAGTCTTAAAAACTTGAGTACGTATTAATTGTATAATTGATAGTAGATGCTACATTATAAACTCATCAATCTTTTTTTTTAAATCTGATGTGTTTTCTTTTGGCGGAGGGTGTTACAATTTTTTTTTATTATTAGGTGATGTTCTCATTGCATGCTATAAAATACATTGAGGTCAAGATCTACCTTAAATGGAGGTTGTTGCTGCTACAAAGGTGGCTTCACACTATAATGAAACTTTCTCTACCACTGCTCTATGGGTAACTATTTTGCTCGGTCCCCTAACTTTTATATACCAAGATTGGCTCTAATACCATTTGTAGCAACTCTCCCTACCACTAGCTTTGACATATCCTTTTTGCATTAACTTTATGTAGAGATGGTCATTGTTTACAGCAGACTTCAGTGGGCCAACCATCTTGGAGCCATGAGCAAGAGTTATCGTATCCGCTGAGATAACCTGTGATAGCAAAGGATTATTATGAAGAAGAATGTTGAGGGTTTCTCGATGAGGGCCCTCTAGAGGTATGATGAGGGTGGCATGGACCTTCCAGCCTTACTTCTCTGGAGATCAGTTATGGAAAGCTTGATCATGTACTTAACAAGCTTGGGACTCTACGGATTGACTGAATGGTAAGCCATGAGCTTCTCTATAATGAGCCCATCTTTCTGAAGTCTCTGCAGGCGAACGTCAATTCATATCACTCTACCAAGGGATATGCCCAAGTCGACAAATCAGGCAAGTGTTATATTGGCACCTCTTCAACAAATTATTGGATGAGAAAACTAGCAAAATAACATTGCCTTAACGATTTAGTATAAGAGCGGGGCACAACTCTCAAATGAAAGCTGGGCAATGCTATTGTATTCCCACAAGGATGATGAACATGTTGTTAGGCCTGGTGTGTGCTATCAAGGCCCAAGTGGGCTAACTTGTATTGGGCTGGGTTTGAGTTCAAGGGTTGAGATTAAATCAAGTCACGGGTGTACACGGGCTTGGGGATTAGTTTAATCTCATTGAATTAGTCCATGGGAGTTTTTGTTGAGTCTGGGCCTGGCCCACTTCGTGGATGTATTTAAACCCTAGTCTCTAGGGTTTGGATGGAATAGAGAACAGATTCTTTTCTCCCAAAAATTCCTTCTCTCATCATAGGGCGGCAGCCCTTTCTTTCTCCTCCCCATCTTCCTCCTTTTTTCCAAGGTCTAAACCTAACAGGATTAGGAATCCTTAGTTCTAGTTCTTGTTGAACGGGGAATCCCATTGCTATTCATCAAGGTCTAAACCTAACAGGATTAGGAATCCTTAGTTCTAGTTCTTGTTCAACAGGGAATCCCATTGCTATTAATCACAGGTCTAAACCCTAACAAGTGGTATCAGAGCCTGGTTCAAGGAGTAATCTAGAGGCCTTCAAGGAGTTGAAATAATTTCAACAAAATCTCGTCAAGGTACTTCTCTATTTTATAAAATTTATTTTTGTGCTATTTTTGGAATTGGCCATGGGGAGTAGCATAAAAATAGAGGTTGAGAAGTTTGATGGGAAGGGAAGTTTCTCCATGTGGAAAGTCCGGGTAGAGGACCTCCTAGTGCAGCAGGGTTTAGATTTGGCTTTGGAGGAAAGGCCAGATGGGATGACAGACAAGCAGTGGATTTTATTGGAGAAGAAGACATGTTCAATGATCAGGGGCTGTCTGGCGGATTCAGTCCTCTATTCAGTGCTGGAGGAGAAGACCCCGAAGGGACTCTGGACGAAGTTGCACACCCTCTATATGGGGAAGAATATGTGCAACAAGTTGATGTTGAAGAAGCGCCTCTACAGCCTTCGGATGTCAGAAGGTGGAGATGTGCTGGGTCACATCCAAATATTCGACCAGATGAGCAATGAACTTCTGAATGTCGGGGTCAAGATGGAGGAAGAAGATAAAGCACTTCTGCTTTTATGTTCAATGCCCACGTCTTATGACTCATTGGTCACAACACTGCTCTATGGGAAGGAGACATTAATTTATGAAGATATTGTCTCGGTGCTTCGGACGAATGAGCAGAGGGAGAAGATGACCAAGGAAGCTGTTCCCCAGGAGGGTCTATCAGTTGGGGAAAGGACAGGCAGAGGTAGGGGCAGGGACAGAAGTAAGTCTGGAGGACGATCAAAGTCCAGGAAAGGCAAGAGAGAGCTGAAGTGCTATAAGTGTGGAGAGGTAGGACATTTTAAGAAGAATTGTCCTAAGTGGAAAAATCAGAAGGGAGAAAAAGGAGGATCTGAGTCTGTGAGTACAGTTGCAGATCAGGAGGTGGAGGATGATCTTTGGTTATATCAGATGATCACAGGCACAGCACAGAGATGTGGACCTTGGATTCAGCCTGTTCTCATCATTACACTCCCAACCGGTCGTGGTTCAGTACTTACACAGAGGTTGAGGAGGGGAATGTGACTCTTGGAGATAATCACCCTTGCAAGGTGGCAGGTATTGGCACAGTGAGGGTGAGGATGTTTGATGGTATAGTGCGCACTCTTACCAGTGTGAAGCATGTCCCAGAACTCAAGAAGAATCTGGTATCACTGGGGTACTTGGAGCGGACTGGATACAGTTTCAGCAGTCGTGCCAGGAGTGGAGTTCTGAACATCTCCAATGGAGCCATGGTGGTGATGAGAGGGAGGAGGCTGGAAAATAATCTATACAAGATGGAGGGCTCTGTGATGACTGTAAAATCTGAGGTGGCAGCTGTGGAGCAAGATCCCCAGGATGTGTACAGGATGTGGCATTACCGCCTGGGCCACATGGGAGACAAGGGGATGAAAGAACTGAGCAAGAGAGGTCTGCTTCCAGACTTGAGTAGCGGAGATATGGAGATCTGTGAGCCTTGTCAGATGGGAAAGCAGAGGAGAGTACAGTTCTCAGTCAGCACAGTTAGGAGTGCTGAACCCCTGGAGTTAGTACACACAGATGTCTGGGGACCAGCCCCAGTTACTGCAAGGAATGGGGCCAGATACTTTATGACCCTGATAGATGATTTCTCAAGGAAGCTGTGGATCTACTTTATGAAGGAGAAATCAGAGGTCTTCACCAAGTTCAAAATCTGGAAGGCTGAGGTGGAGAAGGAGCAGGGTAAAAGTGTAAAGTGTCTGAGGTCTGATAATGGCGGGGAATACACCAGCAGGGAGTTCCAGATTTTTTGTGAGGAGTGGGGCATCAGAAGGCACTTCTCGGTGATGGGAACTCCTCAACAGAATGGGGTGGCTGAGAGGATGAACAGAACACTATTGGAAAAGGCAAGATGCTTAAGGCTGCAGGCAGGGCTTCCAAAGATGTTCTGGGTTGACGCAGTAGATGCAGCTAGCTACTTGGTCAATCGGTCACCGCACACCAGGTTAGATGGAGACATTCCAGAGGAGATATGGTCTGGAAGGAAGACAAGCCTAAACCATCTAAGGGTGTTAGGATGCACAGCATATGTGCATGTTGGAGCTGGGGAGCGGAGTAAGTTGGATGCCAGGTCTAAGAAGATGGTGTTCCTAGGCTACCCGCGAGGAGTCAAGGGGTATCGGCTATGGGACCCCTTGGAGAAGAAGGTTGTCATCAGCAGAGATGTAACCTTTGATGAGAGCTCAATCCTCCAGAACAGAAGTGGCATGGATGCACAGCAGGTACTACAGGAGGTAGAACACGGTAATACTAGTCAGACAACCTCCTATACAGTTGTGCCATTTGCTAGTGGACCAGGAGGATTTGAGATTCAGGTGGAGAGGACTGACAGAGGGGGTAGAAGCCAGGGAGTTCAGCAGGATGCAACTGGACAGGGAACTGATACTGGGATCGCACAGCAAAGGCCCAGGAGGAACGTGCGACCACCAGTTCGATACGGCTTTGAGGATTCGTTGTCATATGCCCTGGTGACAGCGAATGGAGACCCTTTCACCTATGAGAGGCTATGGAAAGTCAGGATAGAGATAGGTGGATCCATGCTATGGCAGAGGAAATGCAGTCTCTTCACAGCAATAATACGTGGCAGGTGGTCCAGCTGCCACAAGGAAAGAAACCCATTGGTTGTAAATGGGTTTATCAGCGCAAGGAAGGAGCTTCAGAACAAGAGGGTATCAGGTATAAGGCAAGACTAGTGGCCAAAGGATACTCTCAGAAAGAAGGCATCGATTATGGTGAGATATTTTCTCCAGTTGTCAGGCACACTTCCATCAGACTATTATTGAGTATTGTAGCAGCTCAGGACTTGGAGCTGGAGCAGATGGATGTGAAGACAGCATTCCTCCATGGTCATTTGAAGGAGAGCATCTACATGGAGCAGCCACCAGGGTTTAGAGAACCAAGATCAGATGGGAAAGTCTGTTTGCTGAAGAAATCTCTGTATGGGCTGAAGCAGTCGCCGAGGCAGTGGTACAAGAGATTTGACACTTATGTTAGGAGCATTGGACTTTTCAGGTGTGAGTATGATTCTTGTGTGTATGTTAAATCTCTGGATGATGGGTCTAGGATGTACTTACTCTTGTATGTAGATGACATGCTGATAGCATGCAAGAGTAAGAAGGCTGTACAGGAACTGAAGATAGCTTTGTCTCGGGAGTTTGAGATGAAGAATCTGGGGCCAGCCAGGAAGATCCTAGGGATGGAAATCATCAGAGATAGATCCAAGGGTGTGCTGCATCTGAGTCAGGGTGGCTACATTAAAAGGATTCTGGAGCGATATGGGATGAAGGATGCCAAACCGACAACACTACCTTTGGCAGCACATTTTTCCTTATCGAAGACCATGTCACCACAGACTGAGGTGGAGGCTCAGGAGATGGAGAAGGTACCATATGCTTCTGGTGTTGGGAGCCTTATGTATGCCATGGTATGTTGTAGGCCAGACATAGCCCATGCAGTGAGCCAGGTGAGCAGGTTCATGGCGCAGCCTGGTAGGGAGCACTGGCGAGCACTGAAGGGAATCTTCAGGTACTTGGTAGGTACAGTTGGGGTTGGTATTTGCTATGGACAGCAAGAAGATGCTGAGAGATCCAACTTATCCAAGGAGGCTCGTGGGCAGTTATATGGGTATGTGGATGCAGACTTTGGTGGAGATGTGGACACTAGGAGATCCACAACAGGCTTTGTGTTCAGCCTGTTTGGTGGTCCAGTATCGTGGAGATCATGTCTGCAGCCCATCACAGCCTTATCTACCACGGAGGCAGAATACATAGGTATCACAGAGGCAGCAAAGGAAGCTCTTTGGCTGAAGGGCTTGATGCTGGAGATGGGACTTGATCAGAAGGTTGTCCAGGTGCATAGTGATAGCCAGAGTGCTCTGATGCTTGCGCAGAATGCAGTCTATCATGCCAGGACGAAGCACATTGACCTCACATACCACAGGATCAGAGAGCTGGTGGAAGATGGTGAGGTGGAGCTGGTGAAGGTATACACCAAAGAAAATCCAGCAGATGCACTGACTAAGGTTCTTCCACGGGACAGTTTTCAAAAGTGTATTTCGTTGTTAAAGCTGATGGATACAGTGGACGTGCTGAGGCCTTGAAAGCACCAAGGTGGAGATTGTTGGGCCTGGTGTGGTGCTATCAAGGCCCAGGTGGGCTAACTTGTATTGGGCTGGGTTTGAGTCCAAGGGTTGAGATTAAATCAAGTCACGGGTGTACACGGGCTTGGGGATTAGTTTAATCTCATTGAATTAGTCCATGGGAGTTTTTGTTGAGTCTGGGCCTGGCCCACTTCGTGGATGTATTTAAACCCTAGTCTCTAGGGTTTGGATGGAATAGAGAACAGATTCTTTTCTCCCAAAAATTTCCTTCTCTCATCATAGGGCGGCAGCCCTTTCTTTCTCCTCCCCATCTTCCTCCTTTTTTCCAAGGTCTAAACCTAACAGGATTAGGAATCCTTAGTTCTAGTTCTTGTTGAACGGGAATCCCATTGCTATTCATCAAGGTCTAAACCTAACAGGATTAGGAATCCTTAGTTCTAGTTCTTGTTCAACAGGGAATCCCATTGCTATTAATCACAGGTCTAAACCCTAACACATGTGAAATCGCGTACGCTTTTATTCTTCTACATATTTCATATAGACTTGGTAGGAACTAGGGAGGCAAGGATTCCTTTGTCCTCTTGGTCAACCAGCATGTTTTCTGGATCCTTTACGAGACACCCATGCATGGCCATTTCTGAAAGCACCCAAGCACTGCTCGACAGAGGCAGGGGGCATATATACCTGGTTGCTGGCTGCCAATGGGGAACTTGCGCATTCTCCTGGTTCGCACTCGTTGTCTCTGGTGGCATTGAACCAATGTCTCGTTTGTGCTAATTTTTACTCCGACACTGCCTTCACCTGGGGCTCGCAGAACTCAGCAATCTGGAGCAATGGCGACAGCCTTGCACTGCTGCTCGATAATGTCTCAGGTATAGAAGCAAAGGTTGTTAATTCGTCCTCTTTTTTTATTTTAAGTACCTACTTAACTTTAGTTCTTCAGAGACATTCTCGTGCCATGCTTTCTGTTATTCTCCTTGTTGAACAAAAATTGGTTTACCATTTAATCTAGTGGAAAAAACACTTGTTATCACTTTAGATTTTAATTTTTTGTGCAATGACAAATACCATATCAACATGTTTACCTTTGCTCAGGAAAAAATATTGACGCATTTAATATATGATGAGCTTTTGAGAAGGTAAGAAGGTGAACGGTGAGCCAGTGACTGTTAGCTCAACTGTTAGCACATCTCTCTTAAGGTGGTGATCTAGATTTCAGACCCTGCGGGTTTTGCTATCAAAAAGGCAAAAAAAAAAAAAAAAAAAAACATTGAAAGATGCTCCATATCCTTTTTTCTGTTCAATTGTTAGCCCTTTATTTAAGTACCTGACTAACATTTGAATCAAACAAAGGTAAACTATCCTTGTGCATTTGTTGCATGGTTTAGTAGCTAATTCATATTTTTATATTCAAGTGACCATGCTCATAATAAATCTTGTAACGTAGCAAGTTGCAGAACTTTGACTGATAAAAGATATCTAATGAGGGGTAAAATTATCATACATTAAAATATGTACACATCAACAATTAGGTTAGGTCCAATCCCAACATCTCGCTAGCCAGCTGTCATAGCCACCAAGTAGCAAAGATCAATCGCCTTTAGCAAGGTCGGATCGTCCCAGTAATACGAGCCATTCTCATTTCTCAGTAAGCCGAAGTATCCATACCTCGGCGATACAATCCATTCTTATTTCTCGGTAAGCCGAGGTATCCATACCTCGGTGATACGAGCCATTCTTATTTCTCGGTAAGCCGAGGTGTCAACACCTCGGCGATACGAGCCATTCTCATTTCTAGATAAGCCGAGGTATCCATACCTCGGTGATACAAGCCATTCTTATTTCTCGGTAAGCTGAGGCATCCACATCTCGGCGATACGAGCCATTCTCATTTCTCAATAAGCCGAGGTATCCGTACCTCGGCGATATAAGCCATTCTTATTTCTCGATAAGTTGAGGTATCCATGCCTCGGTGATACGAGCCATGAATATATCTCGGTAGCCCGAGGTATCCATACCTCGGCATCACGAGCCATGATTATATCTCGGTAACTCGAGCCGCCTTTATGCCTCGGAAAACTAAATTATCCTCTGCCTCGGCCAGACCGAAGCACTCAAAATGCCTCTGCAGAATCCGGCACGGGAGAGTCCCTATTCACTGAAACAGAATAAGATTTCAAACAGAGAATCATACCCATGAGTGGCCTAGAGCCTATGCAATCGTGGAATCCCAAGGCATCAGCCAGCTCTCCTAGCCGTCGATCCTCTAACTGACAAGATACAGATCCTACGAATCTCGTAACAAACTCGATTCGAATCCGTTTCAAATCATAACAACTTTTGGCCCCCACGATGTGCCCAAGGAATCAGGTGATCTTCTATAAATACTACAGCACTTCAACCTCTCAGGTACGCATGAATCACCTTACTAAAACTTCTGCACATTCACTTGGCTTTACGGAATTGATCACTCCATTAGAGCTCCGATCGAGAGCTTGGAGGAAGATTCTTCTGTAAAAAGTCTTCTCCTCACATTTGCCTGTTGTGAATTTTCACTGACTTGGGCATCGGAGGGTCCCCCGCAGAGGACAATCCCAAGAGAATCCTTTGCGAGCACGGACTGTCTTGCAGGTTCCACCCCAGACGTTGAGATCGGAGTTTGGATCCGGAGCCGGAAGCGCACCCGAGTCGAAGAATGGATTTCCGTAGCAACAGATTGGCGCTAGAGGAAGGGCCTCAAGTCCCATAAACTTGTAATCTAGGAGACAAGACTAAAAAAAAACCAGAAGAAGCATCCTCTAATGGCCAATCGAAAGAGAGCCACCTCTGAGGCTCAAGATCAGGCCACATCTCAAAGGTCTGATCCAATTAGTGATGTAGCACCTCCGCTACCACCACCAGCTGAAACTCCTTCCCCATCGGCAATGGCGGTAACCCTGGACCAGTTCGCCACTCTGGTTCAACAGGTTCAAGCATTGACCCAGATGATCCAGGGATTCCAGGCAATCCCTGGCCCTGCTATTCCTGCCTTCCAGCCTCCGAGGAGGCCGCTGCCCCCACTCCGCCTACAATCTCTTCTTCCGATCTGTCTGGGGTGGCGGATCGCGATCGCTGGCCTGCAAAGGTGGGGCCAGCGCTGCAACGAGCTGGAGGGAAGAGCCCACTCAGATCCAGGTAGGTTCGCTCTTCCTCCTCGGTATCCTCTTAGGATTCAACACCACTGTTGTCTTCTCGTCGCCCGATCCCTCCTACCACTCTGGATGAAGGGATCAGGCAACAGATGCAGGAGATGCATCAGGAATGGCGTCAGAAGTTAGACGCCGTCAGACAAGCCCCTCCGTCCCAGCCAAAGGAGGGGCAGGGCATCCCCTTCTCCGAAAGGATCATGAGGGAAGTGATTCCCCCTCATGTTAAGCTCCCCACCATCGAGCCGTATCACAGATCCACCGATCCTGATGACCATCTAAGCAGCTTCAGATCCATCATGATGTTTCATGGAGCGTCGGATGCGATCCTCTGTCGAGCCTTCCCATCCACTCTAAGGGGATCCGCCCGAACCTGGTTCAACGGCTTGAAACTAGGTTCCATTGATTCTTTCGACGAACTGAGCCACTTGCTCATTAGCCAGTTCGTTAGTAGCCGTCGCCATCGATGGAGATCTGATTCCCTCTCTGAAGTTAAGCTGAGAGAGGGGGAATCGCTAAAGAGCTACCTTGGCCGTTTCAACACGGCCCTCCTAAAAGTCGACCATCTCAATCCCGAGGTGGCCATGTCTGCCCTGATCGGAGGGGTATCGAAGGAGGGAGACTTCTACCTGTTTCTATAGGTTAATTACCTGAAGAGCCTTTCGGACATGATGTCTCTGGTGGATAAGTACGCCAGGGTGAAGAAATCGAGGAGGTCAACTCGAGTTGAATAGCTGAAGAAGAAGGAGGTGAAGGGCCCGAACAAACAGCGAGCCTACCGCACATTAGCCTGCCTCCCGTCAGAGAGCTCCTCCACCTCCGTCGCAAGACCGAACCCGGAGCCCAGCTCGAAGGTTCAATTGTTACACTCCCCTCACCGCACCAAGGGCATAGATTCTGATGGAGATCGAGCGCCAGATTCCTCGACCTCCTTCTCTTCGAGGCAACGGAGCTCAGAGAGATCCTGCCAAGTACTGCCGCTTTCATCAGGATCATGGGCATAACATCGAGGACTGTTGGCATCTCAAGAATGAGATCGAACGATTGATCCAACGAGGTAGACTGGACTGGTTCAGAGGGCCTCATAAGCCGAACAATGAGGCAAATCACCAGCTTGAACCTCGCCAACTTCCACTGCCGAACCCTTTAGTTATCGACCATGTTAATGTGATAGCTGTGGTCGATTCCCCATCCTCCTGGCTAGGCGGTGATGAAGGCCCGTCAAAGAAAGCTCGAGTTGATGAACTCACTTTTTCTGATGAAGACCTTCGGAAGGTACAGTACCCCCATGATGACACTCTGGTTGTATCTCTAAATCTAAACAATTATGATGTAAACCGGGTTCTTATTGATAGCGGAAGCTCCGTTAATGTTTTGTACTTTGATGCCTTTGTGAGGTTAAAATTCCGGGTAGAAAGTCTTCGAACCATGGAGTCCACACTGGTGGGCTTCATAGATAACTCCATAATCCCCGAAGGGGTCATTACTCTGACGGTCTAAGCCGGCACCTGGCCTCGTGTGGCCACTGAGCTTATGGACTTCCTTGTAATCAAGCTTCGGTCTCCTTACAATGCCATTCTTGGCAGGTTGGGACAGATGTCTCTCAAGGCCATCGTTTCCATTCCCCACCTCGCCATGAAGTTTCCCACCATATGGGGAGTGGGGATTGTTCGGGGAAGTCAGATTATAGCTCAGCATTGCTTTGTCGCCGACCTTCAGTCCAGAAGACCCGAGGTGGATGGATTGGACGCTCGAGAGGATTTCGCTGAGCAACGAGGATAACCAGCTGAAGAATTGGAGGAGGTACCACTCAGCGAAGCTCGGCCCGATCGAACCGTAAAGATTGGATTACAGCTGGAAGAAAAGCCTCGGTAGGAGTTAATCGAATTCCTTTGGAGAAATGCCGATGTCTTCGCCTGGTCCGCATCAAACATGCCTGGAATCGGTCCAGATGTCATGGTTCACCGCCTCAGCATGGACAGGACAGTTCGGCCAATCAAGCAAAAGAAAAGAAGCTTCACCCCCGAATGCCAGAAAGTCATTGAAGAGGAGGTGGATAAGCTTATCAAAGCCAACTTCATCCGAGAAATCAATTATCTCGATTGGCTAGCAAATGTTGTTATGGTGAAAAAGTCAAATGGCAAATGAAGGATCTGCATCGACTTCACCGACCTCAACAAAGCCTGCCCGAAAGATAGCTTCCCTCTTCCTCGAATCGACCAACTTGTGGACTTGACTTCAGGCCACAAGATGCTGACCTTTATGGATGCCTATTCAGGCTACAACCAGATCCGGATGGCGCCCGAAGATGAGGAAAAGACTGCCTACATCACTGACCGAGGTATCTATTGCTACGAGTTATGCCTTTTGGTTTGAAAAATGCAGGTGCCACCTACCAAAGGCTGGTCAATAAAGTTTTCAAAGAGCAAATCGGTTGGAACATGAAGGTTTATGTTGATGATATGCTGGTGAAGAGCAAGGAAGCATCCCAACATATCGAGGGCCTTGCGGAAAGCTTCAAGACGCTTCGGAAGTATCAAATAAAGCTCAACCCTACCAAATGTGCTTTCGGAGTCAACTCTGGGAAATTCCTTGGCTTCATGGTCTCTCAGCGGGGCATTGAAGCAAATCCCCAAAAGATCCAGGCCTTGCGGCAGATGGCCCCTCCTGGATCGATCAAGAACGTGCAACGCCTCACCGAAAGGATAGCGGCCCTTAGTCGCTTCATTGCTCGATCAGCCGAAAAGTACCATTCCTTCTTCAAAGCTCTTCGGTCAGCCAAAAACTTCCAATGGACCTTAGATTGCCAGAAATCCTTTGAAGACCTCAAGAAATACCTCAGCTCACCTCCTCTCCTTAGTAGCCCAAAGCCAGGTGAAACACTGAGCCTGTACCTCGCAGTCTCTAAGAATGTTGTTGGCTCAGTGCTAATCATAGAAGAGGGCAGAATTCAAAAGCCTATTTATTATGTTAGCAAATTGCTCAAAGATGCTGAGACGAGGTATACTCAAGTGGAGAAGATGGTTCTGGCCCTAGTAACATCGGTCCGGAAGCTACGGCCGTACTTCCAAGCGTACACCATCATCGTCCTAACTGACCAACCCATCAAGGCAATCATCCATCATCCGAAAGCATCGGGGAGAATGACCAAGTGGGCTATCAAATTAAGTGAGCATGACATTCAGTACCAGCCTCGTCCGGCCATTAAAGCCCAGGTTCTGACAGATTTCCTCCTCGAATGCACTATGCCCGAAGATGGCTCTGCTCCGGGAACCCCTATGCAACCAAAGCCCAGTGCTCCGTGGTTACTTCACGCCGACGTATCCTCCAGCGCAAGCGGTTCTGGTGCTGGTCTGGTCCTCACCAATCCGGAGGGTGCTACTTTTGAATATGGCATTCGTTTCTCCTTTCCGGCCTTAAATAATGAAGCAGAATATGAGGCCCTGCTCGCCGGACTCTGCATCGCCTGCGAGCTCAAAGTTGGAAAACTGAATGCCTACACTGACTCTCAATTAGTGGCGGGCCAGGTACGAGGCGAATTCGAAGCACGAGAACCGAACTTGATTCGGTATCTTTAGAAGGTGTGTGATCTATCTTCTTGTTTCAATGAATTTAAGATCATTCAGGTCCCAAGGGCTGAAAATGCGCGCGCTGACCTTCTGTCTTGTCTGACGACAATGGACTCAATGGACCTTGAACGAAGTTTCCACTTGAAAATCCTGGAGAAGTCCAGCATCACCGATGTTGATCAGATGATGCAAATTGACACTGAACCATCCTGGATAGACCCCCTGCACAAGTATCTCAAAGAAGGGCTGCTACCCATTGATAGAAGAGAAGCAAGGAGGCTAAAGATGCAGTCGTCTCACTATATCCTGATCGATGATCGGCTGTATAAGTGATCCTTCTCCATGCCATTGCTCAAATGCCTCCATCTATCAGAAGCCAATTATGCTCTTCGGGAGGTTCATGAAGGCATTTGTGGCAACCACCTCGGCAGCCACGCCCTGTGCCACAAAGTGCTACGCCAAGGATATTATTGGCCGATGATGCAGAAGGATGCAGATGACCTTGTCTGAGCCTGTGATGCATGCCAACGACACTCAAATATCCAGAGGCTCCTACCCACCTGACTTTCCATATCATCCCCCTGGCCTTTTGCCAAGTGGGGAATGGATATTCTTGGCCCTTTCCCCCTCGCAATGGGACAAAGAAAGTTTTTATTCGTTACAATTGATTATTTTACTAAGTGGGTTGAAGCCAAAGCAGTCGCCCAGATAACTGAGGCTCGAGCTAAGGATTTTGTATGGAGGTCCATCATCAGCCGCTTCGGCCTTCCCCACACTATCATCACCAACAACAGGAAGCAGTTTGGCAATCCCAAGTTCCAGGAGTTCTGTGAGGATCATGGCATTCTCCATCGCCTAACTTTGGTCGGACATCCTCAAGCTAATGGAGAGGCCGAGGTAACTAACCAAACTCTCTTGTAGGGAATTAAAGCTCAGCTCAACCAAGCACGAGGCAGATGGGCAGAGGAGCTCCATCATGTGCTGTGGGCATACTGAACCACTGAGAGGACTCCCACGGGCCAGACTCCCTTCAAGATGGTTTTCGGCACAGAAGTGGTTATTCCCATGGAGGTCGGGCTCCCCTCTCCTCGCACCGAAGGCTACTCAGAAGAATCTAATGATGAACAACTTTGAACTGATCTCGACTTGATAGAAGAAGTCAGGGAGAAAGCCCGGATCCGTATGGCGGCCTACCAACAAAGAGTCGCCCGTTATCATTCTACCAGAGTTAAAGGAAAGCTCTTCTTCCCAGGTGATCTGGTACTTCGGAAGGCATCTGTCTCAAAACCTCTGAAGCAAGGAAAGATGTCCCCTAATTGGGAGGGTCCTTATCAAATTACAGAAGTAATCAGACCCGACACCTATAAGCTCCAAGATCTAAATGGGAAATCCATTCCCCGAACATGGAACTCGGATAATCTCCGTGTGTATCATCAATAAGAGTACACTCTCCCTCTCGAATTTACTCTGTCCATTGAATTAAAATTTTCAAAAATTTGCAAAACTTCTACCTTTACTGCCCTCTTTAATAGCTGCAACGAGAAGCATGTTTATAAATCCTCGGTCGGGCCGATCGATCTCCGTACCTTGGTAGCGCCAAGTAAAATATAATCTTTTATAAATCCTCAGCTGGGCTGAGTGATCTCCGTACCTTGGCAGTGCCAAGTAAAATATAATCTTATAAAAATCCTCGGTCGGCCGAGCGATCTCCATACATTGGCAGTGCCAAGTAAAATATAATCTTTTATAAATCCTCGGCCGGGCCGAGCAATCTTCGTACCTTGGCAGCGCCAAGTAAAATATAATCTTTTATAAATCCTTGGTCGGGCCGAGCGATCTTCATACCTTGGCAGCGCCAAGTAAAATATAATCTTTTATAAATCCTCGATCGGGCCGAGCGATCTCCGTACCTTGGCAGCGCTAAGTAAAATATAATCTTTTATAAATCCTCGGCCGGGCCGAGCGATCTTTGTACCTTGGCAGCACCAAGTAAAATATAATCTTTTATGAAGCCTCAGCAGAACCAAGTGATATATCTTATTATCAAAAGCCTCGGCCAAAGCAGAAGTGCATCTCTTATTATCAAAAGCCTCGACCAAAGCAGAAGTGCATCTCTTATTATTAAAAGTCTCGGCCAGAGCCAAAGTGCGTCTGTTATCATTAAAAGCCTCGGACAAAGCCGAAGTGCATCTCTTGCTACAAGAACCCTCGGCCAAAGCCAAATCGAATTTCTTAAAGCCTTGGACAAAGCCGAGTGGCCCCAGCGGTTCTGCAGTAACGGCAAGGCCTATTAATTTCCCAGACATTTTAACGCAATTGATACGTCTTATCATACTTCGGCACAAATAAGCAATCCCTCTTTCTGCCCATCAGCAGAATTATGCAAATCTTTCCTCCTTAGGAAAAGACCTACTTAGCCCCTTTTTATCGGGCCGCGCCTATCTTGTGAACCAGTAAGGTCGCCCAGACCTCCCTCTGACTTGAACAGAGACCAGTGCCTCCTCTGAAGGGGGTCAAACACTATGAAAATGCCTAACGAAGACAGTGCTACCCAAGCACAATCGAAGGTTTACAAGCCGAGCATGACTCGGTATGCCTAAAACGAGCAAGACTGCATGGTCGCGCCAAAAAGAAAAAGCAAACGTCTGCAAACATTTGAAAAAAGAAGAAAGAACAAAAACTTTCTTTATTCCGTTAATCGATGAGAAATACAACCTCTCAAGAGGCGTTACAAGTACGTTAAAGCATAGGAAATACAAATAAAATAAAAGACTCAGTTGAGCAGCTTCGGTCGATAAACGATATCTTTACATCTGATCCCAGAAATCAGAGAAACTAGACAGGCTTTGTTAAGCCACTGGTTAATCCCAAAGAACAAAACCGGCCATCCACGAGCCCTCCGAATGAACTAAGATATCCAAAATGGGCTAAGAACATGTGGACGCCGAAGCCGAAGATGCCTCCCCTCCGGGCGGGATGCTGGTCTACTAGCCACTGCCCAAGCACATAGGCAGGGAACCAGCAGACCCACACATCCTTCCTCCCTCCTCACATGGCAAAAGATTCCTTAGGCGAATGAACTGAGGAATTCTAGCTGAAGGAGGAGGTAAAATTCACATAAGCCATGGGGGGTACGTATGTCGTACATTTCCTGTTGTCCCCATGGTGAACCACAAAGGACACACAGGAAGCACATACGTGCGCTCCCCATATGACTTCTGTGGGCCTCCCGGTCTCTCTCCATATGACCTCCAAGAATTCATCCCTTGAGAACTGCTCGCTCTTCAGTAGCTTCTTCATCACCCCAGCTATCTGGGACATACCAACTTTCAAAAGGAAAGCTCGATCTCTCTACTCTCAACTTCAATGAAGCGGACGCCATGGAAGCCTTTGCAAGCCACGAAAAGGAAGGGCCTTGGGAGATAGCCTAATGCGGCCCGCTCTCCCTATTTTATAGGCAACAGACCGGGAGCAGTCATTAAAGAAGAAAGCCCCAGGATTCAAAACGCCCTGGCCACGCTACCACGTGGCGGTTCAGGATAAAAGAGCGCCTTTCAGAGCGTGCCAAGCGCACCCCTCAGGTCATTATGGAAGGAAGAAGATCTCCCACGATCTCGAATTGGGAGCTTTAAATGCTAAAAAACCGCCTGCAGATCTTCGAGATATGGATGAGCCTGGGAAATCCCCACTGAAAGAGACATCCCCCAATGAAAGCGGGATACTTGTCGCCCAAGTAAAGCCAACTCGCCTTGAAAAAGACAAGGCACTGGTAGAGTAATAAAAAAGGCATAGAAGCTAAGTACTCCTCAATAAAGACACGCCGATATCTCCTGCTTCGGCCCGAAGCCGAACCACCCGTTATGTTTCGGCCTAAACTGAGACATCGCTTTTTGCTTCGACTCAAAGCCGAGATAGTCTCCTTACTTTGGAAAAAATCGAGGTATCTCTTTTTGATTCGGTAAAAACCGAACGTTCCCTTATTCCCTGGTCCAAACTGAGATAGCTATTCTCGCCTCAACGCTAATAGGACGCTCCTTATGCTTTGGCAAAACCGAGTAATATACTACACTCCGACTGGAACTTATGAGTTCCCCTTACCTTGGCTAAAATGGGAAAACCATACCTTAGTCTTGACAAGATCACTAGAGATCCCCTAGGGGGTGGTTCGTTTGTGAGACTCACATGATGAGAACGAACGTTTCGAAGATGGCAGCGAACACGAAAGTTGCAAAAATTCTTTTTTATTCATCATAAAAGAAAAAACAAAAAGAAAAGAAAAAGACACACGAGCCCTCAACAGGGCTTATCGTCTCCACCGGGCGCTGCCAAGCTCTCCTCATGCCGCAAACTTAGCTCGGCGGTAAGAATAGCGATTTATTGCTAGATAGTCACTACTTGCCCTTCCAGCTGACTGTTGATCCGACTAAGGAGCTCGTGCTCCCTCGTGGAGATGGCCAAGTATTCTTCGACCATCTTCCAGAGTCAGTCACGCTCCGCGAGCATCAACAACAGGTCCTCCCTATCGATAGTTACCGGAACGCGGCTCCGATGGGGGTCCCTTCGCGGAGGGGCCTGCCCCTCGCAGCCATTATCGCCGTTATCTGGCGCCCCAGTAGACCCCCCTTCATTTTTAGAAGCCATTCTACTATCCTAAATTTTGAGAGGTCGATAGGATAAGCAATTAACGATGGCATCCCCCCATCCATATTTAAACTACTTCTGGCGGGTATTTCGATCGTCCGAGCTATTAATTCCAACGTAAATATTGCGGAAACTCGCCACGCGTCACCGCCTCAGTGGGTGCTCACTGGAAATGAAGAGCCGCGCCCCCTTGCCGAGGAGGATCAATAAATAGCAACGAGGCGCTCGAGAGGCGCCCCCATCTCGGGATCAGACTCCCTTCGATCTGTCGGACTCCTTCGAACTGAATATGCTCGAAATAACACAAAAAAGAGGAAAAAGGCTACATCCAGAGGAACTCTGTAATGGTGACGGACCCTATCCAGATCGTCTAGGGTTACCTCAGAGGCAACATCGCCTAGACCACTCATACTGGTTGAATGGGGGTAAAACGCAAACAAATGAACAGGGGCTCAAAAAAGAGGAAAAAATCTCTATGGCAGGGACGAAGGAGGCGTTGCAGAAGGAACGTCGCCCTAGCCTTCGTTAAATAGCAAATCCAAAAAGAAACCCCAAACACCAGAAAATTCCGATATGGGCGCCAGAAATAAAGGAGTCCCGCCACATGGAGCTCCCACAATCGCAACTTGCGATAAATTAGGCGTATTTTTCTCGAGCCACGGCAAAAAATGATGACGAAACAATGATTTGTCGTTTACGGAGTTATCATTACCTGACCCATCGGATTCCCCTGAATGAGGTTATTCTGAAATTCTACTCCCTATATCCGAATTTACACTTCGGACTAGGGAGTGGGGGACATGTAGTGAGGGGTAAAATTATCATTACATTAAGGCATGTACACATCAACAATTAGGTCAGGTCCAATCCCAACATCTCGCTAGCCAGCTATCATAGCCACCAAGTAGGGAAGATCAATCGCCTTTAGCAAGGTCGGATCGCCCTAGTAATACGAGCCATTCTCATTTCTCGGTAACCCGAAGTATCCATACCTCGACGATACGAGATATTCTTATTTCTCAGTAAGCCGAGGTATCCATACCTCGGCAATACGAGCTATTCTTATTTCTCGGTAAGCCGAGGTGTCCACACCTCGGCGATACGAGCCATTCTCATTTCTCGGTAAGCCAAGGTATCCATACTTCGGCGATACGAGCCATTCTTATTTCTCGGTAAGCCGAGGTATCCATGCCTCGGCGATACGAGCCATGATTATATCTCGGTAGCCCGAGGTATCCATACCTCGGCATCACGAGCCATGATTATATCTCGGTAACTCGAGCCGCCTTTATGCCTCGGAAAACCAAATTGACCGAAGCACTCAAAATTCCTCTGTAGAATCCGGCACGGGAGAGTCCCTATTCGCTGAAACAGAATAAGATTCCAAA
Organism: Calamus simplicifolius; assembly: GCA_900491605.1. Taxonomy (NCBI): domain Eukaryota; kingdom Viridiplantae; phylum Streptophyta; class Magnoliopsida; order Arecales; family Arecaceae; genus Calamus; species Calamus simplicifolius. Next base: position 166,210 of record UESW01004735.1, on the reverse strand, counting down.
CAGATAATCATACTCAGGAGTGGCCTAGAGCCTACACAATCGTGGAATCCCAAGGCATCAACCAGCTCTCTTAGCCGTCGATCATCTAACTGACAAGATACAGATCCTACTGATCTCGTAATAAACTCGATTCGAATCCGTTTCAAATCATAACAACTTTCGGCCCCCACGACGCGCCCAAGGAATCAGATGATCCTCTATAAATACCACAGTACTTCAACCTCTCAGGTACTCATGAATCACCTTACTAAAACTTCTACACATTCACTTGGCTTTACGGAATCGATCACTCCATTAGAGCTCCGATCGAGAGCTTGGAGGAAGATTCTTCTGTGAAAAGTCTTCTCCTCACATCTGCCTGCTGTGAATCTCCACTGACTTGGCCGTCAGAGGGTCCCCCGCAGAGGATAACCCCAAGGGAATCCTTTGCGAGCGCGGACTGTCTTGCAGGTTCCACCTCGGACGTTGAGATCGGAGTTCGGACCCGGAGTCAGAAGTCCACCCGAGTCGGAAAACGAATTTCCACGGCAACAATATCTAAAGGATTTACAAAGAACAGGGTAATCATAGTTACAAAATGAAAAAAAAAAATTGATGAAGATGCTACTATTGCAAAAATGCAACTGCCAACAAGTTTAATGACAGTAGCACCCGTCTGCAAGAACCTTAACGGGCCGTTTTTACCTGGGCAATGAAATCTATCGAATGAAGTGTATTTTCTTTACAAACTTTGCAGTCTTGTCCACGTCCAATTTTCATTCTGCTTACCATGGATGAAGCACCAATTAAAAATAAAGGGTAATCAAATGCCTTATCTTAGTATCTTCTAGAACTATCTTGTCAGTTTTTCTAAAGCAATTCATCATTGAAATAAATATATTAAAAGTATGCCAAACTGTTCAAATGGCATACTACTTCACTGATGATCAGAGTCTTCATTGGTCAAACTCAGATGAAGTCTCAATGTTGTACTGGTCCCATTTTGCTTATCTTATACAAGAGGAAAGATTTTCCTCAATTAAAAAAGAAGAAGAAGAAGAAGAAAGATGATGTTGAACTAAATTTTGTACAGAAAGAAATGGGCTTAGCCTTTTCATTTAAGCTACATATCAAACCAGCTGCAGCAGCAAAATACTGATTTCCTCTGTTTCTTTCTCTTTCTTTAGTAATTTTTTATGATATTAACCTATTGCTGGCAACATAGAACTGGGTAAAATGATACAGTACATTTAGTGTTTGATGGTTAACAATCTATCATCTTGTGTTATCATTTTATGTCCTCCTTTTCATACTCGCATTGGATTTACATATGACTGTTTTCAATTTTAGGCTCAGGGATACAAACAAACAAAGAGTTTCTGTTTGGCAGTATAGAAATGCAAATAAAACTGGTCTCGGGGAGTTCAGCTGGTACGGTCACTGCATATTATGTAAGCCCTAATCTACCACAGTCATGAGAGGTCACTTGCACAAACTTGGAATTGGATTTCCATAGAACAGCTATAACTTTGGTATGTTCCACATCCATCACAGATGTCATCGACAGGAAACAAGCATGATGAGATCGGCTTGAGTTCCTGGGAAATTTATCTGGACAACCTTATATCATTCACACAAATGTCTTCACTCAAGGTGTGGGAAATAGAGAGGAGCAATTCTACCCTTGGTTCGACCCAACTTCTGATTTCCACAACTACACCATACAATGGAACCTAAGTCAGGTTGTGTAAGTTGACTCTGTTAATATCAAAGTCATTCATGCCAATAAACATATCTCAACATTCTTCCAGAGAGCTCACCATTGTTGATATCTCAAACCAATTTTTAAAATATTTGTAAAAGTTAGATAAGGATGAAATCATATTTTTTTTTAAAAAAGTATTTGACAGTCTATACATATATTAATTTAATAATAAAAATAATAAGGAATTAAGAAATTAACCTTCGTACGATTGAGTCGAATATCTTGAACTCCACCAACACCATCTTGAAATCATCAAATCCTTTCGATCACCATTAATCTTTCCCAACATTCTCCAAATTATGATGAGCACGAATGAGTGAGCATTTCTAATTTGGGTTGAGATCACACAACTGAATTTTTAAATCACTTTACATTTTCAATAGATGACAAAGTGAAGATAAAGGAGAAGACTATCTGTGGATGATGAAAAGAAAGTTACGTTATTTTTTTCTTATGAATCTTTTATTCTGTAGAGAAGAATAACTACTACCCCTTTTTCGGGTGATGAAAAAAAAATTACATTATTTTTTTTCTGATGAATCTTTTATTCTACAGAGAAAAATAACTACCATTCTTTTTCAATTAATTAGTTAATTAAAATTTAAAATAACTTTCAACTCTTAAAAGTTACTTTAACATAGGATGATATGGAAAAGAAAAAATCTCTCCCACAATCCTATATATCACTTTCATAATCCTATCATTGGTTTCTTTTGATATCGTTCCTTCCAAAATAAAATAACTTTCACATGGATCCTTTTTGTGGAACATGTCTACGACATGTTTCCTACCATACCATATAATTTTTAATTTAAAATAATTTTAAATTTATTTTAAATAATCATATTATTTTAAATAAAAATTAATTCAATTAATTTTGCATAAAAATTGATTTAGAATTTTAATTTTAAATTAATAATTCAACCCAATATATTATATAGTTCACATAATTTAATGGAGCCATTGAGAGGAACTATGGACATTATAATTTTAAGCTCCAATCATTTTGATATTTAATTAACACCTTAATTAAAATATCAAAATTATTAATTCTAAATTATTCCACTAAAAATTTGAAATTACACTCTTAAAATTATAAAATTAATTATATTCAAAAGGATTTAAATTATCCATTGATATAGTCACTACATATAAATCAATCCTCCAGTTTATAATTAAAGCTAGGTATTTTTCGTTAACCTCTTTAATTACATCTTTTTTCATAAGTACCATTGATTCTCTAATGAATAATACATTTATGATCTAATCATAAATTGAGCGCTCTTATTATTTAAGCCCCAAATCAATACTCATGGGTCTTTACGAAAGAATGGATTTTATCTTATATTAATATTTTTAGCTATTTATGTTATTATATTTTCAATATACCAAGAATTTGACACTATATTTTTGTGTTATTACTCGATATATCAAAAAATATAATACAATAAATAGAAGTCTATTAATTACTCAAAATTAAGATGGATTCATATATGATCATCATTGATTAATTTTGAATTCTCTATTTTAACAATAATAATTTACTAGAAATTCATAATTAATCGTGTTTCAGTTCTATATAATCAAATTATATAAAGCGCTTTCATTCTAATAATCCCATTATCAACAATCTAGATAAGATTGTTTCATTCAGAATGTAATAAACCATGCTAGTAATTTTAAATTAAAGATCCCAACTTTAATTTATAATTATGAATAGATTTTAATTATTTAACTTTAAATATTATCTTCTATATAACACTTATATACAATATTTAAAGTCATAATTAAATAATTCAAAAAAATTTGATATTTATAAAGCATCAAAACATGCATGCAAAAATAATATTAAAAAATTTCTTAAATTAATTAGCAAAATAATACATCTCATTTATTTATGGGTACATATCTGAACATCTTTCACTTGCCCTAAACCAAATGAGACATGTCTCTAAGTCCCATCCCTTCAAGATGTAGCTTAAAACCCTGAGCCGGTAATGTCTTAGTGAACGAATTAGCTATATTATTCGCAGATGCGATCTTCTCAACTGAAACGTCTCCTCTACTGACAATCTCTCTCGCAAGATAAAATTTTCTCTCTATATGCTTTCCTTTACAGTGGTCTCTGAGTTCCTTGGCATTGGCTACTGCTTCACTATTATTACAGTAGAGTCTAATTGGTTCATGCATATATGAAACAACTTTTATATCTTTTAAAAATTCGTGAAGCCAGACTGCCTCTTTAGCTACTTCACAAGCTGCTACATATTCAGCCTCCATGGTGGATTCAACAATGTAGGTTTACTTGACGCTCCTCCATATAGTAGCTCTACCTTTCAAAGTGAACACCGCTCCAGAGGTAAACTTTTAAGAGTCTCTATCTGATTTAAAATCATAATCTGTATATCCAATAGAAATCAAATCCCCACCAGAATATACTAGCATATAGTTTCTTGTCCTTCTCATATATTTGAGAATATGCTTGATCGTAACCTAGTGATCCAATCCTAGGTTTGACTAATATCAGCTAACCACTCCCACTGCAAAGTATATGTCAGGTCTTGAACACATCATTGCATACATCAAACTGCCAACTGTCAAAACATAGGGAATCCATTTCATATCTTCCTTCTCTTACAGTGTTTTAGGACAATGCTCTTTAGAAAGATAAACTCCATGTCAAGTAGATAAATTATCTTTCTTAAAGTTTTGCATTGCAAATCTAAAAAGTACTTTGTCAATGTACGATACCTGAGATAACGCCAAAAGCCTATTCTTGCGATCCTATATAATTTGGATGCCAAGAATATAGCTTGCTTTTCCCAAATCCTTCATTTAAAAATAGCTGGCTAGCCAGTTCTTTACTTTGAATAGAGATCCTATATCATTCCTAATGAGTAGAATGTTGTCCACATAAGAATTAAGAAGGCCACTTTATTTTCTTCCATTTGCTTACAGACACAATGTTCACCCAAATTTTGTTCAAAGCCATAAGATTGTGTGGCTTAGTTAAATCTGATGTTCCAAGATCTAGAAGCTTGCTTAAGCCCATAAATGAACCTTTGAATTTACAGACTTTCTGCTCTTAGCCTTTAGCCACAAAACCCTCTGGTTGGACCATATGAATAGTCTCTTCAAGATAGCCATTCAAAAATGCTATCTTAATATTCATTTGCTATGTCTCATAATCATAATGAGCAACATTGGACAAGAGAATCCGAATGGATTTTAGCATTGCTACTGGCGAAAAAGTATTCTCATAGTCTACTCTTCTTTTTGAGTAAAACCCTTTGCCACCAGCGTAGCCTTGAAAGTCTTCACTTTCCCACTGGCTCCTTTCTTTATCTTATAGATCCATTTGCATCTAATAGGCTTAACACCTTCTGGTAGATCTACAGGCTCCCAGATCGAATTGGAGTATATTGACTCCATTTTGAGCTTCATGGCTCCCTATCATTTTCTTGATCAACATTCTCCATTGCCATCTAGTATGTCAATGGATCGTCATCACTGCCATCAGTGACTGTAACTTGTGCTTCTCCATCTTGATGATAGTGGATGGGTAATCTTATTTTCCTTTCACTACATCATGGTGGCAGTGGTGTTTGATCTTGAGTAGTGGTCTCAACTTCTTATCGTTCAATAACTCTTGTTGATATAGGGCCGATCTCATCAATTAACAACTCTTCCAAAACTACTTTACTTCTAGGTTTGAAGTATGTTATATAGTTGTGCTAAAAAAATGCAGCATTTGTCGACACAAATACTTTGTTATCCTGAACACTATAAAACAAACCTCCTCTCACCTCTTAGGGTATCCTACAAACATACATACTTTCAAACGAGGTTCTAGCTTCCCAATCTTTTTCTTCAGCACATGTGTTGGACACTCCCATATGTAGATGTGTCTCGAACTATGTTTGCAACCGTTCCATAACTCTAAGGGAGTCTTAGATGAAACTAAGTTTAGAATGTATATAACTCTTTGTTGTGCATATTTCCAAAATGAGGTAGGCAAAGAAGAATAACTCAACATTGATCTCATTATATCAAGCAAGGTGTGATTCCTTCTTTCAGTTATACCATTTTGCTGTGGTATCTTAGGTGTCATGAGCTATGATAATATTTCATTCTCAATCAAGTGGTCCTTAAATTCATAAACTAGGTACTCTCCTCCACAATCAGATCGAAGAGTTTTGATTGATTTGTTGAGTTGCTTTTATGCTTCAGCACGAAATTCTTTGAACTTTTCAAAAGCCTTAGATTTTCTTTGTATCAGGTATGCATATCCATATCTTAAATAATCGTCAATAAATATGACGAAGTATTCATAGCCTCCTCTAGCTTTGATATTTAAAATCCCACATATATCAGTATGTATGATCTCTGAATGTACTTTTGCTCTTTCACCTTTTGTTGAAAAAGGTCTTTTGATCATTGTTCCTTCTAGGCAGGATTCATAGACTGGTAGAGTGCCAACTCTTAGCTCTTCTAAAGGATCATCATTCACTAGAAATTTTATTTAGTCTATATTAATGTGACCAAGCCTCAAATGCCACAAATATATATCATTATTGTTATTCACAATTTTTCTTCTTTTAGGGGATGGTTCGGAGACTTTAAATATTTCGGTTTGAAGTAAGTTGTTGAAAATTGGTTTAATAAAATATGGATCATTTTCAATATACTCAGAACAAATATTCATTCTATTCTTATAAATTGAAACAGAGTCAATACTAAAAGAAACAAAAAAAATTATTCATGTAGCTTCGAAACCGAAAACAAATTCTGTTTGAAATCTAGAATATAATAAACATTATTCAAAAGCAAATATCTATGATTAGCAAATGATAGTCGCACTGTCCCTACTGCTGTCGCTGACACCTTTTTCCCACTGTTAACTCTCATTATGAAATCTCCCACTTGAAGTTCCCTGGTAGACTCAAGCATCTTCAATGAAACATAAATATGGTTAATTGCTTTTGAATCAATGATCCTGCTTGAGAAATCATTCTCAACTAAAAATGTTTCCATGACTAATAAATCTAATTTACCTTATTTCTTTTCTGTTTCAGCTCATTGAGGTACTTTTTACAGTTCCTTTTCCAATGGCCATCTTGGTGATAGTAGAAATACTTTCCTTTAGGTTCAGGCTCAGTAACCTTTCCCTTCTTCTTTTGGATTTTCTTTTTGTTGTCCTTTTGCTTTCCCACATTCTTCTTCTTTTCTTAAAAGAAGAAAATTTTTCTTCAGCTGCGTATTAGTTATGCATGAATTAACCAAACATATTTAAGATGTTATCCCAAGGTATATGTTATTTGTAGATGATGTACGTAGTGTTGATTGATGAAACTAAATTTAGAGTAAATGTTAAGCTAAAGATTTGGAGAGAGGATTTAGAATCTAAAGGTTTTAAGATTAGTAGAACTAAAACTGAATACATGAAATATAATTTTAGTGAAAGTAGAAATACAAATAAAGAAATAGTAAAGAATATAAACTAAGAGATACCAAGGAATGAAAAATTTAAGTATTTGGGATCAATTATCCAGTAAAAAGGTGAAATAGTGAAGATGTGAATTATAGTATAAAAGAAGGATGAATTAAGTGGAGAAGTACTTCAGAAGAATTGTATGATTGACTCATTTCATTAAAATTGAAAGAATATTTCTATAAAATTGCTATTAGGATAACTATGCTATATGGAACAGAGTGTTGGGCAATACTGAAACAACATATGAATAAATTAAGTATAACAGAAATGCGCATGCTAAGATGGATATGTGGTAAAACTTTAAAAAATAAAATTAAAAATAAACATATACATTAAATAATATGAGTAGTTTCAATTGAAGATAAAATGAGAGAAAATTGATTACGATAGTTTGGACATATGCAATGAAGACCTTTTCAATTAGAAAGAGTAATTTTTAATAATCCATGGTAAGGATAAAGATAGAGGTAGACCTAAACTAACATTGATAGAAATAATTAAAAAAGATATAACTAATTATAATTTGAGTGTCGACTTAGTTCTGAGTAGAGAAAAGTGGAGGAAGCAAATTTATGTAGTCGATCCCATGTAGTTGGAAAAAGGCTTAGATGAGATGAGTTGAGTTGAGTTAGATTCAAAAATTCTCTCTTTTTATCAAATTTAATATGCTTTGAATATGCTTTACAGTGAAAGCATATTCAAGAATGTCAACATTTTGTTGCATAGGCAGCTTACTTGATATTTAGTCATGAGAAGTGAAGTCTTACACTTTTTTCAGAGAAGAAATTCAAATGCTAACTTACATGCATTAAATATATAGCTAGCATAAAATAAAATAACATATATTTTTTTATTTTATCTTTCTTATGTTAGAAATTAAATATGAATCTTTGGTGAAGACTATCACCATGAAACCCAAGAATCATTCATGTTCAATCATCAAGAATTAATAAATATAAACGGAAGCGTACCTAAATCCATATTACTTGATTGCTTTCCAGAGTCCTGTGATTGGCCTTTCATATCAACACGTACTCCTAGAGAGCTCTTTAGAATTTTCTCTAGGCTATTCTTTCTGATGATGGGATTTAGAGAAGAAGGTCATACGTGCGATGCAGGAACCATAACCGTTATATATAGATAATTTCATCATTATCTTTTGTTATTTCTATTTTAGCCCATCGTAAAAATAGAAATAACCCTTAGGTCTCTACACATTAAAGGGTCACACCTTATCAGATACATTAAAGCCCAAATTACTAAATCTTAGCTGATCACTTTTAATTGGGCTTAACCTTATTTGACAGTCCGCAACATATAATTATTTCACATATAAGCCCAATGTTGGATTAAAAATTCAACAATCTCCCACTGGGCTATATGTGTAACCTTATAATTATGTTGCAAAAATAACCAAATAAGCTCAATTTTACTATCATTACCGAAATGTATCTATAACCAATCTGGTCCATCAATCATACCAACATAGGATCAAAGCGGCCTTTGTTATATTTATCATAACTCGACCCATCAATGGTCACGTATATTGATACAACTGAATGATATGGATCATGATGTGGATGTGTAGCATAAAAATTACATGTAATATGATCTTAACATGCCTATTTCCAACTGGTCCTTAAACTTGAGTGAGATCAAAACTTTAACATAATTGTACAGAGTATATTGAACTGAATAAAATACTTTATTTCTGATCAGAAAATATCCAAACACATAAGTGTGCACAAACCAAACATAAAGCATAAAATAGAAGCAATACAAACTCCCACTAAATCTAAGCATCGTCATGCTCTATAACACCTATGTGAGCAGTATGCTCATGAAAGACCTTGGGCGGCACACCCTTTGTAAGAGGATCTGCAACCATGGAGTTTGTTCCTATATGCTCTATAGAAATCTGACCACTCTGTACTCTTTCCTTTACAACCAAAAATTTGATATCAATATGCTTTGACTTGATCGAGCTCCTATTGTTGTTGGAATACAATACGGCTGACTTGTTGTCACAAAATAACTTTAGCGGTCTTTCAATTGCTTCCAATATGCGCAGCCCAGTGATAAATTTTTTTAGCCACATCCCATGATTGGATGCTTCATAACATGCTATAAATTCTGCTACCATAGTAGAAGAAGCTATGAGTGTCTATTTTACACTTCTCCAAGAAATAGCCCCATCATCTAACAGATATACATAGCCCGAAGTGGATCTTTTACTATCTTGGCATCTCGCAAAGTCGGAGTCAGAATACCAAACGATCTCAAAATGATCTGATCTCCTATATGTGAGCATGTAATATTTTATTCTTTTTAGATATCTCATAACCCTTTTGACTGCTTTCCAATGATCCATACCTGAGTTGCTTAAATATCTGCCTAACACTCTAACAATGCATGCAATATCCAGACGCGTACAAACTTGAGCATACATTAGACTCCCTACATCCGAAGCATAAGGAATCTTCTGCATCTCTTCAACTTCAAGATTTTCTTTTGGACACTGATTAATACTGAATTTATCTCCTTTAGTGACAGGGGTACCTGGTTTGCAATTTTGCATGCCAAATCTCTTAAGTACTTTATCGATATAGCTCTTTTGTGATAATCCAAGGATACCCTCAGAACAATCTCGATATATCTAGATTTTCAATATGTTGCCCAGATGTAGCAACCCAAGAGGGGGGTGAATTGGGTTATTAAAAATTAATTACTATTGCAGATATGTGCCTTAACCCTAATTGAATTTACTTGGCAGTAGTGTAGTGAAGTGCACAAAATAATAATAACACAAAAAATCAAGCAACCACAAACAAGAATTTATAGTGGTTTGGTGCTAAACCCAGCACCTACATCCACTCCCCAAAACCTTTGGAAATTTCACTATAATCGTACACCGATTACAACCTCAAGCCTTTCCCGGCTAGCTCTCTTGTTTATACGGCATAAGGTAGCCAAACCCCTAGCCTTACCAGGCTAGTCCTCTTGTTTAACGGCACAAGGAAGCCAACCCCTAGCCTTACCAGGCTAGTCCTCTTGTTTGTACGGCACAAGAAAGCCAACAAGAACCAAGGGTTAACACTAACCCTTATACAAAGGTTTAAAATAAATAAGAATCAAGTAGCTCCTACAATGAGCAAATATTCAAATATACTTTACAAATTTTGAAGCAACTCCTCAGCAATAAATGAAGAATTTCGAGGTAGCTGAAGCTTTGATTGCTTAAGGGCTTAACTTGATCTGGACGACTTTGAGCAATGAATGATCTTGAGATTTGACAACTTCAAAGCACACCAAATTTACTTTTCAACACTCCAAAAAATATGCAATAAAGGCTCTTTTTCTTGAATTTCTTTCTCTTGTTTTTCTATTTCAGATTCGTCATTGTGTTCTTCTAATCACAACTATTTATAAGCATCCAACAACAAAAATATCCGTTAGATACATTTGAAACAAATGGAAAGTAAAATGGAAAGAAAAGATAACCGTTGAGATTATTTCCCTTAGGCATTGAATGCATTGAATCCATTTGAGGAAGGAAGATCTCTGCTATAATCCAAGAGATCAAAAGTTAGTATAGCTGAAAATAGAAATCAATTAAAGAGGAGAGAGAGTAAGAGAGAAAGAGTACACCCAAAGAACAAGGAGGTAGCTAACTGGAGTTAATTCTAGGTAGCTGGTGATCTTGAAGAAGCTCGGGCAGGATGAAGTGCAAGGATCACAAGCTAGCTAAGCAGCTAGCTAATTTTTAAATCTCACGGCAAGAGGGAAAGATATCAGCCACAAAAGGTAAGGTAGTTAGCTATCTAGCTAACTAACCAAAAAGGTCTCACGGCATGAAGCTTGTCCCAGGGAAGAGTAGCTAACTCCTTAGCTAGCTCACCACAAAGTCAAACAGCCAGGAGATAAAGGCAAGAGACATTAGTTAGCTCTTTAGCTAACTAGGCCACAAAGTAGTTAGCTATTCAGCTAACCAAGTAAGCGTCCAACGATCATGAGTATAGAACTCATAATAGGATAGTTAGCTCTTCAGATAACTAAAATAAATGTGCTCACGGCTTGGAGGTGGAATCGTCCAGTAACAGAAGACAAGTTAGCTCTTTAGCTAACTGAGCAATGAGTAGTTAGCTCTCCAGCTAACTAAGCTCAACGAATCATGGCAAGAGGAAGACGTCCGTCCAAGGTTAGTTAGCTCCTTAGCTAACTAAGGAAAAAGCATCCACTCGGCCAAGAGAAGGATAGTTAGCTCTCCAGCTAACTAAGCCAAAAGATAGCTAGCTCTTCAGCTAACTAAGCGATGAATCCACATGGCTTGGGAAGTGGTAGTTAGCTTTCTAGATAACTAAGAATAGCAACCGCTCGGCTTGGATGAACCTGTGAAAAATAGATAGCTAACAAAGAAAAGCAGTTAGCTCCCAAGGCAAAGCAGTTAACTAACAGGATATGCTAGCTAGCTAAGAGAAGCATCAGCTAGCTCACTAATTAGCTAAAAATAAGAGACGTTCGGCCAAGCAAAGTAATAGGATGGGATAGTTAACTAAAAATGAAGCTAGTAAGCTAAGAGGGAGGATGAGTTAGCTAGTCAGCTAACTGATTCCCAAAGCATTCGGCCAGCACAGTGAACAAGGCAAAAGTAGTTAACTAAAATTGAAATCCAGCTAGCTTATGAAGAGGCAAGCTAGCTCACCAGCTAGCTTAAAACAAGCATGGCTCAGCTAGCAAAGATAACAGGGAACATAGCTAGCTAAAATGGAACACCAGCTAGCCAAGGAAGAGGCCAGCTAGCTATCCAGCTAACTGAATTGGAGAAGCATTCGGCCAGGCCACAGAGATAAAGTGTTAGTTAGCTAACAGATGTGTCAGCTAGCTAAACAGGAGGATAAGCTAGCTAACTAGCTAACTCCCAAGGTAAATCACACAGCCAAGGCAACAAAGAATTAATTAGATAGCTTCCAGGTATTAAATAAAAATGAAATATACTCCCTTACGATTTTTGCTTGATAACACTTAGTTGAAAAACATTTGTACTTCCCTGCATCAAGCTTAACAAATAGAATTTGTCTTTGCTTAATTGTTTTGTAAGCATCAAAATCAATCTAGGGTCAACAATTTCCCTCTTTTTGATAATGACAAAACCTTTAAGCATGCATAGAAGAAATATAGGAAATATTTTGAATATTAACAAGAGTACAACATAATCTCCCCTTGTCAATAAATAAATGAACTCTCCCTGAATATATGGAGTTATTTCTTTTCTCCATTACCTTAATGTATGCAATATTCTTCTCCCCCTTTTTGTCATTGATCAAAAAGATGATTGAAGAAACTTGCAATAAATCAAAGCATAAGACATCAAGATAAGGTGAAAACTACATTCATACTTCAAAACATTAATACAAAACATTTAAGTGTCAAGCTTAACAATAGAAAGGAAAGTTATTACAGATATTACAAGAACAAAGTTTTAAGTCATACAACACAAAGTCTTAACAATTCAACATAAGGCAAAGTTTTAAGCATTCATCAAAGATTACAAGATTGTCATTTCTCATCATCGGAAGAAATTTGGACATAAGATTCATTTGATTTTTCGGAGGGTCTTGGCTTGATAGTTGAAGGTTAAGTTGGAGGAGACCAGAGGTGTGGATGTGAAAATGAAGCATCTGGAGCTGATGAAGCATAGATAACGATATAAGTTTCCACAAGCTTGATCAACTTTGAAAGAGATGCAGACCAGTGATCAACAACATTTGTAGCATCCCTTGTCTGTTCACATTTGTTCTCGTCTGATATTCTACCCAATCAGCTTTGGTCTCAAAAATTTCAATCTTATCTTTTAAGAAATTGATTTCCTTCATGATCCTTTCTAAGACAGATTTATTATGATGAAAAACTCACCCATTAAGAATGCCTATGTCATGGACAAGTTGACTTTGAATAATTTTTAATTGAGATAAAGTCTCAAAAATAGATGATATGTGCGGAACAATAGTCTGATCATTAACAGAAGAAGCACTGTCACCAAACTTCGACTAGACTAAGCAATAGATAATTCATGAATAATTTGATGAATATGTTCTTCACAGATTCAGATAGTAGGAGGAACAGGATTATCATTTCTATGAGAAGTACCAGGAGCATTAACATCGGGTGGTTCAGTTAAGAATGGATTTTGTTCATTCATGGCAGCTAGGTAAGGATTTGGTTGATGAAAGTCAAAATTGAAGAAATTTTGAGGAGAACAGCCAGGTTGAGGCTGGTTAGGTGGCAAACAGTTTGATTGACCTCTAGATCTAATCTTAAGCCAAACACCATCCCTTTTTGCATAGTCCATTCAGTGTAGGGAGTGAGCATTAAACACGTCAGTGTGACGCAATGCAACAGCAGTTTCTCCTTTAAGTTTTATATTGTTAAACTCAAAAATATATGTGAGAAACATCCCATAGGACAGCAGCCTTAGACCTACACAGGGATTCTTTCATAATGGTCATTATCAGGTTAGGGAGATTTATAGGAGTTCCAATAAGAGTGTTATACATTATACAAATGTCACGGACAACATTGAATGAACCAGCACGAGGGGCAAGAATCTTGGCAATAATAATGTGAAACAGTCTATTTTCAACTGATAACATGTTGGCATCAAGAGTTTCTATGTTACTAGCCTCATTATCGTCAATATCAAGAATCAAACCAATTTTATATCCTCTTTCACTGGGAAGGATTTCTAGGATACCATCAGAAGAAATGTCCAAAGCAGAACCTAGTGTTTTGCATTCAAGGTCTATCCTAGTTTTCTTGACATAGGATGAAATAGTTCGTAATATTCTCATAGAATTCTCTAATCAAGTCTGGATAGATAGGCCTTTTGGTAGATAAGATTTTTAACCAACCTTGACTAGCAAAGAGTTTCCCTATCCTAAAGCCTTCTTGATCGAGGAAGTTAAAGTTCACTAACCTGCCATGAACAAACAATTTGGCGGCAATGAAAGTGTTGATATGAGAAGAAGATGAGGAAGACTTCCTTCGAAGATCAGAATCATCATCTCTTGAGATTGCTTTCTTCTTGGGAGCCATCCACGATCTTCTTGAAGAGAGTGGAAGGAAGGAGCTTGCAAGAAAGATTTGAGTGAAGTTGGATGGAAGAAATGAGAGAAGAATGAGACGGTTGAAGAGAAGAAAGAACCGGTTGAAAGAGAAGAGAAATTCCAAGTGAAGCCGGTTGGTGGAAAAGCTTATATAGGAAAGATTCCAAGAGAGTTAACTGGCCAGGTGACTGCTAGGTTGCCTGGTTGGTTAACTACCATGAAGATAATAAAGAGAATTGAATAACCGGTTGGTGAATTGATTGTAAAAAGGTTTCATGCGTCAAGGAGGGAATTTAAAGAGCAGTTAACATTCAGCTAACTGACACACTCATAGGTAGGTACAATGCATTCAATTGAAAAGATATTCCATTAAGATATTTGATTGAAAGTGATGAGAAATGTGATGCAACACATGATAAATGTGATTTTTCAATTATAATGTTAAGAGGCAATAAAATGATTCATTAATTAGTTGGATCATACATACCAAGTTCTCTTCTAAATTTATAGAATTTGATTCATCAAGAGGTTTGGTAAAAATATTTGCAAGTTGATTTTCAGTGCTTATGAATTCAATTACAACATTTCTATTATTCACATGATCTCTAATGAAATGATGTATTTTTAGTTAAGCAGATTGCACTTGTATTATCACATTTTATCGGTATGGCTTTTTGCTTAATGCCATAATCTTCTAGTTGCTGCTTAATCCATAATATTTGAGCACAGCAACTTCCAGCTGCAATGTATTCGGCCTCGGCCGTAGACAATGCTATTGAAGTTTACTTTTTGCTAAACCATGAAATTAAGTTAGCACCTAAAACTGGCAAGTTCCGCTAGTTGATTTTCTATCTATTTTACATCCAGCAAAATTTGAATCAGTTTAACATATTAAGTCAATGCTAGATTGTTTGCCATACCATAAACCTAAGTTCACTGTTCCATTCAAATATTTAAATATTCTTTTAACAGCAAGCAAGTATGATTCTTTAGGATTAGCTTGATATCTAGCACACATGCAAACACTGAATAAGATATCTAGTCTACTAGCAGTTAAATATAATAATGATCCTATCATGCCTCTATATAATTTCAAATCAACAGACTTTTCTGAGTTATAAGATTCAAGTCTACACGATGAGCTCATAGGGGTACCAATGCTTTTTGATGTCTCCATGCCAAACTTTTTGATCATTTCTTTGGTATATTTGGATTGGCTTATGAAGATTCCATCTTTGCTTTGTTTAATTTGTAGTCCAAGGAAGTAGTTTAGTTCTCCCATCATACTCATCTCGAACTCTCCCTGCATAAGCTTAGCAAAGTCTTTGCACAAAGAATCATTAGTGGCACCGAATATGATATCATCAACATAGATTTGAATAATTAATATATCACTATTTTGTCTTTTAATAAATAAGGTTGTATCCACATTTTCTCGAAAAAATTTATTACTGATCAAGAATTTACTTAATCTTTCATACCAAGCCTGGGGCGCTTGTTTTAAACCATATAAAGCTTTGTTCAACTTAAATACATGGTTTAAAAATAAGTGATTTTCAAAGCCGGATGGCTGTTCCACAAAAACTTGTTCAGCAATGTATCGATTTAAGAAAGCGCTTTTAACATCCATTTGATATAGTTTAAAATTCATAAAACAAGCATAAGCAAGAAGTAATCTAATAGCTTCTAGTTTAGCAACTGGGGCATAAGTCTTATCAAAATCAATTCCTTCTTCTTGATTATAACCCTTAGCTACTAATCTTGCTTTATTTCTAATTATATTACCATGTTCATTCAATTTGTTTCTAAAAACCCATTTAGTTCCAATAATTTGATTGTCATGAGGGCTTTCAGTAAGAGTCCATACATTATTTCTTTCAAACTGGTGAAGTTCCTCATGCATGGCATTAATCCAATCAACATCATTTTTAGCATCATCATAGCATTTAGGTTCAATTTTAGATACAAATGCTAAGTTATTATAAGTATCTCTAAATGATGATCTAGTTCTAATACCTTGAGATGGATCACCTATGATTTGATCTTTAGGGTGACTGAGAACGTACCTCCAACCTCTTTCTAATTCATCATTACTTTGTGAAGCTTCTGGAAGGTCAGCGTTCCCTTCTTCATTTACTTCTTGTGTATCTAATTCATCTTTATCCTTTAAGGTGATATCCTTGAGTTGATCTTTAATCTCATCTGCATCATTTATACCTTTTCTCTTCCTTAATGGAAGATCATTAGATTCATCAAAAATAACATGAATAGATTCTTCAACTACTAGAGTCTTTTTATTGAACACTCTAAAGGCTCTACTATGCAAAGAATAACCGAGAAAAATTCCTTCATCAGATTTAGCATCAAATTTATCAAGGTTTGACTTTTCATTATTTAAAACAAAACATCGGCATCCAAAAACATGAAAATAACTTATGTTTGGTTTTCTTCCTTTCCAAAGTTCATAAGAAGTCTTTTTCAAAACAGGTCTAATTAATGCACGATTTAAAACATAACATGTAGTATTGATAGCTTCAGCCCAAAAATACTTTGGAAGATTGCTCTCACACAACATGGTACGGGCCATTTCTTCTAAAGTTTCATTCTTTCTTTCAACTACTCCATTTTGTTGGGGTGTTCTTGGTGCAGAAAAATTATGTTCAATTTCATTTTCATTACAAAAGTCTTTAAAAGATTTATTTTCAAATTCTTTTCCATGATCACTTTGAATAGATAAAACTGAAGAATTCTTTTTATTTGTAATTCTTTTACACAATTTTTGAAAAGAGGAAAATGCTTCATCTTTACTAGTTAAAAATAAAACCCATGTAAAACGAGAGAATCATCAATAATAACAAAACCATATCTTTTTCCTCCTAAACTAGTTGTTCTTGTAGGACCGAATAAATCCATATGCAAGAGTTCCAAAGGTCTAGTGGTTGAAACCAAATTCTTTGATTTAAAAGATACTCGGGTTTGTTTTCCAAATTGACAAGCATTGCAAATCTTATCTTTTTCAAAAATAAGTTTTAGCAAACCATGCACTAAGTCTTTCTTAATTAATTTAGATAGTAAATCCATACTTGCATGAGCTAGCCTACGATGTCATAACCAATTATTATCAGATTTATTGTTTGTAGCAACTAGACAATCAACATTCTGATTATGCAAATCATTTAGATTAACAATGTATACATTACCATGCCTTTGACCAATAAATTTTATATTTTTATTAGCAGGATTTTTAACAATGCATAAGGATAATTCAAATGTAACATTAAATCCTTTGTCACATAATTGGCTAATACTAAGTAAATTATGCTTCAGTCCTTTTACAAGTAAGACATTATCAATATAAGTATGAGGTGTAATACCTATTTTTCCAATACCAATTATTTTTCCTTGGCCATTATCACCGAAAGTAACAACACCTCCATCTTTTGCCTCCAAAGTGATGAATTGTGATTCATCACCCGTCATGTGTCTTGAGCACCCGCTATCCAAGTACCATTGTCTTTTAGTTGCTCGGGTTGCAAGACACACCTACATACACAATTTCACATTTTGCTCTTAGGTACCCAAGCTTTCTTGGGTCCTTTAGGGTTAGTTGAGATAGTTCCTTTTGGAACCCATATTTTTCTCACATTGTGTGTATTACAAGTATTAGCTTTGTGTCCTAATTTTTCACAAAGTCATTTTGGTAAAGTCATTGCCATGCACATAAATATTTTTCAAAAAATTTTATCTTTCAAGAGGATTATATCCAAGACCAACTCTATTGTAAATAGCTCTTTGACTATTTAAAATTATTTCTAATTTTTCTGAGCTCAAGGTAAATCTATCAACAATTGGTTTTAATTTATTTACTTCATTTTTTAAATCTTGGTTTTCCTTTAACAATGATTCATTATCTTTTGAAATTCTTTCCTTTTCAATGATAAGAATTTTGATTTTATTTTTCAAATCTTTGTTATTTGAACTTAAATTTGTAAAATCATCAACAAGTTCATAAAATGCACCATGTACTTCATCAAAAGTAAAGTCATCTAGAAAGCTAGGAGTTACCTCATCATTATCATCCATGAAGCATACATTGGCAACTTCAGTTTTCTCTTCATCCTCTGAACTTGTAGCTTCACTGTTGCTCCATGTAGCCATCATTGCTTTCTTTTTTACTTGTTTGGATCCTTTTTTTAATAGTGGACATTCTGGTCTGATATGTCCAGGCTTTTTGCACTCATAGCATGTAGGAGGGTCACTCTTTTCTTTTTCTTTGCTATGATCCCCTTTGGCAAAATGTTTTCTTTTTCCAAACTTTTTTCTTTTCATGAACTTTTTGAATTTTCTTAAGATAAGTGCCATTTCATCATCTTTCTCACTGTCACTGGTGGTTTCCTCACTTTCATCATTTTGAGTTGCACTTTTTAATGTCATAGTTATTTTCTTCTTTGATTCATCTTCATCAATATGTTGTTGTTGCTGAAGCTCATGAGTCATCAAAGAACCAATCAACTCTTCAAGTGATAAAGTGTTGAGATCTTTTGCTTTTGTATTGCAGTAACTTTTGCTTCCCATGACCTAGGCAAAGATCTTAAGATTTTTCTAACAAAATCACTGTTAGCATAAGATTTTTCAAGACTTTTCAGTCCATTAATAATATCAGTAAATCTTGTAAACATATCAATGATATTTTCAGCTGAATCCATTTTAAATAATTCATACTTATGAACAAGCATGTTTATTTTGGATTCCTTGACTTGATTTGTACCCTCATGGGTGATTTCAAGTCTATCCCAGATTTCTTTAGTAGACATGCAAGTAGATATGTGATTAAACTCATTTGCATCAAGAGAACAATAAAGTACATTCATAGCTTTTGCATTTAATTGAGCTAGTTTCTTATCTTGCTCATCCCATTCTGATTTAGGTTTTGCAATATTAAGATTATCAATCTTAATAGTGGGTGTGTGTGGTCCATTAATTATGATTCCCCATAAATCATAATCTAGTGTTTGAATGAAGATTTTCATTTGTACTTTCCAATAAGTGTAATTTGTTCCATTGAACAAAGGTGGTCTATTAGTTGATTGTCCTTCAATCAACATAGATCCCATTGGATTACTACTGATCTTTGGCTCAAAGCTAATTAAAACTAGTAATCAAGAGCACTCTGCTCTGATACCACTTGTTGCCCAGATGTAGCAACCTAAGAGAGGGGTGAATTGGGTTATTAAAAATTAATTACTATCGTAGATATGTGCTTTAACCCTAATTTGAATTTACTTGGCAGCGGTGTAGTGAAGTGCACATAATGATAATAACATAGAAAATCAAGCAACCACAAACACAAGAGAATTTATAGTGGTTCGGTACTAAACCCAGCACCTACATCCACTCCCCCAAAACCTTTGGGAATTTCACTATAATCGTACACCGATTACAACCTCTAGCCTTCCCTGACTAGCCCTCTTGTTTATACGGTACAAGGTAGCCAAACTCCTAGCCTTACCAGGCTAGTCCTCTTATTTAACGGCACCAGGAAGCCAACCCCTAGCCTTACCAGGCTAGTCCTCTTGTTTGTATGGCACAAGGAAGCCAACAAGAACCAAGGGTTAACACTAACCCTTATACAAAGGTTCAGAATAAATAAGAATCAAGTAGCTCCTACAATGAGCAAATATTCAAATATACTTTACAAATTTTGAAGCAACTCCTCATCAATAAATGAAGAACTTCGAGGTAGCTGAAGCTTTGATTGCTTGAGGGCTTAACTTGATCTGGACGACTTTGAGCAATGAATGATCTTGAGATTTGACAACTTCAAAGCACACCAAATTTCTTTTCAACACTCCAAAAAATATGCAATAAAGGCTCTTTTTCTTGGATTTCTTTCTCTTATTTTTCTCTTTCAGATTCATCATTATGTTCTTCTAATCACAGCTATTTATAAGCATCCAACAACAAAAATATCCGTTAGATACATTTGAAACAAATGGAAAGTAAAACGAGAAGAAAAGATAACCATTGAGATTATTTCCCTTAGGCATTGAATGCACTAAATCCATTTGAGAAAGGAAGATCTCTGCCATAATCCAAGAGATCAAAAGTTAGTATAGCTAAAAATAGAATCAATTAAAGAGGAGAGAGAGTAAGAGAGAAAGAGTATGCCAAAGAACAAGGAGGTAGCTGACTGGAGTTAATTCCAGCTAGCTGGCGATCTTGAAGAAGCTCGGGCAGAATGAAGTGCAAAGATCACAAGCTAGCTAAGCAGCTAGCTAATTTTGAAATCTCACGGCAAGAGGGAAAGATATCAGCCACAAAAGGTAAGGTAGTTAGCTATCTAGCTAACTAACCAAAAAGGTCTCACGGCATGAAGCTTGTCCTAGGGAAGAGTAGCTAACTCCTTAGCTAGCTCACCACAAAGTCAAACGGCCAGGAGATAAAGGCAAGAGACATTAGTTAGCTCTTTAGCTAACTAGGCCACAAAGTAGTTAGCTATTCAGCTAACCAAGCAAGCGTCCAACGATCATGAGTATAAAACTCATAATAGGATAGTTAGCTCTTCAGCTAACTAAAATAAATGTGCTCACGGCTTGGAGGTGGAATCGTCCAGTAATAGAAGACAAGTTAGCTCTTTAGCTAACTGAGCAATGAGTAGTTAGCTCTCCAGCTAACTAAGCTCAATGTATCATGGCAAGAGGAAGACGTTCGTCCAAGGTTAGTTAGCTCCTTAGCTAACTAAGGAAAAAGCATCTACTCGGCCAAGAGAAGGATAGTTAGCTCTCTAGCTAACTAAGCCAAAAGATAGCTAGATCTTCAGCTAACTAAGCAATGAATCCACACGGCTTGGGAAGTGGTAGTTAGCTTTCCAGCTAACTAAGAATAGAAACTGCTCGGCTTGGATGAACCTGTGAAAAATAGATAGCTAACAAAGAAAAGCAGTTAGCTCCCAAGGCAAAGCAGTTACCTAACAGGATATGCTAGCTAGCTAAGAGAAGCATCAGCTAGCTCACTAGTTAGCTAAAAATAAGAGACGTTCGGCCAAGCAAAGTAACAGGATGAGAAGTTAACTAAAAATAAAGCCAGTAAGCTAAGAGGGAGGATGAGTTAGCTAGTCAGCTAACTGATTCCCAAAGAATTCGGCCAGCACAGTGAACAAGGCAAAAGTAGTTAACTAAAATTGAAATCCAGCTAGCTCATGAAGAGGCAAGCTAGCTCACCAGCTAGCTTAAAACAAGCATGGCTCAGCTAGCAAAGATAACAGGGAACATAGCTAGCTAAAATGGAACACCAGCTAGCCAAGGAAGAAGCCAGCTAGCTATCCAGCTAACTAAAATGGAGAAGCATTCGGCCAGGCCATAGAGATAAAATGTTAGTTAGCTAACGGATGTGTCAACTAGCTAAACAGAAGGATAAGCTAGCTAACTAGCTAACTCCCAAGGTAAATCACACGGCCAAGGCAACAAAGAATTAATTAGATAGCTTCCAGGTATTAAATAAAAATGAAATATACTCCCTTACGATTTTTGCTTAATAACACTTAGTTGACAAACATCTGTACTTCCCTGCATCAAGCTTAACAAATAGAATTAGTCTTTGCTTAATTGTTTTGTAAGCATCAAAATCAATCTAGGGTCAACACAATACAAAGGAGGCATGTAGCTCCCCCTTCTCTCTGGGGCCACAGACGGTACACCTGTGGTAATCGGATAGAGTTTTACTAGTCTTTATGTAGCGCTCCATAAAGAACTAGAGAACCCAACAAATTATCATAAGTGGCAGACATTCAAAAATACATCCTGTTAAAAACTTTTTTTCATCTCAAATATATATATACAACACTCAAATCAAAACTAAATATCAACCTGCTCAGATAATATTTTTTATGACATTCCTCAGGCAGTTTATAATATCACATTTACAATCGACATCAAAATTATAAGTGCACACATCATGCTCATAATTTTCTCCAAAACATAAGTCTCATATTCATATCCAAAAAGGGTTTGAAACATCATTACATATCACTGTACACATACACATATGCAATATACAAATATTAATCCGCACTATCTCAATATAGAAGGCTATCATTTATACACCCTTGCATCCAAGCAAGCTTCACTAGCTAAGGGTTCTGTCCTGCTTATCCTGTGATCCTGGCAGAAATACTCACTGATCTGAAAGAAAATTTCAATCATAGAGGGATGAGACCTAAGTCTCAATGACTGGATAACCATCTAACTGTGGAGAAATAGAGAACCATAACCTTATTTTCAATCGTATGCTTATACTATTTAGCTTGTACAACTCAAAGTACATTTTTAACATGATATCAGATAAAATAAAATGTAGCTTATTCTTCAAATAATATACCAGTACTGAAATACTCTATAATAACTTTCCACTGAAAGCTAACTCATTAAGATAAAAATCATGCATTACAATATGAAGATATGCATTCTTTAACTACAGCTCATACTTTCTTTATTAAATTTCAGATTCCCATCGAAATCTGCTTGCCCACTGGCATCTCATATAAACTCTCCCTCTTGGGATAACTACTTGGTCCACTGCCCTTTTTATAACACAACATATGCTTTTAAATCTCATGATACTGGGCTGTGTGTGTAATGCCTCTGAGGTACCATCCTACAGTTGCCCTCCTGTAGGTGTACTCTCATCGGGTGCTTGACTAGCAACAGGATCCCCGTACAAATAGTGCCCCTTACCCATGCGGTTCACCCGCAAAGTGCTTTGTTCCTTAACCCTGGAACCTCGGGTTTTCTCTCTACCCCCACGGGCTATATATAGTAACCAGCTCCACTGAGCTATGATTCATGCCCCCACGGGCTGCTTACAACTTATCCCACTGGCTGGTCAAGCGTGCACTCACCCCTGATTCTGGGGTTCATCGTACGATCTGTTCGCAAGGAGGTGCCGGCTCGATAGTAGTGTGCAATGCTCATGCTACAGTACAGTCTAAAGGGTGATCAGCCCCATAGCTGCCTGATGCTCAGTATGATACATACATCATTTGTAAAGCTTTATCATGCAAATATGCCATGTATACATTAATAATCCCCTCATCGAAATTCATGCTTATGTCTTTATGCTCAAAACTCATGCTCAAAACTCATGCTCTTTATAGAACTCATGAAACTCATGCTTATTTCTTTATGCTTAAAACTCATGCTCAAAACTCATGCTTTATGCTCAAAACTCATTATCAGAATATCATATACTAGGTTTTCATTTCTCATATTTAAAACATACATAATACTCTACTAAACATAACATACCACAACTAGGTATTATCTCATTATACTAGCTCAAATTAACTTCTCATTGCTAGATGAGAAACCCACTCACCTTAGTAGGTTACTCCTCAACTGGTACTCAACTCTGGTATTCGGCTCCCTGGAATAACCCTCTTGACCTACGTCAACATACAGATACGATAGCTATTAGGATTACCTCCACACGAGGTTTTCCCAAGAACCATGCATGCATACATGATCTATCCTCTAATATCTCATTATTTTCTTCCACCCTTTCTCTACTCAAGATTACTTCCACTATTACCTCAAAATACAATAATCTAAAGAAAATCTAAAGTCATACAAGATCTAGGGAAGCTATAGCTTACCTGGAGTCGAGCACAAACCCCAAGCTTCCCTTTCCTTTCCTCTTCTTTCTCCTTTTCTTCTTCTTCCTCTTCCTCTCTTTTCTTCTCTTCTTTCTTCTTTCTTTCTTTCCTTCTTTCTCTGGCTGAACCCACGTTTCCTTTTTCTCTAATGACTTGGGGACCAAGTCATAGGAAACTTAAGGGTTAAGGCATGCCAAAATCCCTTTTGCCCTCAAACACTCTTAACGTACGCTTTTTGGAAAACACGTGGCTCACTTATAACCATGATATTTTGCCCTTAGATTTTCTTTTCCAAGTTGCCCTTAACACAATTAGCAATTGACATCGGAGCCTTTTCCCATTTTGCCCCTGATATAGCATTTTTTTAATCGATTTATAGCCCAGATTATCATTTTTCACTTAAATTAATACTTTTATGTAACATTTCTAAGAAAAGACTTTACCAACTTGAAGAACTCAATTTTAGAAATCCAACGGTTCAAACGGCACCAAATCGGACTTGAAACGGAATAAATATGAAATTTTCAAGATTTAACTCAAAAAAAAGTCGGCTCCAACGGCTCCCGGCTCCAGTAAAATAGGTGTCGGCTCCAGCAAAAATAGGTGTCGGCTTCAGAAAATTGGTGTCGGCTCCAGCAGAAATGTAGTAGGGTCGACTCCTCCTCTGCAGGTGTCGACTCCTAAAGCGTGCCGAAAGTTTAAAACCGTGCCAGAGTCGACTCCACTCAATTAGAGTCGACTCCAACCACTAAAAACATCATTTTAGGATAAAACTCAAACTAAACTTGATTTTTCTTGTGATTTAAACCCATTAAAACTTAAGTCTCTCAATTTCTTAAATCAAACTCATTAACATTCAGAAATATACTTATTTACTCCAAAATTTCTTCTTTACATTTATCAAAAGGCCAACACACCCATATTTCACTAAAACTTTCTGACTTTCATTTCAAATGAAAATGCATAAATTACAAGGTTTTCAGGATGTTACAATTCTCCCCCTCTTAAGAAATTTCGTCCTCGAAATTTAGCTAGATATATTTTCAAATAGATGGGGGTACTTCAATCTCATCTCATCCTCTCGCTCCCATGTAGCCTCCTCTTTTTGATGATTTAACCATTGCACCTTAACTAATGGAATTCTTTTACTGCGGAGCTGCTTAATCTCCCTACTCAAGATCTTCACTGGTTCTGTTGCAAATGATAAATCCCCTGTAACTCTATAGTCTCAGACTGAATCACATGAGAGGAATCCGGCACATACCTCCTAAGCATTGATACATGAAATACATTATGAATCTGAGATAACTCTGGAGGTAAAGCCAATCTATAAGCTAGTGTCCCAACTCTTTCCAGAATTTCATAGGGTCCAATATACCTGGGACTCAACTTGCCTTTCTTTCCAAATCTCATAATACCTCGCCAAGGAGATACCTTCAGAAAGACTCTATCTCCAACCTCAAACTTTACCTCTCTATGCTTTTTATCTGCATAGCTCTTCTGTCTATCCTGGGCTGCCTTTAATTTAGCTCTTATAATTTTAACTTGATCTGCTGTAAGCTGCACTAACTCAGGGCCTAACAGCCTTCTCTCTCCCTCCTCATCCCAACACACTGGAGTTCTACATTTTCTCCCATACAAGGCCTCATATGGTGCCATATCAATGCTAGAATGGTAGCTGTTATTGTAAGCAAACTCTATTAAAGGTAGATGATCATCCCAGCTACCAGAAAATTCCATGACACAAGCTCTCAGCATATCCTCCAGTGTCTGGATGGTTCTTTCTGACTGACCATCGGTTTGGGGATGAAATGCTGTACTGAACCTCAATTTAGTCCCCAAAGCTTTCTGTAATTCTGCCCAAAATTGAGATGTGAACCTTGGATCTCTATCTGATACTATCGATACTGGCACACCATGCCTACTCACAATTTCATGCACATATAATTCTGCTAATCTATCCAAGGTAAAGACAATCTTAATAGGCAGAAAATGAGCAGACTTAGTCAATCTATCAACTATCACCCATATAGCATCATTGCCCCTTCTGGTCTTTGGGAGTCCTACAACGAAATCCATAGTTATATGCTCCCATTTCCACTCTGGCACAAACAGAGGCTGAAGCTTTCCAGCTGGACACTGATGTTCAGCCTTAATCTGCTGACACACCAAACACTTAGATACATACTCAGCTATCTCCTTTTTCATACCATTCCACCAGTAATTCTGTTTGATAGTTCTATACATCTTAGTACTACCTGGATGCATTGAATAAGCTGAGCTATGTGCTTCCCTTAAAATCTGATCTTTCACTGATTCCACAGCTGGCACACAAACTCTGCCCTTGAATAATAACACTCCATCACCTCTAACAGAAAACTCTGACTGAGACCCACTCTGAATTAAATCTCTAGCTTTAAGCAATGTAGATCTAGCAACTGAGCTTCTCTTATTTCTTCTAGCATTTGGGGTCTCACTCTGAAAGTAGCCAACAAGGCTCCTGATTCTTCTACAGCTAGCTCTGCATCTAACCTCCTTAACTCAATCATCAAGGGTAGCTGTACGGTTCTGATAGAAGCCAATGTGGCCATAGACTTTCGACTCAAGGCATCAGCCACAACATTAGCTTTCCCTGGGTGATACTCAATAGTGCAATCATAGTCTTTAATCAATTCAATCCATCTTCTCTGCCTTAAATTCAATTCCTTCTGGGTCAGAATATATTTCAAGCTCTTATGATCAGTAAATATCTGGCATCTTCTTCCATACAAGTAGTGCCTCCAAACCTTCAATGCAAATATAACAGCAGCTAACTCCAAATCATGGGTGGGGTAATTCTTTTCATGGGATCTCAACTGTCTAGATATATAAGCCACCACTTTCCCATTCTGCATTAAAACACACCCCAAACCCTTCAATGAGGCATCACTATAGATCACATAATCACTGGCACTATCAGGAGTATTAGGATTGGGGCTGAGGTTAATCTCTTTTTCAATTCATCCATACTCTTCTGGCATTCATTAGACCAATCAAACTTGATATTCTTTCTAAGCAGCTTAGTCATAGGAGAAGCCAAAATCGAGAAATTTTCTATAAATCTTCTATAATATCCTGCTAGCCCCAAGAAACTCCTCACCTCAGTCTGATTGGTAGGTGATACCCAATTCACTATAGCTTCAATCTTTTGAGGATCTACCATAATACCTTTGGCTGAAACTACATGTCCCAAGAACTTTACCTCATCCAGCCAAAATTCACTTTTACTAAACT
Source organism: Calamus simplicifolius (assembly GCA_900491605.1). Taxonomy (NCBI): domain Eukaryota; kingdom Viridiplantae; phylum Streptophyta; class Magnoliopsida; order Arecales; family Arecaceae; genus Calamus; species Calamus simplicifolius. The sequence goes on along the minus strand of UESW01004735.1, from coordinate 138,947 downwards.
TTGCATATAATTGCTTTTCTCTTAATATCTGCAAAACTATCCTCAGATGCTGTTCATGCTCTTCACTACTTCTAGAATAAATCAAGATGTCATCAATGAATACTATCACAAATTTATCTAGATACTCTTGAAATACTTGATTCATCAGACCCATAAAAGCAGCTGGAGCATTTGTCAAGCCAAATGGCATTACCAAGAACTCATAATGACCATATCTGGTCCTGAAAGCAGTTTTAGATATATCCTCATTCTTTATTCTCAATTGATGATACCCAGATCTCAGATCAATCTTTGAAAACACTGCTGCCCCCTGCAGCTGATCAAACAAATCATCGATCCTTGGCAATGGATAATTGTTTCTAATGGTCACCTTGTTCAACTGTCTATAGTCTATATACAACCTCAAGGTACCATCCTTTTTCTTCACAAACAACACTGGTGCACCCCATGGCGATATACTGGGTCTAATAAACCCTTTATCCAATAATTCCTGTAACTGACTTTTCAATTCTTTCAATTCAACTGGAGCCATTCTATAAGGTGCCCTGGCTATTGGTCTGGTATCTGGGCTAGATCTATACTGAAATCAAATCCTCTGTCAGGAGGTAACCCTGGCAGCTCCTCAGGAAATACATCTGAAAAATCCCTTACCACAGGGATATCGTCAGCTCTAAACCATTGCCCTCTAGGCTCACTAGCTAAATAGGCTTCACATCTCTTTGCTAGCATTCTATTGGCTGACAGAGCTGAAATCACTCCTGAGGGTAACCCCCTCCTATCACCAACAAAACAGACCTCTCTATCATCAGAAGTTTGTAACATCACCTCCTTCCTTAAGCAATCTACTCTGGCTCTATGCACAGATAGCCAATCCATCCCCAAAATGGCATCAAACTCTTTCAACCTCAAAGGAATCAAATCTGCTGCTAATTTCTGACCCTCCACAGAAATATCACAGCCTCTATACACTTGGTCTGCTATAAAAGGCCTCCCTACGGGCATAGATACTACCAACTGACTACCCAACTGGCCCACATCTCTAACTAGATGCTTAGCAAACTCACATGAGATAAATGAATGCGTAGATCCAGAATCAATTAAAATATAAGCATCATGATTATCGATGGGTAGCATACCTGTCACCACATCAGGATCAATCTGAGCCTCCTACCTGGTCATGGCAAACACTCTGGCCTCGGCCCTTGGAACACTGGATGACCCTCCTGGCTGATTAACATTAGGCCCCACCTGACTGGCTGAAGCCACAACACCATCACCCCTCCTACCAGGCTGTCCCCTTGGCATTACTGGCCCCTGAGGAAGCCCACCAGCCTGCTGCCCTCTCCTAGGGCAATCTCTCTTCAGGTGACCTAGATCACCACAAATATAACATCCCTTATTGCCCCTCTTACATTCTCCCAAATGAAGTTCCACATACATTACATGGAGGTATATTTCTCCCTCCACCAGAAGGACGACCCTGCTCCCCTACATCACCAGACACCCTGCTGGTGCAACCTGAGGCACACCCCCATAAGGCTTTCTTTGGGCTGGGCTAGATGCTGACACAGATATTAATCTCCTGCCCACATCACCAGGGGCTCTAAAACAGAATAAAACTGTCCAGTCCTCTGGGTTTCTTAAATGGCTGAGTCCCTCCCGGAGCAGAAGAATAACTAGGAGCACTTCTTTTCATTCTATCCTGCCTCCTACTCATATATTCTTTTTCAATCTCCTTAGCTTTGAGTGCTCCCTGCACCAACTCAGAATAACTATTATAGGTCTGCATATGGTCTTGGCTTTAATAGGGAGATTCAATCCATCCTGGAATAGTCGACACCTCTCCCTCTCATCAGTCACCAAGGCCCTAGCAAACTGAGATAACTCAACAAAAGTGGCTTCATAATCTGCCACAGACATCCTCCCCTGGGTCAGACTAAGGAAATCCCTCCTCTTCTGATCCCTATAAATCTCAGAATAATATTGCTGATGAAATTCTCTTCTAAAATTTTCCATGACAACTCCACTCCCTGAAGCTGTCTACCCTGAATAGATCTCCATCAACTCTGGGCTTTACCCTCCAGTAAAAAGGTGGCAATACCCAGCCTCTGCTCCTCAGAGCATCCCATCACATCAAATACTCTCTCAATCCTCTGCAGCCATGCCCCAGCTGAATAGGATCAGTAGTTCCCTGGAACTCCAGAGCCCCTAACTTTCTAGCTCTTTCACATTCCTTACAACCTCCAAATTTTTAGATGGAAGGCTAGAACTAGCACCCACAACTGCTACCACAGCCTGAGTAATCATGCCTACCAGCTCTGGCATACTAGGCCCCTGAGTCTGTACCCGAGATGGATCCACTGGCACAGGGGTAACAGACTGTGAAAAAGACTCTGGCATCTGCTATGCAGATTCCCTTACTCTAGCCTCATTAGATATGGCTCGGTGGAATCACTAGAAGTCATTCTACCAATTTGACTTCTTCTAACTGACCTTCTGGGTTTACTTTAACCTTTACTTCTATCCCTGCCTGAGGATTGGTCTGTCTCTCTAGATGCCTTTGTAGTAATCGTCCTACAAGACTGATGACCCAATTGATGATTTTGATGATTAACAAAACTATGTGAGTATAATTTTTGAAGGCTCTAATGATTTTGATTTAGTGTTTCAGCCAATAAGACTTTTGAAAGATCAAAATCAAGTGTTACAATGTGTTCTGGATCGAATCTAATGTCTAGGTAAGTAATGCAGACATTAGAGTCGACTCCGAGAATCACAGAGCCGACTCCGGAACTGGCACGGCCATTAGAGTCGACTCCGAGACTGTGAGAGTCGACTCTCACAGACGGAGCAGAAAGTCGATTTTTCTGGCTCCAACCTAGAGTCGACTCCGGGTAAGTTAGAGTCGACTCCGGAAAAGCATCTTGTCGACCCCAGAAAAGCCAGAGACGACTCCGGAAAAGTCAGTTTGAAATGCCTCGAGCTAGAGCCGACTCCAGAAAAGTTAGAGTCGACTCCAACCCACCTGGAACGAAAAACGAAGTTGCCAGATCAGCTTTAACGGTAACTTTTCTATTTTTACTCATTTCTAACGGATATATTTTGATAGAAGGTACACTCCAACGGATAGTTTTATTCCAAAAGAAGTGTAAAAGAAATCTATAAAAAGGGAAGTCTATTGTTCAAAAAGAAGACAGCAAGAGAAAAGAAAAATCCGAAAAAAACTAGAGAGAAAATCTGAGATAGACAAATCCCATTTCAAAAAATCCGTGAGCTTGAATCTTGAAAGAAAAACCTTCTAGCTCAAATCCACTCACTCCAAAAAGCTCAAGAGGAATCCAAAGCGTTCAAAATCAAAGAGCTTCCACATTCAAGAAAAAGGGAGAAAAAGCTTCAACCCAACTCCAAAGCTCAAATCCGTGAGGAATTGGTGCTGAGGCCTGATTCAACATCAAGAGGAGTTGAAGGAAGCCAAAGAAGCCAAGCCAGCTCTCAAGCTCTAAACATTCAGGCTTTTCTAAACTCAATTTCTATTTTGAAATATCTGCTCAAAAAGGAGCTGCTTGTAATTAAACTCATTTTATTTGTTTGAGTCTAGTTTAATCTGAGGGATTAAACTAGAGGAAGTTGTTAAACTTCGGGACAAGCTAGGTATAGCTTGTGTTTGGGTTAGTTGTGAGCCCGTGTGTAGGGTTTTGTGCCGGTAAGCCCGTGTAAAATCGGCTGGGTTCGTTGTGATCCCGGAAAAACAACAAGTTTGAGTTGTGAGCTTGGAAAACAACTCGGCTGTAATCTAGAGAGATTATAGTGTGGACCCAAGTGAGTCTTGGGAGTGGACGTAGGTGTTGTTTGCACCGAACCACTATAAAAATATCTTGTGTTTGCCGTGCTTAATTGTCTCTTCTCTATCTCTCATATACTTGTGTTTGTGCTTTGCTTATTAGTTGATCCTTTCACTTGCACATCTCAATTTAAATTGTTTAAAAGTCTTAAATTTTTTAAGAACCCAATTCACCCCCCCCCTCTTGGGTTGCCATCTGGGCCAACAATTGGTATCAGAGCTTGTGCTCATTAGATTTTGATCACACGATCAAGAGCTAAAGTTCCACATGGCAACACAAATTGGGTCAAGTTTTGCTGAAGGTCATTCTACGAATAGACCTCCACTTTTTAATGGCTCAAACTATTCTTATTGGAAAGCTAGAATGAGGATATTCATTCAAGCTTCTGATTATGAGCTTTGGGGTGTTATATTAAATGGACCTAGTACACCCACACACCTTATTGATGGCACTATTGTTCCAAAGCCCGAAAGGGATTGGAATGATAATGATAGGAGAATGGCTCAACTTAATGCCAAAGCCATTAATATCTTATATTGTTCCTTAGATTCAAATGAATTCAACCGTATCTCTACTTGTAATTCCGCTAAAGAAATATGGGATAGGTTGGAAATTACCCATGAAGGAACAAACCAAGTAAAAGAATCAAAGATAAATATTTTGGTTCATAAATATGAATTGTTCACAATGGAACAACTGAAACCATCACATGCATGTTCACTAGATTCACCGATATTGTGAATGGTTTGAAAAGTTTAGGAAAAATTTATACTAATGCTGATCTTGTTCGCAAAATACTCAGGTCATTGCCAAGATCGTGGGAAGCAAAAGTCACAGCAATCCAAGAAGCCAAAGACCTCAATGCACTACCCTTAGAGGAGCTTCTAGGATCTCTCATGACCCACGAATTGACAATGAGGCAGCATATTGAGGAGGAAACTAAAAAGAAGAAAACCATTGCTCTAAAGGCTGAAAAGAAGTGGAAGAGAGCAGCAGTGATGATAGTGATGACTATAATGATGAAACTGCTCTTTTGGCCAAGAAATTCAGGAGATTTTTGAGGAAAAAGAAACCCTTCCAAAAACGAAAATTTGGAAATAAAATGGAAGGAGAAAAGGAAAAGGAAAAGAAAGATAAGGACAAGGACAAAGAGAAAGACCCCTTGATCTGTTATGAGTGTAAGAAACCGGGGCATTATCGATATGATTGTCCACAATTGAAAAAGACCTTCAAGAAAAAGAAGAAGGCATATGTTGCAACATGGACTGACAGCAATGAATCTTCTTCCGAAGAAGAAGAACAAAAAGAGGTTGCAAATATTTGCTTCATGGCCAACGACGACGACAATGACGAGGTAAGCACCGAAACCCCCGATGATGAATTTACATTTGATGAAATGTTTGAAGCTTTCAATGAATTGATGATTGATTTTAAAGTTTTGAAAAAGAAATATAAAGTTTTGAAAACTGAAAACTTAAATTTAGTTAAGGAGAAAAATGAATTAAGTCTTGTACTTAAAGATTTAAAAGATAAAGAAGAAACTTCTCTTAATGAAGAAAATGATTTTACTCATAAGATTGATTTGCTAAAATCTGAGAATGAAAAATTAATTAAAGAAAAAGAATCAATCTCAAATGAAAATGATTGTTTAAAGAAAGAAGTCAAAAATATAAAGACATTGTTGAGAAATTTACTTTAAGCTCAACTAAATTAAACATGATTCTAGATAGTCAAAAGGCTGTTTTTGACAAAGCTGGGCTAGGGTATAACACTTTAAGAAAACAAAAATCATTAAAAAATATTTTTGTAAAAGCTAACCAAAGTAATATTACTTGTTTTAAATGCAATCAAAAAGGACACAAATCCTTCGAATGTAAAACCTTAATGAACAACAAGAAATTAAAAAATATTAAAACTAAGAAAATATGGGTTCCGAAAGGAACAATTTTTATTGCTGCTAACCATGAAGGACCCAAGAAAGCTTGGGTACCTAAGCATAAAGTTTGATGATATTGCAGGAATGTCTTGTAGCCAAAAGATCAAAGAAGAAGTGGTATCTTGATAGCGGCTGCTCAAGACATATGACGGGTGACAAAGAGGAATTCATCACCCTAGAAGAAAATGTTGGTGGAGTTGTGACATTTGGCGATAACGGTAAAGGTCAAATTTTGGGCCTTGGTAAAGTTCGCATAACTCCATCTATAGTAATTGATAATGTACTTTATGTTAATGGTTTGAAGCATAATCTAATTAGCATAAGTCAATTATGTGATAAAAACTTTAATGTTTCTTTTAAATCTTCTTTATGCACTGTAACTAATTCTATCGATGATAGCATTGTTTTTACTGGTTATAGATTTGGCAATATATACTTAGTTGACACAGACAAAACTTCTAAGAGTAGTCATTGCCTAATTACTGATAATGCTAACATTAATGATATTAGTTGGTTGTGGCATCGTAGATTAGGTCATGCAAGCACACACCTTATTTCAAAACTAATTAAAATGGATTTAGTCAAAGGTTTACCTAAATTAGATTTTGAAAATAATAAAATCTGTGATGCATGTCAATTTGGAAAACAAACTAGAAGTTCATTTAAATCTAAAAACATTGTTTCAACTTCTAGGGGACTAGAGCTACTTCACATGGATCTTTTCGGACCAACTAGAACCACAAGTCTAGGAGGAAAGAAATATGGTCTAGTGATTGTAGATGATTATTCTAGATATACTTGGGTAATGTTTTTAGCTCACAAAGATGAGACTTTCTCGATGTTCTGAAATTCTTCAAGAAAGTCACAAATGAGAAAAACACTACTATAGTATCTCTAAGAAGTGATCATGGAACAGAATTTGAAAATCACTTATTTGAAAATTTCTGCACTGAAAATGGAATTAATCATAATTTTTCAGCCCCTAGGACTCCACAACAAAACGGTGTAGTTGAAAGAAAGAATAGAACTCTAGAAGACATGGCCCGTACCATGCTATGCGAAAGTAACCTACCAAAGTATTTTTGGGCGGAAGCTATTAACACAGCATGTTACATCTTAAACAGAGCTTTAATAAGACCAATATTAAAGAAAACACCTTATGAATTATGGAATGAAAGAAAACCAAATATAAAATACTTTCATGCATTTGGATGTAAATGTTTCATTCATAATAATGGTAAAAACAACTTAGGAAAATTTGATGCTAAATCTGATGAAGGAATTTTTCTAGGTTATTCAACAACTAGTAAAGCTTATAGAATCTTTAACAAGAAAACATTAATTGTTGAAGAATCCATACATGTAGTGTTTGATGAATCTTTAGCAACTGGATCTGAAAAGATTAATGATGAGGAAGATACAAACATAATTGAAAAAGATCTTGAAAAACTTAATATTGAAGTATCTTCTGATCATGAACAACAGGCTAAAGATAATGATTCACATAAGGATGATGATGTTAATAATGATCATGATGATTTAGATCTTCCAAGAGACTGGAGATATGCACATAGTCATCCCAAGGAATTGATTATAGGCGATCCATCTCAAGGAATAAGGACTAGATCATACATGAGAAATATTAGTAATCATCTTGCATTTGTTTCACAAATTGAACCTAAAACTATAGAAGAAGCTGAAAAAGATAATAATTGGATGTTAGCCATGCAAGAAGAACTAAATCAATTTACAAGAAATAATGTTTGGACATTAGTTGAAAGACCTAAAAATCATTCTGTAATAGGATCAAAATGGGTTTTTAGAAATAAACTTGATGAAAATGGCATTGTAATTAGAAACAAAGCTAGATTAGTTGCAAAAGGATATAATCAAGAAGAAGGCATTGATTTTGATGAAACTTTTGCACCTGTAGCTAGATTAGAAGCTATTAGGCTATTACTAGCATTTGCATGTCACATGAACATTAATTTATTTCAAATGGATGTTAAAAGCGCATTTTTAAATGGATTTATTAATGAAGAAGTTTATGTAGAACAACCACCAGGTTTTATAGATCACGAATTTACAAATCACGTTTTTAAATTACACAAAGCATTATATGGTTTGAAACAAGCACCTAGAGCTTGGTATGATAGGTTAAGTAAATTCTTAATTGAAAATGATTTCACAAGAGGAAATGTTGATAAAACATTATTTTTGAAAAGAAAAAGTAAAGATTTACTTATAGTACAAATATACGTTGATGACATTGTTTTTGGTGCTACTAACGATTCTCTATGTCAAGAATTTGCCAAGTTAATGCAGGGAGAATTCGAGATGAGCATGATGGGAGAACTCAACTTCTTCCTTGGACTCCAAATCAAACAAAGCAAAGAGGGTATCTTTATCAACCAAACAAAGTACACAAGAGAGATTCTAAAGAAATTTGGTATGGAATCAATTAAACCCCTCGGAACACCAATGAGTCCTTCATGCAAGCTGGACAAAGATGAAGAAGGTAAAAAGGTTGATCAGAAGTATTATCGAGGTATAATCGGATCCCTTCTTTATTTAACAGCAAGTAGACCAGATATTATGTTTTCTGTATGTCTATGTGCTAGATTTCAATCAGAACCTAAAGAATCACACTTAATAGCTGTTAAAAGAATACTAAGATACTTAAGTGGAACAAAAAATGTAGGTTTATGGTATTCTAGAGATTCCACATTAAATCTAATTGCATACTCAGATTCTGATTATGCCGGATGCAAATTAGATAGAAAAAGCACAAGTGGTGCATGCCAATTTTTAGGAAGTAACTTAATCTCATGGTTTAGCAAAAAGCAAAATTCGGTTGCATTATCTACTGCGGAAGCAGAATATGTTGCAGCTGGAAGTTGCTGTGCTCAAATCCTATGGATTAAGAGACAACTTGAAGACTATGGTATCACACTTGATAAGACACCCATAAGATGTGATAATACAAGTGCAATAAATCTTACTAAAAATCCAATTCAACATTCAAGAACAAAGCACATTGAAATACGATATCACTTTATAAGAGAACATGTAGCCAATAATGAAATTTGTCTTGATTATGTGAATACTGAAGAACAACTTGCAGATATATTAACAAAACCCTTAAGTGAAGAAAGATTTTGTTATCTTAGAGGAGAATTAGGAGTTTGTGATCCTTTGGAATAGTTTTCTGAAACTCTTAAGGACATCTATCTAGATTTCATATTTTCTTGAAAAATCTTGATGTTTCAATAAGGAAATCTATCTAGATCTTGATTCATTGTTTCCCCAATTGCTAAAGAACTTAAATCTATAATTTGATGATTAATTTGAATAGTTTCAAATCATTGAAACTCAATTTTTTATCTCTGAAACTGTTAGAGTCGACTCTGACAGTTTGCGGAGTCGACACCTGAGTTTTTGATTTTCTGTCTAAGTGATTAGAGCCGACTCTGGCTTTGTGGAGCCGACTCTAATACGAGCGCTGACAGACTTTCTGGCTCGGAGCCGACACCCAGTTTTCGGGAGTCGACTCTAAGTCGAGTTAGGTCAAAAATAAAAGGCGGAGTCGACCCCCATTCGTTCCAATCGTTTCCTAAATCATTCCTAAGAGCTCCAAAACCTTTCCAACTTCCTCAAATCCACTCAAACCCCTGATTAATCTTCCAATCCTCTCAATGGCACCAAAGAGGCGTGGATTCGTCGCTGGAGCTTCCGTTCCAACGAGAAGACGCACGGTTCGAAGGCAACCATCGCCTTCTTCCTCTTCGGCCACTCAAGAGGATTCTCCACCTTCACCCTCATCTCCTAAGGTTGATCAACTAGCTGGTAAGACCATTACAACTGGGAGGAAAGTTAATTTTGATTTATTTGAATCGGAGGGCTTTTCAATTGGAAGAAATTTAAAGGATATGGGATGGGAGAAAGTGTGCTCGCTAGATTTGCCCACATATCCAGCATTGGTAAGAGAGTTTTATAATGGATTAAGCAGAGGAGAAGGAGGTTTAGTAAGCACAGTAAGAGGAACTAGGGTTATGGTAACTACTGAAATTCTTGGAACCCTATTAGAAATGCCCACTGTTGGTTTATTGGAATGTCAACTCAATGACAGAAGTGGTGCACTATCAAGAATGCTAGGAAGAGAGGTGACTGAGTTCGAAGAGATTTTGCAAATCAGTTAAACCTAGAACTCAGATTATTGCATAATATTTGTGGTAGAATCTTGTTTCCGAAAATAGGGAGATTTGAGTATGTCTCGGAGCGAGACGTTCTGATGATGGACTGCATAATAACTGGAAGGCCAGTCAATTTAGCTGGCATGATGATAGGATACATGGCAGAGGCAGCCACTAAGAAAAGATCAACTCTACCCTACGGAATGATTCTGACATTAGTTTTTAGAAGCCAGGGTGTGCTCATCATGGAAAATGAACCATTAAGAAAACTGAGACACACTGATTATTACAGCATTTCTACTATTCACAGAATGGGATTTAAGAAAGTCAATGGTGTTTGGATGAGGAGAGAGGAAAGAACAGATAGGGATGGTGCAGAGGGAACCAGGCTAGAGACATCCCAGGACCATCTACTGCGGGACCATCAGTCCCTGATTCATTTGCGGGACCTTCGTCTACTGGACCTTCGGAGGCCGGACCGAGTTCTATTCCATCACCTCCACATCAACCTATAACAAATTCTGGAGGATTTTCTAATGAACAACTTGATCAGTTAAGAAGCCTACTTGCTGAGTATGACAGTCACAGATCAAATGAAATTAATCAATTGAAAGAAGACTTTAATCAGTTGAAAGAAGAATTAAATTCGAGACTGGACATGCTATCCTTTACCTTAGGCAGTTCTGTGGAATCCTTTGGAGCTGAGCTTCATAAAATCTTCGAAAGGATGGAAGGCATTGCCGATGGATCTGGATCGTATGTTCATGCAACGGGTCAATTAAAGAAGGATATTGACCTTGCAGTCTCTCAAATTGAAGCCTGTCTTGAAAATTTTAAGAAGTCACAAAAAGATGATGTAATGGAGATAATAGGCCATCTAAAGAAAATTGTATTCAAGCACATTTGATCTTGTCTTTAAATTTGATAGCTTGTACTTAGGAAGTTTATAATTATCCAATGTATTTCATTTTGAGATGTATATGAATCAACTGATGTAATGGTTCTTGCATATGAAATACAATTTCTTTTTCAAAATTTTGATTGATTGGATTCCTATGCTTTATTGAGTTTATAAATTTTCTTTACTCTCCTTATTGCTTATAACAAAAAAGGGGGAGAGATAGTTGTGTATATGCAAAGAAAGAAAAGATTATATATGCATAAAGAAAGAAAGAAAGGGGGAGAATTAACTGTTAGAGAAGGGAGAATTAATTGTTATGTAAAAATGAATTGAAATGATTAATCTGTTACAAATTTGATATATAAGAAGAGTTGGATATATATATAAGAGCTACTCAATGCAGGGGGAGCTTAACAAAAAGCTCATTTACTATCTTATGCACAAAGTTTAATAATTCAATACAATTTTAAAAGTTTACATTGAACATTGGCATCAAAACCTTAATTTCAAGAGGTTAAAGTTAAATTGACTATAATCCTTAATTTGATTGAATGATTGATTGCATATACTCAAAATTTTTGTTATCATCAAAAAGGGGGAGATTGTTGACCCAATTGATGATTTTGATGATTAACAAAACTATGTGAGTATAATTTTTGAAGGCTCTAATGATTTTGATTTAGTGTTTCAGCCAATAAGACTTTTGAAAGATCAAAATCAAGTGTTACAATGTGTTCTGGATCGAATCTAATGTCTAGGTAAGAATGCAGACATTAGAGTCGACTCCGAGAATCACAGAGCCGACTCCGGAACTGGCACGGCCATTAGAGTCGACTCCGAGACTGTGAGAGTCGACTCTCACAGACGGAGCAGAAAGTCGATTTTTCTGGCTCCAACCTAGAGTCGACTCCGGGTAAGTTAGAGTCGACTCCGGAAAAGCATCTTGTCGACCCCAGAAAAGCCAGAGACGACTCCGGAAAAGTCAGTTTGAAACGCCTCGAGCTAGAGCCGACTCCAGAAAAGTTAGAGTCGACTCCAACCCACCTGGAACGAAAAACGAAGTTGCCAGATCAGCTCTAACGGTAACTTTTCTATTTTTACTCATTTCTAACGGATATATTTTGATAGAAGGTACACTCCAACGGATAGTTTTATTCCAAAAGAGGTGTAAAAGAAATCTATAAAAAGGGAAGTCTATTGTTCAAAAAGAAGAAGAAGAGAAAAGAAAATCCGAAAAACTAGAGAGAAAATCTGAGATAGACAAATCCCATTTCAAAAATCCGTGAGCTTGAATCTTGAAAGAAAAACCTTCTAGCTCAAATCCACTCCACTCCAAAAAGCTCAAGAGGAATCCAAAGCGTTCAAAATCAAAGAGCTTCCACATTCAAGAAAAAGGGAGAAAAAGCTTCAACCCAACTCCAAAGCTCAAATCCGTGAAGAATCGGTGCTGAGGCCTGATTCAACATCAAGAGGAGTTGAAGGAAGGAAGCCAAAGAAGCCAAGCCAGCTCTCAAGCTCTAAAATTCAGGCTTTTCTAAACTCAATTTCTATTTTGAAATATCTGCTCAAAAAGGAGCTGCTTGTAATTAAACTCATTTTATTTGTTTGTCTAGTTTAATCTGAGGGATTAAACTAGAGGAAGTTGTTAAACCTCGGGACAAGCTAGGTATAGCTTGTGTTTGGGTTAGTTGTGAGCCCGTGAAAAACAACGTGTAGGGTTTTGTGCCGGTAAGCCCGTGTAAAATCGGCTGGGTTCGTTGTGATCCCGGAAAAACAACAAGTTTGAGTTGTGAGCTTGGAAAACAACTCGGCTGTAATCTAGAGAGATTATAGTGTGGACCCAAGTGAGTCTTGGGAGTGGACGTAGGTGTTGTTTGCACCGAACCACTATAAAAATATCTTGTGTTTGCCGTGCTTAATTGTCTCTTCTCTATCTCTCATATACTTGTGTTTGTGCTTTGCTTATTAGTTGATCCTTTCACTTGCACATCTCAATTTAAATTGTTTAAAAGTCTTAAATTTTTTAAGAACCCAATTCACCCCCCCCCCCCTCTTGGGTTGCCATCTGGGCCAACAAAGACATTATTCATTACATCAGTTTCATCATTCAATAGCTATAACCATAATCATTCAATCATCCTAGACTCATACTCATACTTATTCCCCTAGGACCTAATAACCTAGGGCTCTGATACCAAAACTTGTCAGCTCCCCCTTCTCTCTGGGGCCACCGACAGCACACCTGCAAACCTGTGGTCATCGGATAAAGTTTTACTAGTCTTTATGTAGTGCTCCATAAAGAACTAGAGAACCCCAACAAATTATCATAAGTGGCAGACACTCAAAAATACATCCTGTTAAAAACTTTTTATCATCATCTCAAATATATATGTACAACACTCAAATCAAAACTAAACATCAACCTGCTCAGATAATATTTTTCATGACATTCCTCAGGCAGTTTATAAGATCACATTCATAATCGACATCAAAATCATAAGTACACACATCATGCTCATAATTTTCTCCAAACATAAGTCTCATATTCATATCCAAAAAGGGTCTGAAACATCATTACATATCGCTGTACACATACACATATGTAATATACAAATATCAATCCACACTATCTCAATATAGAAGGCTATCATCTATACACCCTTGCATCCAAACAAGCTTCACCAGCTAAGGGTTCTGTCCTGCTTATTCTATGATCCTGGCAGAAATACTCACTGATCTGAAAGAAAATTTCAATCATATAGGGTTGAGACCTAAGTTCTAGTGACTGGATAACCATCTAACTATGGAGAAATAGAGAACCATAACCTCACATTTTCAATCGTATGTTGATATTATTTAGCTTGTACAACTCAAAGCACATTTTTAACATGATATCACATAAAATAAAATGTAGCTTATTCTTCAAATAATATACCAGTACTGAAATACTCTACAATAACTTTCCACTGAAAGCTAACTTATTAAGATAAAAATCCTTGCATTACAATATGAAGATATGAATTCTTTACCTACAGCCCAGACTTTCTTTATTAAATTTTCAGATTCCCACCGGAATTTTCTTGCCCACTGGTATCTCATGTAAACTCTCCCTCTTGGGGTAACTACTTGGCCCACTAGCCCTTTTTATATCACAATATATGCTTTTAAATCTCATGATACTGGGCTGTATGTGTAATGCCTCTGAGGTACCACCCTACAGTCACCCTTCTGTAGGTGTACTCTCATCGGGTATATGACTAGCAACAGAATCCCCACACAAATAGCATCCCTTACCCGTGCGGTTCACCCGACAAAGTGCTTTGTTCCTTAACCCTGGAACCTCGGGTTTTCTCTCTGCCCCCACGGGCTATATATAGTAACCAGCTCCACTGAGCTATGATTCATGCCCCCACAGGCTGCTACAACCTACCCCACTGGCCTGATCAAGCGTGCACTCACCCTTGATCTTGGGGTTCATCGTACGATCTGTTCGCAAGGAGGTTCCGGCTCAATAGTAGTGTGCAATGCTCATGCTACAGTATAGTCTAAAGGGTGATCAGCCCCATAGCTGCCTGATGCTTAGTATGATACATACATCATTTGTAAAGCTTCATCATGCAAATATGTTATATATACATTAATAATCCCCTTATTGAAACTCATGTTTATGTCTTTATGCTCAAAACTCATGCTCAAAACTCATGCTTATTCTTTATGCTTAGAACTCATGCTCAAAACTCATGCTTATTTCTTTATGCTTAAAACTCATGCTCAAAAGTCATGTTTATTTCTTTATGCTTAAAACTTATACTCAAAACTCACATATCGGAATATCATATACTAGGTTCTCATTTCTCAGATTTAAAACATACATAATACTCTACTAAACATAACATACCACAACTAGGTATTAGTCTCATTATAGTAGCTCAAATTAACTTTTCACTTCTAGATGAGAAACCCACTCACCTTAGAAGGTTACTCCTCAACTGGTACCCAACTCCGGTATTTCGGCTCCCTAGAATAACCCTCTTGACCTATGTCAACATACAGATACGATAGCTATTAGGATTACCTCCACACGAGGTTTTTCCAAGAACCCATGCATGCATACATGATCTATCCTCTAATATCTCATTATTTTCTTCCACCCTCTCTCCATAAAGTTACTTCTACTATTACCTCAAAATATAATAATCTAAGAAAATCTAAAGTCATACAAGATATAGGGAAGCTACAGCTTACTTAAAGCCAAGACAAACCCCGAGCTTTTCTTTCCTTTCCTCTTTCTTTCTCCTTTTCTTCTTCTTCCTCTTCCTCTCTTTTCTTCTCTTCTTTCTCTCTTTCTTTCTTTCTTTCTTTTCTTTGGCTGAACCCACGTTTCTCTTTTTCTCTCATGACTTGGGGACCAAGTCATGGGTAATTTAAGGGCTAAGGCATGCCAAAATTCCATTTTGCCCTCAAACACTCTTAATGCACGCTTTTTAAAAAACATGTGGCTTATTTATAACCATGATATTTTGCCCTTAGATTTTCTTTCCAAATTTTTTTTAACACAATTAGCAATTGACATCGGAGCCTTTTCCAAATTTGTCCCCGATATAACATTTTTTAATCAATTTTTAGCCCAGATTATCATTTTTTATTTAAATCGATACTTTATATAACATTTCTAAGAAAAGACTTCACCAAATTGAAGAGCTCAATTTTAGAAATCCAACGGTTCAAACGGCACTTAAATCGGACTTAAAACGAATAAATATGAAAATTTCAAGATTTAACCCAGAAAATCTGTCGTCTTAGAGTTGGCTCCAACAGATTTAATGTCGGCTCCAGCAAAAATATTGCTCCAGAAAATTGGTGTCGGCTCTAATATTGCAGCAGAAATGTTAACCTTCTATTTTTTCTGTAGGTATCAACTCCTCCTCTGCAGGTGTTGACTCTAAAGTGTGCCAGAAGTTTAAAACCGTGCCAGAGTCGACTCTACTCCAATTAGAGTCGACTCTAATTACTAAAAACATCACTTAAGGATAAAATTCAAACTAAACTTGATTTTTCTTGTGATTTAATCCCATTAAAACTTAAATATCTCAATTTCTTAAGTCAAACTCATTAGCACTCAAAAATATACTCATTTACTCCAAAATTTCTTCTCTTTACATTTATCAAAAGGCCAACACACCCACACTTCACTAAAACTCTCTGACTTTCATTTCGAATAAAAATGCCATTAATATTTTCAATAAATTATAAGATTTTCAGGATGTTACAAGGCATCACCAAGATCTTTCATTTGAAAATTGCTTGATAGAACTCTCTTAGTTTCGTGCAACATGCCTATATCATTTGTGGCAAGCAAAATGTCATCCTATACAAAATCAAAAAATGTATTTACTCCTACTGAATTTATGATACACACAATCATCAACTGCATTCACTTCAAAATTAAATGAGAGAATTACTTGATGAAATTTGTGATACCATTGACGAGAAGCTTGCTTTAACCCATAAATGGATTTTATCAATTTACAAACCATTTTCTTTGGGTCTCCTGACACAAAGTTTTTGGTTGCACCATATAAATTGTCTCATCAATGTCTCCATTGAGAAATGTCGTCTTGACATCAATTTGATGGTATTCCATATTATACTGTACAACAAGAGCCATGATTGTCCTAAAAGAGTCCTTCGATGAAACTAGAGAGAATGTCTCTTTAAAGTCAATCCCTTCCTTTTGAGTATAGCCTTTAGCCACAAGACGAGCTTTATACCTTTCTATATTACCCTTTGAATCCCGTTTGGTCTTAAAAATCTATTTGCAACCAATGGTTTCACACCTTATAGTAATGGGATAAGTTCCCAAACTTTATTATCTTGCATAGACTTATACTTTTCTTTCATTGCTTCAATCCACTTTTCTGAATTGGAACC
This sequence comes from Calamus simplicifolius, assembly GCA_900491605.1. Lineage (NCBI taxonomy): Eukaryota > Viridiplantae > Streptophyta > Magnoliopsida > Arecales > Arecaceae > Calamus > Calamus simplicifolius. The sequence goes on along the minus strand of UESW01004735.1, from coordinate 122,144 downwards.
TTGTATGGCTTGAAGAAAGTTGATAGGATCATCTTTCATCATGCCATTATTTTCCTCATGTTCCTGAAGAAACACTATATAGTCATCTGGAATAACATTCTTCCTTTCTCTAGTGAATCGCCGCAAAGGCACTTGTTCTTGAGGTTGTTGAGTTTGTACCTCTGAGGGTTGAACTATAATTTCATGTTGTTCTAGAATTATAACTTGATCATTATCAAAAGCAATTATAAGAATAGGAACTAGCTGCTCTTCAATAATAGTAGGATCCAATTCCTCCTCAAAGATAAAGTCTCTAACTTTATTTCTCCCACAAACTCAATATCCTCAAAGAACATTGCAGTTCCCATCTCAAAAATTATCCTTGATTTAGGATCATAAAACTTTAACCCCTGGATCGCTCAAATACCCAACAAAATAGCTACTCACTGTCCTGGAGTCCAATTTCTTTTCATGTGGCCTATATGGCCTTGCCTCAGCTGGACATCCCCAAACATGAAAATGCTTTAGATTAGGCTTTCGTCCAATCCAAAGCTCATAAGGTGTTTTGACAAGTGCTTTAGTTAGTACTTTGTTCAGAATGTAGGTTGCTATCTTTAATGCCTCTCTCCAGAGTGACTCTGGTAAGGTAGAATGACAAATCATACTACTTACCATATCCTTAAGAGTCATATTTCGTCTTTCAGCTACACCATTCATATTAGGTATCCCTGGCATGGTATACTGTGGAACGATTCCACACTTCTCTAGGTATCTAGCAAATGGTCCTGGACGTTATTCACCTGATCCGTCATATCTATCATAATATTCACCACCACGGTCAGATCTGACTCCTTTAATCCTTTTGTTGAGTTGAAGCTCAATTTCAGCTTTAAATGATTTGAATACGTCCAAAACTTGGGACTTTTATGAATAAGAAATAGGTATGCATATCTTGAATAATCATCTATGAATGATATAAAATATTATTGGCCATTCCAAGAAGGTGTAGGAATGGTCCACAAATGTTCGTATGTATCAACTCTAAGACTTCCATAGTTCTATATGCACCCAATTTCTTTGTTTTGGTCTGTTTGCCCTTAATGCAATCAACATAGACATTAAAGTCTGTAAAATCAAGAGAATCCAAAATTTCATCTGACACAAGTCGTTCAACTCTATTTCTAGAGATGTGACCTAATCGCTTATGCCATAATGTTTCTGAATTTTCATTGCAAATTTTACGCTTATTACCTTTTGATTTCATATTCAGGGTTTCATTATAAAAAGTAACAGTATCAAACAAATATAGATTGTCATACAGCATAAGAGAACCAGTTCCAATAATATTTGAATTTAACGAAAGGCTAAATTGGCTATTTCCAAATGAACAACAATATCCTAATTTATCCAAAGCTGAAATAGAAACCAAATTCCATCTAAATGACGGTACTACAAAAGTATCTTTAAAATCTAAATAATAACCAAAACTTAATAACAATCTAAAATGCCCAATTGCCTCCACATCTATCGACTTGCCATCTCCCGCATAAATGCGTCTTTCAACATCAGTTGGTTTTGGTAGCTCAGGCAACCCTCTATTGAAACATTAATGTTAGTAGTAGCACCAGAATTTAACCACCAAGTATTTCTAGGTACTGATGCTATATTCACTTTAGAACAGACCAAATTAAGAAATGTACCTTTCTTTTCATGATATGCATGATACTTGGAACATTCCTTCTTAATATGTCCAGGCTTATTGCAGAACAAACAATATCTTTATCCTGATTTTGTTTCTTCTTTTCTGGACCCTTAACAGCCTTATTCTTTCTTTTCTTGCCTTTATCCTTGCCCTTAAAGTTATTACTATTAAGGACTAGCACTGAATTAAGGTTAGCAGAAATATTAGCAACATTAGCTGTAAAGAAAAAGTAATACATAAATTAACATGCTCATAGAAATAATTAATACCAAATATTAATAAATTTAAATAATGGTAAATCCCATCTCAAGATATCTAGTGCAACATTAATATCAAGTCTTTGGACAGTAATATTAACTACTAGTGGTACTCTTGTTGTAATGATCAAACACTAACAATAATGCATGTCAAATAATAAATCTATCTTTGGATCGACTTATTACTTACATGTAAATCCTTATAATCGTTGTGTGTTTATCATCACACATATATGTAGTTCGGCCAAGCATTAACCTTCCTTTGGGCTAATTAATACCCGCATAAAATATACACATACACAACATTCAACATCCTTCATGAACCATCTACAAAAGAGAGGTCACTTTGGTGATATCTTTTTCAATTAGTTCAATTTAGAATGATGGATAAATTTATTAGGCATAAAAGTATTATTAATTTGAATTTGATTGAATTTTAAAAATAATGATATGTTATTAGGTTGCTGCATAGATTGGTTTCAACTCATATCAAAAATAAAATTTATTCATTTCAAAACCATCTGTTGCCGCCGGGATCCGTCCTCCGACTCGATCTCCGGGAAGAGGGATGCGGCGGATAAAAAAAAGCCCACATAGAGGAGGACTCTTGGAAGAAGTCCGACGCTCAAGTCAGTGGGGAAGAAATCGGCGATCAACCAGATAATGAGGAGGTGGATCTCCTGGAGCCCTCTCGGGTGGCCAATCGGAGGCCCAAAAAGGGCAGGAGAGTGGAGGCGTGCGTACAGAGTCGCCTGAGGGAATCTGCCAATCTGACCTTTATAGACTTCAGGTTGTTACGATAAGGTATGAAATTCTTACGTTCTTTTCTCACGAAGAGGCCTGGGATGCCGTCTTGTACGCCTTGTTTAGGAAACCAACTTCCTTTTTGTCTTAATCGTGTAAGGAACCTGAAGATTTCTTTTTCTTTCCCGCCTCAGGTTTCGAGGGGTAGACGTCCCCTTTTTCCTAAGGTGCGGACTAGGAAACTTCGCCCAACTCCACGCGTCAGAAGCCAATACGAGCGAATAGGATTGGGTCGGCTAGAAGCTCCGGAAGAGGCCGAGCTACGGAAGCCCGGAAAGGCCGAAGCTAGGAAGCCGGAAAAGCCGAGCTAATAAAAAGGCCGAAGCTTGGAAAAGGGGGCGCCGAGCTAGGAACCGGAAGGCCGATTAAAAAAGCCCGGAGGAGGCCGAGCTCGGAAGCCCGGAGGAGGCCGAGCTAGGGAAGCCCGGAGGAGGCCGAGCTAATTTAAATCCAGATAAAAGGCCGAGCTATGGAAGCCCGGAAGAGGCCGCATAAGACTTATGATGCGCGAGCCGAACATCAAAATTCCAGGAGCATGACCGATCTAAAAATCTGGAGCTACGGAAGCCCGGAAGAGGCCGAGCTACGGAAGCCCGAGGCCGAGCTAGGGAAGCCCGAAAGGCCAGCTAGGAAATCCTATAACCGAAATGGTAGGAGGAGGTCAGCCTTAGCCGCCAATTGTTGGACATTAGATCTGAATAGACGAAGACCATCACCATAGCCCGAATCGTATGTTCAAGCGTAAGATTAATAAGTATAAACAAATCTGGTTGGGTCTTGGCCCAAACAGCTCTTAGATGCCCTACTTAATGCGGTAGGGCTATTCTTTGTGATTGGGGAGGTAAAAGGTTGCGATTCACATAACCACTATATATATATATATATATATATATATATATAATTTCATCATTATCTTTTGATATTTCTATTTTAACCCATCATAAAAATAGAAATAACCATTTAGGTCTCTACACATTAAAGAACCATATCTTATTAGGTACATTAAAGTCTAAATTATTGAAACCTTAGTTGAATTAAAAATTCAACGCCTATATATATATATATATACATAATTCTTATGAATGAAAAGCATATAGAGATGAACCCTAATGGCATCATATAATGCATTGTAACTAAATTTTGTTTGAATACTAAGTCACCATGCATAATTCTAATGGTCTTGCAGTACTTTTCTTCTCAGTCGTTTGATCATCCATCAAGCCATTGCCTTATGGCTTTTTGACAACACCCAAAAAAATAAAAAATAAAAAACACAAGGAGAAGACTAATAAGAGAAGGCCGAGCCGTCGCCGGATGGGAGACCGGCGTTGGAGAAAATCGGAGAAAATCCTGCTCCGATTCAGGTGCCACCCGCGGGGCACGATAGCGCTGCATGCGCCGTCCCACTCCCACGAGGTCCACGCGGTGTGGAGCGAAGAGAGCGGCGCCTGTGGTCTTGGCGGCGTCCCATGCCACGAAATGACTAAAATGCCCTTCAGCTCGACCGACGTGAGAGGGAAGGCATGCCGCTAGTTTTTCAGTCTTCTTCAAGTTGTAACGGATGGGATCAGATGGACTCGCGACGCGTGTGGCCAACACCAGGTGTCCGGGTAGAAAAAGGACGGTGAGATGGCAACCGCGCCCGTCAAAGACCGGAAAGTGGAGAGACGCCGGTCCACGCGATTGCCCTTTAATTTATCCGGTTTTACCTTCCGTTCTTGAAGTCCTGGCTGAAGTGGCTCGTCGGCCTCCTGACAACCTCGGAAAATTGACCAAACCGGCCACCGGACCGGTCTGATACGTTTAATCAGTCCCTACATCTGGACCGGACTGGTTCAAGGGGTAAAGCCAGATGGGTTGGCGGATATCAGATTGGATAAACAAAGACATTGGCAGCATTTTTTGACTGAGATTTGGCTGCGTCCATAAATTTATTTCATTTTATTTTTTGCTAACAAATTGTAGCTTCAGTGATTATTAACTGAAAAGTACTCATAAATTCCAGTAGGGAGAAATGTTATGAGATCATAGAAAGAAATAAGCAACAAAACAAATGCATAAGAAGACTGGATGATATACAATCTTCCTTCGATTTTTTTTCTTTTCCTACCATTCTTTTAGGCTGTGACACTGTGTAAATATGCGAGTGGAATATATGTGCCTATAATTTTTCAGGTAGATACATTTAGAACAAGTAGTGCACCATATGATGAAGGTTTCATCTAACACAAATTTTCACAAGTAAAGATATTTACAATTATAATTATAAGATTTTAAAAAATAATATTTTATATGTATAGTTCTAAATTATTGAGTTTTTTTTTTCATTAAGTGTATCGGTTAGATATGATTAAGATGGTCCTATATTCCATATTGAGGGATTACGTAAATTCAAATTTTGAATCCACAAATAAATAAACTTTTCTCAACCATATCAGTTTGAAGCGCCCTCTGTGATGAACAGATAATGCATAAAAAAATATAAAACGGGAAGGTCCCAGCGTCTGGTCTCTATGAAGAAATTTTTTGGAAGAAAAGTCAACCTATTTGCGTGGAGCAATGGCTTGAGCTATTTATGCATCGATCATGATTTATTTTATTTTTTATGATAAATATATTGGTCCCATATTTTTGCATATATGATAGGGATCAATATATTTAATTTTAGTCTATCATTTGGTATCAGAGCTTGTAAAAATACCTTTGCTTTGATTATTGGGATTGTTTCCATTAATATATGGTTCTGAAAAAATCCATGTGAAACAATCATTATATCATTTATTTGATAAAGAGGGGCAAGGCATTCTTGGTCTCTATTTCTTCTATCTAAGGATAGTCCAAAGGGAAGAGTACCCTGGATTATTTGATCCAACGGGCATACGGTAGGGATATTAGGAACATACTAATAAAGAAGCTACTTGTAGTACCTTGGTGCATTTGATCCAACTACCTGCGTACCAAAAAAGTTAATAGTTCATCAAGAATTATTAGATCTGATAAACTCTTAATATTTAGTTTATTTAATTTAGTTTTATTTAAAAGATGCATCAGTAAGATCTATGCCATGAAGCATGCACCTATCTGTTCGTTCACCCTTTTGGATATAGTTTAAATAAAAGATAAATCCAAATGTCTCGTAATCAAATCACCATGAGAGGAAGCGTGGGTTTCCTTGCTTACACATTTTTTTTAGGTTTTCTTATTTACATATTTTTCGGATATGTGTGAGAGGTGGGCCTCTTACGGAATGAGGACGATGAAAGATGCCTCTTACAAAAAAAAGTGGCATCCATACATAATTAAAAAAAAAACAATAGCCGCCAGCTTGGGCTAGCAGCCAGCTAGGCCAGGCGTCTGGGCCTAGTGGCTAGCGCCTGGGCCAGGCGCTTGGTCCCAGCCAGCACTGGTAGTGCCTGGGCCAGGCGCTTGAGCCCAGTCGGCGCTGGCCTAGCGGCCTGGGCCAGGCGCCTGGGCCCAGCCGGCGCTGGCCTAGCAACCATGCTGGGCTGTGCGCCCAGCCTGGTTTGCGTCAGGCTGGGCCGCGCGCCTAGTCTGGACCATGCGACAACCTGGGCTATATCATATCTGGCCCATATGAGAAAGTTTTGGGATGATTGAGAGATTTTTTGGTTAAATTAAACTATTGGAATTGGATGAGGATGACGGGTTGCTCGTCCATCAAGTGGTTGGGTCGTTACCTATTTATGTTTAATTATATTTAGAATTTATATGTATAAATTTTATCGATTATGCATGCATTTTAAGTGACATAATTGAGCATAAAATTTAAATAATGTCTAAGTGATAAATACAATTGAATAATTAAGGAGTACCCACAGCATCCTTAATTATAAAATTATATAATAAAGTTAATAAATCATATAAATAATAGACATTAATTATAATTAATTATATGGATATAATAAATTTTATCCCACAAGAATTTTTATTATATTTGTATAATTAATTAGGATAAAATATCAAATTATATTTTTCTAATCTATCCACATGAATTAGAAAGAAGGAACATAATTTGATAGTTTTATTATATAGACTTAAGTGAATCTAATTGAATTAGAGCTTTAGCCCACAGGTAAGTTTATATTAGTAGATTCACTATTTTATATTTATATAATTAATTAAGATAAATATCAAATTATTTTTTCTAATTTACCCATAGGAATTAGAAAGAAGGAATATAATTTGATAGTTTTATCATACAGACTTAAGTGAATCTAATTGAACTAAAGCTTTAGCCCACATGCAAGTTTTATATCAGTAGATTCACTATTTTCTAAATGCATGAGTTACATTGGTAAAGCATTTTTATTAGCTTTAATTTTTGATAATAAGCATGTATATTTAAATTTTATAGTTATGCAACCTGAAAATTTCTCTGATATAAAATGTGGCATACCTGAATTGAGGGATGATAACTATAAGGTTTGGAAGAAGAGAATTCTCCTTCATCTGGGCTGGATGGACATTGATTATGCTATAAGGAAGGATGAACCACCTTCAGTAATTCATACCAGCACTCCTAGTGAGATTGCGATTTATAAACATTAGGAGCGATCTAATCGCTTGAGTGCAATGTTCATAAAGACAAAAATCTCTGTTGGTATACGTGGTTCATTGATAAGCATGAAAATGTCAGAGAGCTACTAAAAGCCATTGATGAGCAATTCGGTACTTTAGATAAAGCTCTTGCCAGCACCCTAATTTTGAAGTTCTCATCCCTGAGGCTCATTGGAGTGAGAGGTGTGCGTGAGCACATTATGTAAATGAGGGATATTGCAGCTCAACTGAATACTTTTGAGGTTAAAATGTTTGAGTCCTTTCTGGTGCACTATATTTTAAATACCCTTCCACAACAGTATAGACCATTTAAGATATCATATAATACACATAAAGAAAAATGGTCAATCAATGAACTTTTGGCCATGTGTGCTCAAGAAGAGGGCAGACTGTTGATGGAATTGGATGAGAGTGCAATGCTGACTACAAATGGAAAGGATCGAGCACGGGCCAAGAAGAAGGGTAAAAGTAAAATACCATCCCAATCTAACATTAAGAAGAAATCCAAGTGTTTCTTCTGTAAGAAGAAGGGACACATGAAGAAGGATTGCATCAAGTTCAAGACTTGGCTTGAAAAGAAAGGTAAAACAATCTCACTTATCTGTTATGAATCTAATATGGCTAATGTTATTTATAACATATGGTGGATTGATTCTGGTTCTACAATCCATATTTGCAATACTTTGCAGGGTATGCAAAACCTAAGGAAGGCAGTTGAAAGTGAGCAATATATCTCTCCAGGAAACAAGATGCGCTCACATGTGGAAGCTATAGGGACATGCACTTTAGTTCTTAGTAGTGGTTTTATTTTAAATTTGAAAAAGATCTTTTATGTACCTAGTTTTTCTAGGAATTTAATTTTAGTTTCAAGACGTGTACCTTTGGCTTATTCTTTCAACTTTTCAAATACTTCTTCCAGTTTATATTATAAATCTAAACTTATTGAAAATTATACTTTGTCTGATGGTCTTTTCTATATTAATTTACAAAATGATATCACTCATAATGTGATGCATGTTAGGGCTGGCATAAAAAGATATATTATAAATGATAACTCTTCTATGTTGTGGCACCGGAGATTGGAACATATCTCTATAGATAGAATCAAGAGGTTAGTGAATGAAGGAGTACTCGGTACTTTGAACTTTACTGACTTTGACACTTGTGTGGACTGCATTAAGGGCAAGCAGACCAATAAGTCAAAGAAAGGTACCAAAAGAAGTTCAGACCTATTAGAGATCATACACACGTACATTTATTATCCGGATATGAATTTTCATGGTTCGAAATACTTTATCTGCTTCATTGATTACTACTCACGATTTATGTATATCTACTTGCTTCATAATAAGAACGAAGCATTAGATGCCTTTAAGGTGTTCAAGGCAGAAGTAGAGACACAATGTGGAAAATAAATTAAAATTGTGAGATCTAATAGAGGAGGTGAGTATTATGGGAGATACATAGAGGATGAACAAATGCCTGGTCCATTTGCAAAGTTCCTTCAAGAATATGGGATTATTTCCCAATACAGTTTACCTGGCTGACTTGATCAGAATGGTGTAGCAGAGAGAAGGAACCGAATATTGATGGATATGGTTAGAAGCATGATTAGCAACTCAAACTGCCTAATTCCTTGTGGACAGAAGCTCTCAAGACGACCATGTACATATTGAATCGGGTTCCAACCAAGGTTGTTTCTAAAATGTCATTTGAGTAATTTAAATGTTGGAAACCAAGTTTGTGACATGTACGCGTATGGGGATGCCCATGTGAAGTGAGAGTGTACAATCCACAAGAGAAAAGCTGGACCCTAGGACCATTAGTGGGTATTTTGTTGGATATGCCGAGAGGTCCAAGGGATATAGATTTTACTATCCATCTCACATAACTAGGATTGTGGAATCAAGAAATGCTAAATTTCTTAAGAATGACTTGATCAGTAGGAGTGATCAATTACAGAGCATGAGTCCTGAAAGGGAACATTCTGATGCTTAACCTTTCACTTCAAGTGACAGACTGATTATCGTTCATAGTGTCCCTCAAGATCTAATGGGCATTATACAACCAGTCGTTGAAATTTCATAATTTGCTGATAATGAACTAGTAGATCCAGTCCCTCATGTGTTACCAGAGATAGTTGAATAATCAACTTTGCCAGAGAAGGTTGTTACAACATTAAGAAGATTTACAAGAGAAAAGAAATCAACAATTTATAGTGACAATGTTGTGTATCTTCAAAAGTCGGACTATAATATTGGAGCTGAAAATGATCCAAAACGTTTTCACAATCCATGAATTGTAAGGAATTGAATTTATGGCATGATGCTATGAAGAAGGAGATGAATTCTATGGCATTTAATGGAGTCTGAGATCTTATTGAGTTGCTTGATGGAGCAAAAGTCATTGGCTGTAAATGGGTCTTTAAGAGCAAGAAAGACTCGTTAGGCAACATTGAGTGATATAAGGCAAGACTCGTTGCTAAGGAATTCACTCAAAGGGAGGGAATTGATTACAAGGAGACATTTTCTCTTGTATCTAAGAAAGATTCCTTCCGCATTATCATGGAACTTGTTGCGCATTTTGATTTAAAGCTGCAATAAATGAATGTGAAACTGCATTTCTCAATGGAGATCTAGATGAAGAGGTTTATATAAAATAACCTGAAGTCTTTTCTTCTAGTGATAATGAACAATTGGTATGCAAGCTTAAGAGATCTATATATGGATTGAAACAAGCCTCTCGATAATGGTACTTAAAATTTTATGATGTGATTTCTTCATTTGGATTTGTAGAGAACATCATAGATCAATGTATATACCAGAAGGTTAGTGGGAGCAAAATTTATTTTCTGATCCTATATATGATAATATTTTACTTACAACCAATGATAAAAGTATGTTACATAAGGTGAAATAATTTCTCTATGAGAATTTTGACATGAAAGATATGGGTAATGTCTCTTGTATCATTGGCATTAAAATTTAGAGAGACAGACTTCGAGATGTTTTAGGTCTATCTCAAGAAACCTATATCAATAAAATCTTAGAGAGATTTCGGATGAAAGATTGTTCACCGAGTATAGCTCCCATAGTCAAGGGTGACAGATCGGATTCAATTTGAGTCAGTGCCCAAGGAATGTCTTTGAGAAGGAGAAAATGAAAAACATTCCATATGCATCAGCTGTTGGTAGCTTGATGTATGCTCAAGTCTGTACAAGGCCTGACATAGCATTTGCAGTTGGGATATTGGAAAGATATTAGAGTAATCCAGATTTAGACCACTTAAAAGCTGCTAAAAGGTCATGATGTATATAGCTGACTGCTACCTCTATTATGTAAGCTTGTTTTGAGGCTATATCGGACGGTGTATGATTGAAGAGTTTCATCTTACTGCTTAGAATTGTTGATTCTATTGCTAGGCCAATTAAATTGTACTATGATAATTCAGCTGTTGTATTTTTGGCTAAAACCCACAAGAGTGGTAGTCGAAGTAAACATATCGACATTAAGTATTTAGCCCTAAGAGAACGTGTTAAAGAAAACAAAGTGGTCATAGAACATATTAGCACTGAATTGATGATAGCTGATCCTTGACTAAAGGCATGCCAATTAAGAATTTTAATGATCATGTGGTACGAATGAGAGTTGATCCCATGATATAATTTAGTTGTATGAACAACTACTTGTACAATGAAACTCTTTTATGGTTGTGATGTTTTTTCACATTCAGTTATTTAGTGTACACATTTATTTTGTGATGAGCATCATTAAGTTGGACCTAGAATAAACATGGGGTTTATTCATTAAGTTATATGGGTTTATATTTAAAAAATATAATATATTGTGATTCATGGTAAATAATACTCGATTTTAAGAGGACCTATTGCTATGATTCATGTATTTTGTTTCTTACTATAGTAATAGAATATATGGACCAAGTGGAAGAATGTTAGTTTTTTTCTCCATTAAGCGTATCGGTTAGATACAATTAAGATGGTCCTATATTCCATATCGAGGGATTAAGTGAATTCAAATTTTGAATCCACGGTTAATATAAACTTTTCTCAACCATATCCGTTTGAAGCGTCTTCTGTGATGGACAGATAAGGCATAAAAAAATGTAAAATGGAAAGGTCCCTACGCCTGGTTTCTACGAAAAATTTTTTACACCATCGCTGAGAGAGACCGTAAAGTGTGGAAGAGCCTTACCCTCATCTGAAAGAAAAATCAATCTATTTGTATGGAGCAATGGCTGGAGGTATTTATGTATCGATCATGATTTACTTTATTTTTCATGATAAATATATTAGTTTCATATTTTCGTATATATGATAGGAATCAATATATTTAATTTTAGTCTATCATAAATATCTAATGTTATCATGTGGAGGGTAAATTGTCATGTGGCTTCTTATAGGATGGATATAAATATAGTCCTTCGTATGCTACCACTAACTTATGTCTTTATGCTTGCATTAAGTCTCTATGTATTCTTGCCAATGTCTTTATATGTATCAGAGAGCGTAAGATGATGGGGTTTGGATAGAGTTAGACACAAGCATAAATGAGAAAAAGCTTATATTGCAAAAAAGAGTGAAATTATGGCCTTCATAGGTGATTGAAGATTGTCATAAGCCATAATATTATAAAATTAAGGCATAAAAATCACTTTACTCCTCTCCATCTAGCATTTGCTGTTCTATATTATCAAAAATTAAAAAATAGTGGAGCATCAAACCAACAACGAGAGGTTGAGGTATAGTTATATAGGTGTTGGCAAAAGCTTCTGAAAATAAATAAAAAATCTTATATGAAATGATGGTGAATATTATTAAAGATACAATGATAAAATAAAAATAAAAAAGTTAAGCATAGAATGGGAGAGTTACGCTAATCATCGGAATCACTGATATCTTTTACTTTATAAAATTATAGTAATATCCAGTAAAAGTAGATGAGTAAATAATAAGCTACAATAAGCAAGTTTGCTAAAAAATACTAAAAAAATGGTCTGAGAGGAGTCCAATTCTTTTTCTTTTTCTTTACTTATTACTATTAAGATGAATATAGATGCCTCTCTTTAATTATTATGTGAAACTTTCAAGATAATATTCTTCAATTTGTGATTTTTGTTTTTTCATTAGGCCTACTAAAAGTAAACTTATTTCTAATGTGTTAAAACTATATATCTTTTTTATTTTTCCTTTTTATTAATCATTTAATATATTTTTTATTTATTTACCGCAACATGTACATCTTCTTAGTTTTATTCATGTTATTGCTTAAGGCATTAAGCCTCTCTTAAATATTTTGCAATTTATAAAATGCCTTGAACACCATATTTATTTTAAGATCGGCATTAACGGGGATGCATCCAACAAATGCTAATTATTTTTAATAAATGACGATACATAATTAGGATCGATATTCTTGACTTTTTAGGACCTTAAAGGTAAATTTATTGATCATGTCAAATACAAAAAGATAAATTCATAGGATAACTTTTTTTTACTCTTATTTGAAGGGATAACCAGCTATTCCTACATTTTCTAGGGAATAAATTGAGAGGATATCCCATGGTTAACCATGGATTATCCCTTTGGTTAACTTTTTTTTCCAGCTATTCCTTGTAGTTATGACTTTTGAGAATAAAAGAAAATACCCTCCTGAATATCCTCTCTTATTTCCTATTTCAAACACTACTTACCTACACTCTCTTTCTACTTTTTTTTATGATTCTTTTGATTTTTCTCAATATGAGAACAATCACTGCGATCCAATTAGAGGGATATTTTGCAAATGCCCCGTGCGCACTGGTTTATTTCTCTTTCTATCTAATTTGAACTTTGAAAATGGGTCTTAAAAAACATGCCTCAAACCCATAAGCAACACAAATGTGCGAGCGTGGATGTAATTGAAATTTCTGCATCAAGTTTTTATCATGAAAACTACTTAAAATAAAAATAAAGTAAGCGTACCACACACTTATCCAACGCTCGTATATTTTACTCAAATAATTATAATAAAGAAGTAGTCCACAGTTCCGTCACCAGGCGCTTTCTCAAAGGTCCAGCACAAATCAAACCCATGCGTTTTCAAAACATAAAAATATATTGATTAATAAATCATAAAAAGAAAACGTGAAATTTTACCATGCAAGTTTTATATACATAATCTTATTTCCTTTCATATGCCATAATCATGGCCATGCATGGCAGCCCTGCCTAGCTAGCATCTTGTCGCAACAAAAGCGCTTTTTTCCAGATGCTTTATATTCTTTTAATAACCAAATTTTTGGATGACCATAGTACGAAAGCTAACCGGTCAAAACGAAGCGATATGACATAAAATTGGGCATCTACTTTCCTTTGGATTTCGGATCGGGTCGAGTCAAATCGGAAGAGTCGAGTAAGATTGGTGCGGACCGGACCGGTTCAGCCGGGTCCGTTTGTTTGTTTGTTTGTTCACTCCGAGACGTTGGTTCAGGGGAGCAAGGCTACTTTTGTGAACCGTTTCGATGCCGAGAACACCCCTCGCGTCGCCTCCTATCCATTTATGACCGGCCTGTCCCCGACGTCTCCTCCCACCGTCATCCGAGGGCCAGAAGACAAGTCCTCTACTCCTCTCTCGCTCTCTCTCGCTCGGGTTCTCTCTTACGATCTCTCTCCCTTCGCCACTTTGCCCTTATCTCTCTTCTTGGATCCTCGTCTCTTCCAGACGTTGATGTGCTTGTGAGGAGGTGGGAGAAGTTGTAGGGCATGGAGCGGATCGTGGGCGGGAAGTACAAGCTTGGGCGAAAGATCGGGAGCGGGTCCTTCGGTGAGATCTATCTCGGTGAGTCCGCGGTCATCTTCTCTTCTTGAATTTAATTCTGGCATCGATCGATATTTTTAGAGTGCTGATCTCTTCTTTTTGCTGGTTTGATCTGTTGCAGCGACCCATGTTGACACGTTCGAGATCGTCGCGGTCAAGATCGTGAGTTTGTACCGATTTTTGTGTTTGATTTTGTGTTTTTATTCTGATCGGGATTTCTTGATGTCGGTGACAAGGAGCGATAAGGAAATTCTCGTCGTGGAATATCTTTATTGAGTAATAATCTTCTTTTTTGGCAAATAGGACAGGCCTTTACCTGGAATTTTCTTGTTAACTGATCGCTAGCGCTAAATTCTATTTGATCCTTCCGGGTTTATTTAGTGGGTTCAAGAGCAGTCTCTCTCTCTCTCTCTCTCTCTCTCTCACTCACTCACTCACTCACTCACTCACTCTTTTTCGTGGATTTTGATTTCTTTATCGAGAATTCACATTATTGGAGCTCTGCAAGTTAATAATTGCTGTTTCTATTCACAAACTCTTTTTGAATTTTTGGTGCAGTATGTTTAATTTTATATCAGGGCTTTCTTTTGCTGGTGTTTTTGGTTGATGAGCCTTATAATTAATTTAGATTGAAGCTTGAATGAAGGTTTAACCTCCGTTTGTTGTGCACAGGAGAACAGCAAGACCAAACACCCACAGTTGCTTTATGAGGCCAAGTTGTATAACATTCTTCAGGGTGGAAGTATGTCTTAGTGTTACAGCAACACCATCTGCCACTAAGCTGCTAGTTTTTTGATAGGTGCTGTAATTTTGTTGTGGTGTCCTTGATGCAGGTGGTATAGCAAACATAAAGTGGTGCGGTATAGATGGAGATGAGAATGTTCTTGTTCTTGATTTGCTTGGTCCAAGCCTTGAGGATCTGTTTGTCTATTGCGGTCATAGGTTCTCGCTAAAGACAGTTCTAATGTTGGCAGATCAGATGGTAATTAGAAAACTATCATATTTGGAGATCATAATTATCATGTAAAGTTTTTCATGCCTATTTTTTTTAAAAAAAGAAGAATGCATAATTATAAGTGGGATATCCCCTTATGTGTCATAGTAAGGGGATAGGCTATCCTGCTAGGACAAAAAAAGCCATTTGGCAGAGTAAGTGAGGGGATATGGGTTTGTCCCTCCATTTATTCCCCATCCAACCATAGCCTAACTGAATTGTATAGAAGTAGCATTTGAGCTTTTTTCATTTTTTTTTTCCTTTGGCATCATTTTCTTTAATTTCTTATTACACAGTCTTTCAGATATCTGTTCTGGTAAATGAGTAGTATTGAGTAATGCTTGCTTGATATTCGATGATCAACTGCAGATTACGAGAATTGAGTATGTTCATTCAAAAGGGTTTTTACATAGGGATATTAAACCTGATAACTTTCTGATGGGCCTTGGTCGGAAAGCAAACCAGGTAGTGACTTTGCTTGGCTCTAATCAGCCCATGGTTGGCACATCCATATAATCAAATTTAATTCTGTTAACGATATATTCATCCATCTCATTGTGTAGGTATATATCATCGACTTTGGGCTTGCGAAAAGATATCGGGATTCTACCACCAATCGCCATATTCCGTACAGGTATGAGCTGTGACTATTTGAGTAAAATATTTATGAGCTGGGCGTTCTCTCTTATTATGACAAGCACCTTGATCTTTTCCATCCTTTCATCATCTTGAAGTATTCAATTCAGTTGTTGTCGCTGACTGTTAAGTGAATATTATGCTGTTTATATGGTGTATCAGCTACATACTTGTTTCATGCTTTGATTGTGTAGTATGAACATGTTCTCAATAGGCAGCAGAACATGATGGAAACTTGTGAATACGTTGGATTGGCCATATCAGCTCCAACGCATAGAATGCAAGAATGCAAACACAAATTACACGAGCTATCAGTTGTCATTGCTAGTTTCTGCAGTCTTGTAAATGTCATTTCCAACATTTCTTTTGACTTATTTTGTCGTATTTAGAGATGTAAAATCTCCAGTCATGTAAAACTCATCGTAGTCTTATGATATATATATATATATATGTGTGTATGCCTCTCTATTATGTAAAAATACACATTTTGAAAGCTGGAATATTCCTCCCAGATTTTGTTTGTCATTTTTTGTTCCCAAAATGCCCTTCAACTTATTTCTAGATATCACACACAATGCTGGTTATACATTTATAAGAGACAAAATTACAATCCCAGTTTAGAAAATAAAGAAAATTTACCAAATTACAATTGTAACAACAAGAAAATAAAAAAATCAAAAATCTCACCTTTCTACAAGATCAGGGAAAATTAGCAAAGTAGTTACAAGCATGTAATGAAAGGATTGCACCCAAAAAAATTGTGATAGATACAAGTAAAGGAAAAAAATAATCAAAGATACCAATTAGAAATGTATTAAGGAAAATTTTAATATTTTTTTTTTCTTTTTGGTTACATCAGATCCAAAATTTCTCTCTTTGTTATTCTTCCACTGGCATTTTGTGATATTAAAAAAAAAATGAAATCATGTTGCAAACAAAGAGTTAAAATACCATAATATAAAATTTATGAGTAAAAAAAGAGTAGTTAAATATAGAAAAGCAGAGGAAAATTAATTGTTTTTAACATTTTATAATTTATATACTATAAATTAGAATTTTATATTATTTTTCCTCAAACGTGAAATGCATGTGCCAATACAAATACATTGCATTTAATTTTATATTTTTTTATCATCATGAGTCTGAATGTTTGGCTGCATTCTTTTTTATTCCAGAGAAAACAAAAATTTAACTGGTACCGCTCGCTATGCAAGTTGCAACACTCATCTGGGCATAGGTAAGTGATGACCCATTGAATGGTATGAGAGTATGATTCATTTTTCTGATCTGACTTATCGTAACCTTTGACAATCAGAACAAAGCCGTCGGGATGATTTGGAGTCTCTTGGCTACGTTCTTCTGTATTTTCTGAGAGGAAGGTATATTTTTTCCAAAGATATCATTTTGTTACAATATTTTTAGTAAAATCAAGTTGTTATTCATTTCTTATTTCCTAAAATCTTCTTGAAACTCAAGAACGTTACACCTGCAATTTTGGAAGTTATTATTGCTAGCCATTTTCAACTGTTGATAGAAGATCTTGATGTGCATATAATTAAGAACCAAGTTCTGTTCATTGTTTTTTTTTTGACTGCTGTTCATATTCTCTCAGTCCAGTTATACTAGTGATAGTGTGTTAAGTGATCTTTACCATTTGTTGTCAAAATGGAACACATGATCTTGTGACACTAAAATAGTAATTATTGTCACATGAATGTCCTAAAGTCTTGCTTTGAGCATTCCATTTTCACATTATTATAACATTACTTTCCATTTAATATCTCTGCCAACATTGTAATCCTACTTTTTAAGAACTCGCTTATGCATATCGCTGTTTCTTCTTGTTGTCTGCTTTTCTTGCTGGTCTAATTAACTTGATATTATTATTACTGTATGAAGTCTTCCATGGCAGGGTCTAAAAGCTGCCACAAAAAAGCAGAAATATGATAAGATATGTGAGAAAAAAATTTCAACTCCCATTGAGGTTTGTAGTAACCCCTTATATATTTTTAATATAAATCATAAAATTCTAGATGATTTTCATTTATTGATGTATTGATCAAACAATCTTTTTATAGGTTCTATGTAAGTCTCATCCAGTGGAATTTGCTTCCTACTTCCATTATTGTCATTCACTGACATTTGATCAACGACCTGATTATGGATTCCTGAAGCGCCTATTCCGGGATTTGTTTAGTCGTGAAGGTGTAGCTCGACAAATCCTTTTTTTTTTTTTGCCATTTTGCATTCTGGCAAACTACTTTCTTTCTATTTCTCTTGCTTATTTTTAGTTCCTTTTTTTGATTAACGATATCCAACTTTGAATTTACTTTGTTTGCTTTTTCCTGGTCATTTGATATTATGTTATTATTATTTATAAATAAAAAGACAAATACTCAACTCAACTCATCTAAGCCTTTTTCCAACAAATGAAAAATGAAAAGACAAATGCGAGAGTAAATTTTTAAGAGATATAAAGAGGAGGCTGAGTTTGTAAATCATCCTCTTAATAGGCATCTGATCTTTATTCTCAGTGTGAGATGCACTTCTTGAACTATTTCTGTTTTCCTTAGGATTTGTCTTGCATATTGTGTGCTGAATCACATATTGTATAGGATTTGTCACCATTATCCTGTCCAGAATTTGCCTCTGCGGTCTGATTGTGTCATGGTTTATTCAAACATCTGCTTTATTAGTTTGATTGAAATTGTTATTTCCTTTCATTTATGACAGGTTACGAGTTTGATTATATCTTTGACTGGACCATTTTGAAATACCAGCAATCACAAAGAACAAAAGCTCAGCCTCGATTTTCGGTTTGTATGCTAATATAACTGAGGACTTATCTGCATGGCATTTGATTTTTACCCCTCAATTCCTTTTTTTAACTTCTTCCTTGCCAGGGAACAATTTGCATTCATCTTAAATTTTCTGTTTTTCCCTGTTATGGTTGGGGGGATGCTGTGCTTATGGCTAAACCTTGTTGCAGTCAAGGTCGAGATGCAGCTCTCTTTGTACTTATTAATTTTATGTATGAAATTGCAGCCAGCCTCTGGTGGAATGACTAGCCAAGCAATCCCGATGGACATTGACAAACATCAAGGTTGTCTTTATTTGCATGAAATCTTTTCATTTACTTTCAGCACATCAACATGGTAAAAGTGGAAGTTGTCTGATAATAATGATCATCAGTAACTGATAGCCCCCGTGTGTTTGGTAAAGTTTTTATTGTGAGTATTTATGCCGTGGTTTGAGCAAAAATTGCACAAAACTAGAGTGCAGCCTGGAGTTACTTGGTAAATAATGACCAATTTGATGTTCTGTAGAATTTGCCATAATCAGTTGAGTGTGGTATGTGAGGCATAACCATGATTTATGACATAGATTACATCCTTGCAATGGTATGGCATGGTTTCAGGGAAAAAAGTGGTGGGCTTATATTTTGTGACATAGTTATTTTCTCTTCTTGCTCTTGACCAGATTAAAAATATCATAATGATCGGTTATCAGATCATGCAAGGGTGTCATTATGACCTTTTTATTAATTCATACTTCAAGAGACTAGTCTATATAAAATTACAAGCAAACGTGGATGTTGAATACATGTCTTAGAGAAAAAATAAACATTGCATAAATGTAAACATTGTTATTACTTAACTGGTTCTCTCAAAATTATAGTGAATTCATGTTATATGCAAACAGAAAATAAATAAATTGAATGCATATAGCTGTGTATATGGCAAAAGTAAAATAATGGATCATTTGTGAAACTTGGGTGTTCTGATTGGAACAAAGGGAGAGGCATTTTTGGTTTAAAAAAAATGCTGGACAGTCAAACTGGAACGTTCTGCAAATTCAAAGAATCTTGCAATTTTAATATAGTATAGATATGCATATATAGTTCCAGTTCAGTTTGAGATGTGATTTATCATCCATGAACGCAGTTGGTCTTAATCTATAGTCAAAAATAATATTTCTTAATCCTTGAAGGACTCCAAATCAGATTTTTTTAATCCAAAGCCTACACAAAATGTCTTCTCAGGAAACAAAAACTTTATATGCATAATGTGGACGTATATCTTGGGCCAAAATATATTGGTGAGCTCTTATTGGTAGTACTACCTGGATTCTCATGCTCTTCCCAATGATGATGAGTTGACTTGGACATCATGTGGATAAAAAAACTGAAAACATAATCGTGGACTTACTCTTGAAAAGAGCTGGCTCAACCTCTGTATATGAATGGAAACTTTTCTAAAAGAACAGCAGAAATTTTGTTGCACTGCTTGCTGTCAATGTTTTCTTATTTGCTACTTGATAGATGCTGTATTAAGCTTTCAGGATGTATTTGTTACTTGCTTTTTAGACTTAATGAATGTTGAAAAAAAAAAAAGCATTTTGTCTATTGCATGGTAATAATATTGGTGTTCTTGTCACCTGTTCCAATTTAAGGAGCAAATGATGTCAGGCTTCCAGATGAAAGTGCAGAGTGCATTGGACCAAGTAGTACAGCACGATCCACTGTTCAAATGCAGTTCAAATCTCCAGCTGAAAAGAATCTGAGTTCTGACAATCAACGCCTTGAGAAGGTGGTAAGTAATATAGTTATCCACTTATTACAGTTTCCACAGCTTTAAACTTTGGAAGGCACTGAGAGGTTCAGAAAATGAGTCACCCATTTATTTTAATTAGTTCAAAAAGGCCCTTGATAGAAGTGAAGTCATTATAATGAGAGTAGTAGTCTGAAACCAGCAATAGTTGACTTATTATCCTTGCTAATTTGATTGACCTAAATGGACAAAAGGTGAGAAATTCGATAACATTTGCTTGATAGTCACTGTCATCCACCCACTGACCTTGAGCATGTTTACATATTCCCTGTTATAATGTTGCAGTCATTGTCTCACATCACTATCTTATTGTTCTAAGCTTTATTCCTTGTTTGGTGTGTGCTTGACAATTCCTTCAATTCTTTGAGATTTCTCTGGTTTTTCTGGGATATTGATTGGAGCTTAGTTTTTCAAAAAGAAGCACGCTTCATATATTATTCCTTAAGCTGGTTCAAAAACTGATGTGTGCTACCTGGCCGAAGAGAGAACATAATTTTTCTCAATGTTCCATGGAAGGCGATTTTGAAGTTGTACTTCTGTGAGGTTTTTTGGGAAATCTGAAGGGTTTGTTAGATGGACATGTTTTATTAATCTTGCATTACTCCATCAGAATGAAGACTTCAAATGAAGTAGAATCTGGTTCTCTCCAGTTTCCTTGGAAGATAGAATGACATTTGAATTGCAAGTTGTGTTTTGGGCTACAGGGATGGACAAAAATTGATGGATATTGTAAGCAAAACCATGAATCCATCTTAGTTGTGTCTCTTTACGTGTAGGTAGGAAAGTGAACTTAAAAAAGGGGTGTAAGGGCAACATTTCATATGTGAACAAACCTCATTCTGATTTTTTTTTTTTTTTTTTCAATACTTCGGTGATCTCCTTCCAATTAATAGATATATGTTGCATCTTCTTCCTTTATTGGGATCAAAATTGGTTTTTTGGGGGGTTGGTCACCTTGTTTTTCATGCTTTTTGCCATTCTTGTTCCCTTTCTGGTTAACTAGTTATTGCCAGCTTATAATGGTAAGTATATTGTTCTGATCTGAATTCTCTCTTATGACAGTCTTCCAAAGTTCTTTTTAGTGCCATGGAAGATTTATTGGCTCACAGTTCTTATTGATTTCTAGAAGTGATGGGAATTTAACTGTTTCAGAGAGCGGGAACAAGTGCTGAAAAAGCACAGATGCCATCTACATCATTTGCTCTTCCCAGTGCTTCAAAGAGAAATGTTGTAGGCTCAAAAAAATCCGGGCCAGCTGATGCTTCACACCTAGGTCAGGCTTTGGGAAGCAACTTTGGTTCATCCAGCAGTTGGATTCCTACGTTGCAGCGAAATGCTTCAGCCAAATGATTGGTAAGCTAATGTGACTGTCTATTCATACATAAGTATTCTGCTTTGTATATAAATAGCTTCCTCTTATGGTGCTTATTCTCTTTGGATTATTCAGGAATGGATGCAAACAGGAAGATCTGAAGAACAGTTTACATGTGCCGCTGAAGGTGGCTGCAAAGTTATCATTGTTCAAGTCACTTTCTGGATATCAAGATGCATACTGTATTTTTGTTAAGGTGACTACAGACACATAGGATGATGTTAAATGCTGGTCTTCACAAAGCATGGTTGCTGTTGTATTGAATACTACAACAGTTGACTCACATTGTATTTTATCATTCCATTTAACCTGGATAATATGCAAAACGTCTTTATTCATTATTTTGTTAATAGATCATATGGTTTTCATTGTGGTTGTTACATGTGTGTGTTGTAACAATTATTGCTTTCGGGAGTGCATTGATTCTTGGTTTGTGTTGCTGTCTGTATTTCTTTGGTTGAAACCCCTGGACAGTCATCTGAAATAGTTTTAGCATTATGTACTCAAGTTGCTCAGGATCTGAATAGAGCACAATAATCTAGTTTTCAGGTGCCAATCTTCCATCCTTTTGTGTAAGAGGCTTTCATCATGTAGCAGCACATCTTTACCTGGAAGCTAGTTACTACCATCTAGTCTTCTCCAGGTAAAGGTTTTAATTGTGAATTTTACACAAGTTATTTCTCTATGAATTATCTTTACGTGTATTGGCTCATCTACTTGTTTTCTACTCTCCAGAGGATGATGCCGTAATGGTTGAAAAGGAGGAGATAATTTTGAAGATTTCCAGATTGACTGAACATGTATGATATAGAAACCTGACTTCAGCAGCCAGAATATATAAGCAGGTTCTCCAGTTTAGGAAGGCGACCCAAGAGGTAGTCTTTGGTGGCACACTGTGGTCACTGCATAAAGTGCTGATCATGATAATTCTCTTATTATTTCTGTGCATAGTTCTGCAGACTGAGAGATGTCATGGAATTCTGTGAATCTCTGAAAGATTCCCATTGAAATCATTCATAGTGATCAGGAAAAAAATTCTTTTGGAAAAATACAAGTGAGCAAAAATATCTAGGGATTTTGAGGATTCTGCTCATAAATACCTTCCAAAATGGTCCAAACATGTGAGATTCTTCCAGATTTTGCATTCATGGAAGCAGAATAATCTGGCCCTAGCCAAATCTTAGTGTGCATGAAATTCATATAATTAAAATACTTGAAGTATCAGCAGTTTCCTGTGGAGTTGGAATGCTATATATATGCTTCATGTGATATCTCAGCTGTTGTCTAAGGCTTTGTTCACCTGATGATTTTTTGCACGAGGTAGTCTTTTGGTAGTTTCTTGTTTGCCTTCAAAATTTTGTTGCTCCGTTCCTGACTTTGTTTTTATGCGCCTGATTTATTCTTTTATGTCCGATGGTATGCAACCTCTGTTGTCAAATTGCTAGTTGAAGTAATTTATAATAGGTTCTCCCTCATATGGTAGACGTTTGCAATGCATTATAAGGTCTGCGCAGTGGATGACAACAAAATGTTTGTGTAATCATGTGACAGTACAATGGCTTTATAGCATTGTGTTTGTAAAAGGTGTAAATGCAGAACTGTGAATGTGTTATCTTCCTTTCATGCTGTAAAGAAAATATTACACTTGTCTAATGATTGCATTGTTCCTGTCTTCTTTGCATGCGAACACAGTTGATAAGTGATTAGAAAAGGCTACCATCTAATTATGCAACAGTGTTAATCTAAAACCTTGTGTTTGGAGAAAAGGTAACAAGTGCAGAATTGTAAATGTGTGATGCTTTAAGAAAAATGCTACAATTGTTTGGTGAGTGCATGGTTCTGCTTTCTTTGCACGTGAACTCACCGTGTTTGTAGTCACTTTGTAAATGTGACTATTTCCATAGGACTCGTTTTATAGAGTTCATTTTATGTATTTTCCCAATTCAGTTGCTGAATATTGTGAATATCAAATTGGGGACGTCCTTTTTATTACTATGCTGACAGATGCGAATTCAAAGAATAAAATATTCGTTGCAAGGAAGACCAGTGGCATTGTATATGTTCGTTTCGTTTCTACTATATTTTATCGTTATAACAGAGGTGTTGCTGATTTATAATGATGTGACTTAAGCTTGCTACTTTTTCAGAATTATGAGGTCTAATATAATCCTGGGAGAGAGGAGCAAAGAATGATTGTGAAGGCAGATTTAAGCATGTCTGTAACTGTAATATTGAATGTTGCTTTTAGGGTTAGGACATTTCATATTGATGCATGCTTTTCATAGCGTGCTTTACCTGCCTCTGTGGTTAGATTTCTTATGCTCCTCAGGTATCGAAGTGATGTTATTTTTGTTTGTATTCAATCTAATTCATCTTGGCTGTTGTTTCCTGATTTATTTGACTAACATCTAAGCTTGCAAAGTCGACTGGAATTGGTAGCCTGAGTTTTTGCAACTCCTTCAAGCTATGGCTAAACTCAACTCATCTAAGCCTTTTTTTCAGGGTCTGCTTTTTTTAGGATAAATCAACATTCAAATTATAAATAATTATATTTTTTTAATTATTTCTATTCATATTAGTTTAGATTTATTTTTACCTTCATCATTATTGCTATAGATGGTTAAAAATTATTCTTTCTAGCTGAAGCATCTAAAGGTCTTGGTCGATGACATAATCGATGGCATGGGCCGTTGATTGAGAATGTGGATTGAAAATTTTGTATTTGGTTTGATGCGCTTGTTTAGCCGGGGACCAACCCCACAAAAGCCGGCGTATGTTTATATTATTTGGTTTGCATTTTGCAATGCATTGCATGGCTTTTGCAGGTTTATTACCCTTTTATTTTGGGATGGGGTTACAATTATTACCTCAATTTTTAATAAAATAAGTTTGACGAAGGAATATTGAAAAACAGTGGTCAACAGAAAATGAATATTATTGGAAATGCTGGTTGAGAGAGGAGTCGTCAGCCGCTCGTGTAAAGAAGCTGTGATCACCGGAGTAGGATCTCAGGCGCTTAACAGCAGTCGTCGTGTCGTTGAATTTGAAGAATTACGTCTCGAGTTTTTCATTTGGTGGTATGTGAACGTCTGCGTTTGATTCTTTTCATGCTCTTTGTTTACATTACCTCCGGATTGTTTTCCTTGCCTAGTCTCAACCTGCTGCTGGAGCTCCTGCCTCCCTCCCCTGCAACCTGCCTCCTGGATCTAAGCCCTTCGACCTGGTAAACCTGACCACCTCGCTCTAACCGTGTTTGATCCGCTCTTTTTATATGTATATATGTATATCTAACCATCGCGTTTGATCGCTCTTTTTATATGTATATATATATATATAATGGTAGATGACATCTAATCACGATTGGAATTATGGCGTGTATCTGTTATTAAAATTAGATTTGTTTGTCAGTTAGTTAAAATGGTTAATGTTGTTAATTGATACATTAAAACAAAAAAAGAAAAATGCATGATTTTTGGTTTAAGTCTTTGGATACTGTTGATTATACTCAACAATGTTGGTTTTTATTTTGAGCGATATTTTATTGTTTTGACGAGGACGTTTATAACTACCTTTCGTAACCGAGAGAAAGAGAGAGAGCGAGAGAGAGAGAGAGAGGGAGAGTGAACAAAGAAGGGGGGTGGGGGTCGGGGCGGGGGGTGTAACAAAATAAACTGGCGATGAAGATGGAAATTTCAGTGGAAAAACCTGCAATTGCACGGCCAGCGTCAGCTGGATCAGTTGGCATTGGCCCCTTCCAACTCTTCATGAGAGCACATAGATATTGAGGTACGCTAGCTTCTTCAGCTCTTCTAAGCAAGCTTTTCAACTTTTCATCTTAACTCGTCCAAATATCCAGCTTCTTCGAGGGTTACCAAGAGAGGTGGATGGCTGAAGGATCACAAGGATAAGATAAGGGTGCCGTAACGCCCAAGTCTATGCTGCAACCTCGGTGGCAGGGTTGTAGCTGCTGTAGCCAGCATGTCTTCTTACCTGATGCGTTGAAAACGAACTCAAAAAGATTACAGCAGCTATTTCAGCACTAGTGGCATCATGCTGCGTAGAGATGGCCCAAGCATTTGGGGCCCGCCATGAGCAGAACTGTGCCGTAATCCACTCTGCCGTTGATGCATAGGATGGTGGCGATATCATGGCGCTCACTGCTGGTGCTGTGACAGGTATCTCTTCTTTGGCTAAGTTCACTGACTGGTTTGATTCAGTAGAGGATTAAGGCAAACATAAACGTAACCCGTAGTTCTTGCCCATGCTTCAACTTTCAGGCCCGTTTGCTTTAGATTTTACATCTTTTGACTTTTAAGTCTTTTTTAAGTGCAAATTTTGGTTTGGTACTTCAGTTTATCAGGTTCCACCGTCTCAATTTGTCTATGGTCATCCTGTCCATTCATTGTAGGAAGATACGTACATAAGTTCTAACCTTAACTGGTGTTTCCAAATGCCAACTGATGCGAGGTGAAAAAGTCACATAAATCAGTTGAGATAAAAAAAATTGGGCTTACATTTAGGTTGCGATCGATCTTTATGAGCCAAAAGATGCCTTGCTGATTTATTGTCTCGGTTTCTCTACCTGAGTCTTGATAGGCCAAATCTTAACTGATCGACCTTCAGCCTCGTCAAGTCTCGTCCTCGAACTAGAGCAATCGGACCTCAACAATCAAATCACCCAATCGACCCTCTCCTTTGTCAACCTTCAATATTCCAGCCTTCAAATCGCTAGAATCTTAGGGCTCCTTCTTGAAGTAGCCCCTATAAACAAAAACAAGAACTAGATAAGGCTTCTTCTCTTCATGATTTATGGGATCACGAATTCTCCTAATAAGGTATACATCAAAATCACCCTTATCATCCTTCAACTTTTACAATTATTGTTCGAAAATCAGGTAACGGTTTATCATATTTGCTTTCTTTAAATATTAGGCCTTGAGAGCCCTCGGAGCAAGAGGCAAGAGATCACAACCACTCTATGAGAATCTTTCTTCCTCTCCCCTTCTTTCCTACAAAACCTTCTCCACATCTTCTGTGGCTAAGGATTCTCACTAACTTGCGTCGAAGGGTCTTTCGTAGGGATCATCCACCTCATTCCTTGTGTGAGGATACTATTTTACAGTTTTGCGAGAACGAAAGGATGCCATTCAGATTTTGACATGTGCTGTTACCTCGTCCTCAAGTTGGAGAACGAAAATTCGTAGCAACAGATTGATGCTAGATGAAGGACTTTAAGTACCCATAACTTGATACATCTCAGGAGAAAAGGTCCAAAAGAGAAGGATACCATCTAAATGGCGAACAACAAAAGGTTGACCCGTAAATGCCCCTGATCAGGCCGTCTCTCAAAGGCCTGATCCTTCACAGAACGCAACATCTTTACAACCGGGTGGCTCTTGTAACACAGGATCAATTCAGCCTATTGGTCTAACAAGTCTAGGCCTTGACACAACTGGTACAAGGACTCCAAGGAGCCAATCCCTTGATTGCACCCCATCCTTAATCTCTTGCGAGCACCCAGCAACATCCCGCTAGAACAGCTGCATTGGTTCAACTAACGGCTCCACTTAATTAGTTTGAGGCCATGAGTCCCCTGTGACAACCCGGCCATGAAGTGGGGAAATAGAGCCAATCCCACCAAAATTGAAGACGGGGGCTTCACCGGCCTTACTGTGCCCATTTTTGTCTTTGGTTTCCTCTCATTGTGGATCGATGCCAAGACGTCGATCCTCTGTCCCAACTTCTTTGTCATTGGAAGCTGAGGTTTTCAAATGAAAGATTTAGGAGATGTGCTTGGAATTGGACGCTGTCAAGCACGCGCTCGATCAAAGTCTTAGGTGGAACAAGGTTCACCCTTCACCGAAAAGATTATGAATGAAGTTGTCCCGCTGCACATAAAGCTCCCTGCAATCGAGTCATACAACGGGACGACTGATCCGGATGACTATCTGAGAAGCTTCAGATCTATCATATTGTTTCATGGAGCCTCATATGCGATTTTGTGCCAGGCTTTCCCCTCAACCCTTAGGGGGTCTGCCAAAGTGTGGTTCAGCACCTTAAAGCCAAACTGAATCGGCTCTTTTGACAAACTTGGCCTCTTCTTTACTAGCTAGTTTGTCAATAGCCGCCATTATCATGGAAGGTTGGATTCCCTTTTCGAATTGAAGAAACAAGAGGAGAAATCCCTGAAGAACTTCTTAGGTCGTTTTAACACGGCCTTATTGGAGGTCGACAACCTAAACCACGAAGTGGCCATGTCCTCCCTCGCAAGCAGGATATTGAAAGGGGAGACTTCTACCTGGCTCTAAAGGTGAACTACCCGTGAAGGCTCTCTGACATGATGGCTCTAGCAAACAAATACGCTAGGGTGGAGGAGTCTAGAAGGTTAGCACAAGCTGAACAACAAAAGAAGAAGGAAAAGAGTGACCCAGATGGGGGCCGATCGGCTCGTCTTGCGAGTTCACACCATCAAAGGGCTCCATCACCCAAGCGACACTCCTATAGCCCGGCGCAGAGGTTCAACCGATTTATTCCATTCACCATTCCACAGGCCCAAATCCTGATGGAGATAGGACACTAGCTTCCTCGACCAAAGTCTCTTCGGGGGAATCCAATCCGGAGAGATATGACCAAATACTGTCGGTATCATCGCGACCATGGGTATGATATAGAGGAATGCTGGCAGCTCAAGCAAGAGATCGAGCAGCTAATCCACTAAGGAAGGCTTGAGCGCTATAGAAGACCCCCGGAGGAAGAAACCATAGTAGAACATCCATCCGAGCTTCGACAACAACCCCTTCTGAATCCATCGGCGATAGGCAACGTACACATGATTGCCATGGTCAGCTCATCCAAAAGTTGGCCAGACGAGGAGAAGAACCCACCCAAGAAAATTAAAAGTGAGGAACTCACATTTTCAAAGAAAGAACTCCAGGGGATACAATACTCCCATGACAATGCACTCGTATCTCTTAATATGAAAAACTATGATGTACATCGAGTCCTTGTTGATAGTGGAAGTTCTGTTAATGTTCTTTACTTTGATGCCTTTGCGAAAATGAGTTTGAGAATGGAGGACCTCCAGATGGTGGACTCTACCTTGATGGGGTTTACCAACAACATTGCTGTGTCAGGAGTAATTACTCTAATGGTTCGGGCAAGCAAATGACCCTGTACGACAACTGTCCATATGGACATTCTTATGACCAAACTTCGATTATCGTATAACGCCATTCTCAGAAGACCCAGGCAGATGTTCTTTGGAGCAGTAATCTCCATCCTGCATCTCACCATGAAGTTTTCCATAGAGTGGGGTATAGGGATTTTTTGAGGAAGCTAGGTCGCCGCGTGGTATTGTTTTGTTGCCGACCTTCAATCTCAAAGGCTGAAAGTTAATAGGATCAATGCTCAAGAAGATCTTATCGAACAAAGAGGAGAACCCGTCAAAGATCTTGAAGAAATTTCACTCAAGGAGAGTCAGCCCAACTGAACCATTCGGATCGGATCACAGTTGGAAAGGAAACCCTGGTAGGACCTGATAGACGTTCTGCGTAAAAATACCGACGTCCTCACCTATTCGGCCTCCGACACACTGGGAATCAGTCTAGATGTTATCATCCACCATCTCAACGTGAATGAGACATTCAGACTAGTCAAACAAAAAGAGAAGTTTCGTCCCAGAACGCCAGAAAGCAATCGAAGAAGAGGTCGACAAACTCCTCAAAGCCAACTTCATTCGGAAGGTAAATTACTCAAGCTGGCTAGCAAATATGATCATAGTGAAGAAGGCGAATGACAAGTGGCGAATCTATATCAACTTTACATACCTCAATAAGGCCTGCTCAAATGCCAACTTTCCCTTGCCGAGGATCGATCAGCTGGTGGATTCTATATCCAGCCATCAAATGCTAACGTTCATGGACACCTACTCGGGTTACAACCAAATTCGGATGGCTTCCGAGAATAAAGAAAAAATAGCCTTCATCACTGGTAGAGGAACATATTGCTACTGAGTTATGCTGTTCGGATTAAAGAACGCCAAAGCAACCTATCAGAGACTAGTCAACAAAGTATTCAAGGACCAAATAGGTTAGAACATGGAAATCAATGTCGACAATATGCTGGGGAAAAGTAGAGAAGCGGATTAACATATATCTGACTTAACCGAAAGCTTCGCCACCCTAAGGAGATATCAAATGAAACTCAACCAAGTGTGCTTTCGGAGTAAGCTCTAAAAAATTCTTGAGCTTCATGATCTCCCAGAGAGGCATTAAGGTGAACCCCCAAAAAATCTAAGCTCTTCAAGAGATAGCGCCACCAAGGACTATCAAGGAAGTTCAATTCCTCATGGGCCAGATAGTGGCCCTTGACTACTTCGTTGCCGGATCCATCCTTAACCGCTTCGTTGCCGAATCCATCGAAAAATGCCTACCTTTATTTAAGGCACTTCGTTCGGCGAAGAACTTCCAATAGACCTTCGATTATCAGAAATCCTTTGAAGATCTAAAGAAATACCTTGGCTCACCTCCACTGCTCAGGAGCCTAAAGCTTGGGGAACCTCTATACTTGTACCTAGCTGTCTCAAAAAATGTTGTCAGCTCTGTGCTGGTCCATGAAGAAAATAAAATTTAGAAGCCAATCTACTTCATCAGCAAACTACTTTGGAATGCTGAGACCAGATACACCAGAATTGAAAAGTCGGTATACGCGTTGGTAACATCCATACGGAAGCTATGTCTGTACTTTCAAGTGCACACCGTAGTGGTTCTAACTGGCCAACCGATCAAGGTGAACCTCCATCGCCCAAAAGTAGCAGGAAGGATGGCAAAGTGGGCTTGGTCTTCACAAGTTCGGAAGGAACCATGTTTGAATATGCCATTCGCTTCGCCTTCCCGGTCTCCAACAATGAGGCTGAGTACGAAGCTCCACTCGCTGGGCTTCGAATTACCCATAATTTGAAGGTCAAGAGGTTGAATATCTACATCGACACTCAGCTTGTGGTTGGACATGTGCGGAGAGAATTTAAGGCTCGGGAATTGAACATGGTTCAATATCTATAGAGGTACGCGAGCTGTCACTCGACTTTCCCGAGCTTGAAATCATTCAAGTTCCAAGAATAGAAAATGCTCGCGCAGACCTTCTCTCAAGACTAGCCATCACCAATTCCATGGATATGGAGCAAAAATTTCGTCTTAAAGTCCTAGAGAAGCCCAGCATAATGGACATCGATTCCGTGATGCAACTCAAAACTGAGCCATCATGGATCGACCCTATCTTGGCGTATCTCAGAGATGGATATGTTCCTACGAATAGAAAAGAAGCTAGGAGGCCAAAGATGCAGGCCTCCCACTACATCTTACATGACAGACAGCTCTACAAGCGCTCCTTCTACATGCCACTGCTCAAATACCTCAGACCATCAGAGGCTGACTATAACCTATGAGAGGTCCATGAAGGCATCTGCGACAACCACCTAGGAAGTCGAGCCCTTTGCCATAAAGTACCACGATAAGGATACTACTGGCCCACCATACTGAAAGACTTGAGTGACCTTGTCCGGACATGTGACTCATGCTAGCATCATTCAAACATTCAAAGGTTTTCATCAATGCTCTTGACGTCCATCACAGTTGCTTGGCCCTTCGCAAAGTGGGAAATGGACATTCTCAGTCCGTTTCCTCCTGCCACCAGGCAGAGAAAATTTTTGTTTATAGCCATTGATTACTTCACCAAGTGAATCGAAGCTGAAGCAGTTGCTTGGATCACTGAGGCCCAAGCCAAAGACTTCATTTGGTGGTCAATCATCTACCGATTCGGCCTTCCACACTATCATCACTAACAATGGTCAGCAGTTTGACAATCCAAAGTTTTGGGAGTACTGCGAAGACCATGGCATTAGCCATCGGCTCATCTCGGTGGGGCACCCACAAACCAATGGCGAGGCAGAGGTAGCCAATTGGATGCTGCTATAAGGGCTAAAGGCCTGGTTGAATAGAGCTCGTGGCAAATGGGCAGATGAGCTTCACCGTGTCCTTTGAGCCTACCAAACAACATAAAGAATTCTAACTGGTGAAACTCCATTCATGATGACCTTCGTTACTAAAGCTGTCATCCCGATTGAGGTTGGCCTGCCTTCGCCCAGAGTCAAAAGCTATTCCAAAGTAGTAAACGATGAATAGCTACGGGTTAACCTTGACCTCATCGAAGAAGTTAGAGAAAAGGCCCAAATTAGGATGGTTGCATACCAACAATGTGTGGCCTGTTAATACTCTTTCCAAGTCAAAGGGAAGCTCTTTCTTTTCGGTGACCTTGTGCTCCACAAAGCCTCGGTCTTTAAGCCAACAGAGCAAGAAAAACTAACTTTGAACTAGGAAGGCTACTATCAAGTCATAGAGGTCATTAGACCCGGCACCTACCGGCTTCAAGACCTTGATGGAAAAGCTGTTCCCAGAATATAGAACTCGAACAATCTTCAAGTATACTATCAGTAAAATATTCCTCAACTAAATTACTTTGCTCGTTGTAATGGACTTCTTCATATTTAAATGTCTTTTCTTCGAATGATCATCTTTTTCTAAGATGTCAATGAGAATCAAGTTTCTCTTGATTGCTGATCATACGGATTTGTCTTCGAACCCTCATCTGAGCTAAAGTTATCTTATATAAATTCTTTGAACCTCGGTAGGATCGAGCACCTAAGTTCTTCGAACCTTGGTAGGGCCAAGCACTCTATTTCTCCAAACCTTGTAGGGCCGAGCACCTAAGTTCTCCAAATCTCGGTAGGGCCGAGCACCTAAGTTCTTCGAACCTTGGCAGGGCTGATCACTCTATTTCTTTGAAGCTTGGCAGGATCGAGCACCTAAGTTCTCTGAACCTCGGCAAGGTCGAACAATCTATTTCTCGAGCCTCAGCAGGGCCCAGTACATTTCATTGATATCAGAGGATCAAACATGTACTCAGGAGATATCATGTAATTAGGAAAATTATTAAGCAGAATAATATAAAAATATAACGAGTTCCCACGGACGATAATATTGTCGATATGTTCACTAAAGTCCTACTGCAGCAGAAGCATGATGGTCATGCTGAGTCACTTGATATTAGATATATGGGTGATTGGCTCTAGTACAAGTGGAAGATTATTAGTGTATGTCCTAGATCCAATCAAATTATATGTTATTTTGTACACATTACATTATGAATGTAAATTAATTTTTTATTGGTTTCTTTATCTATTCATGTGTAATTCTTATATATATTAGATATATTTTACCTGTCAGATAAAGTCTAAAAGAATGTAAACTGTGCATATTGAATTTATAATAGAGATTACAAATTGTAAGATCCAAAATTACATGTGGTTCGATTCTTTAAATTTTTTTAGTCAATGCATATACGTGATTGGGCACTGTCGAACGCTGTGAGACTAGCACATATTGCATTTCTTCATCCTTGTGGTGAGCAGTTGATCTCGCAAGCTGAAGTATGAAGATACTTGGATAGATGTGTAGATGTTCGTTAACGATGCATTAGATGATCCGCACAGATATCCCATATAGATATTCTATATAGTGTCAATGGTTGATTTCTGATAACGGTGTTATCAATGATCCTTTGACTTGAGATATTCATTGCACCTCATGTGGAGAATGTCATGCTTTAATGATATGCAAATATCGCTCTAGCCACAAGTGGCAAATATGGTATTGGTTGGGTATGACAGGAAGCATATGAAGGTAGTATTTGAACAAGATAGGATTCATCTTCCTTGATAGAGGAGGTTATATCCTATGGCCACTTTATGAATTGAATTGACTATTAAATCCTTGCAAAGTTGAGTTGAAATTTGAAATGGTTTCGAAGTTTCAATTCATGTGAGTCAATTTTGCCTGAGATCAAGTAAACATAGATCAATTACAGGGTTGATACATTTCATACCACTGATTAATCTGAAATATGTGACGAAGGGATTGAATTATACGGTAACCATTCATGGATAAGTGTTGTTGATGACCATGTCAACAAAATCCTTAACACTTGGGTGGTCGTGATGCTTTGCTATAGGTCGCTCATGAT
Organism: Calamus simplicifolius; assembly: GCA_900491605.1. Lineage (NCBI taxonomy): Eukaryota > Viridiplantae > Streptophyta > Magnoliopsida > Arecales > Arecaceae > Calamus > Calamus simplicifolius. The sequence goes on along the minus strand of UESW01004735.1, from coordinate 88,322 downwards.
ATAAACATGGATTCTTTGACTTGGTTAAAGAATTGACTTGGACAATGTATTGAATAGGTCATTCTTAGGGTCAATATTAAGGACATGATTATTACCAATGTGTCAAGGGACCTAATGGGTCACACGCATTAAGGAGACTTTGGATGAAGTTAAAATGGGACTTAATTCAGATTAGATGACCAATTAATTAGGATTGGGTTTGATTCAATCTTAATGAGAGAACATAAAATTGATGAATATGATTTTTTATAGAGGAAAGAATTTTGTATCTAAGAGAGAGACTTTTTGTACATGTATACATATAAAATCTATTGATTGGATGCCCAATTAGGCTTGATCCATGTGATGGATGACTCAGATTATTTAGGATTAATAATATGGTGTTTAATTGGATCTATATGATAGCATGATTTGAATCATGAAAATTCAATTGAACTGAGGGCTGAGATCGAGTCACGTGGAGGATAGAACCATGCCCATGTAATCGGCATGATCCATCTCCACCTCATGGAGGAGGACACACCCATGATTTGAGCGTCATCATGAAACCACCTCCATGGTTGGGCGTTGGTTTCATGGGTTGACTACTTTCCTATTTTTTAGGGATGCAGTTTGGTGGTTGAGAACCTAATATGATCATAATAATAAATATTCTAAATTTGTTAGGAATGTTTGTTATCAATTTGATATGGTTGTATGATTGGGTGGTTGGAACCAAAACCCTCTCTCTCTTCATGAAACCACACGCCTCATCCTCTTTAGGAACCAAAATAGGAAGGAGGCATCGCTCTCCCTGATGTACGTGAAGAATAAACACCTCCCTATCCTCTCTCTCTCTCTCCCTCTCCACACGTCCTTCTCTCTCTCAATGATGCCCAAGTTTCTCTCTCTTGGACGTGCCACATCCTCTTTCTCTCTAGATTAAGATTGGATCTTGATTCAAGAATCATTCTCTCTTGATTTGGAAAATCATTGAAGAAGAAGAAGAGGCGCTAACACCCCTCATTGGAAAGGTTATTATCCAATCATGAGAGAACATCATCCAAAGATCTCTATGTGGATCATCATTGGAGGTCAAACACATGGACGACTAGTGGTAAATCGTTTACCAGCTTCATCAACCTTCATTCCTAATAAAGAACACATGTATGATTTAGAATTAATTTTAGATCTAATTTTGTTAACTAAATTAGTTCCTTGAGGATCTTGGGCTTTGGAAATTAAATTCGTATTTATTTTATCTTTCGCTGTATAATATATGAATTTGATTCATATAAAAATACACGAAATTCCCTACAATTGGTATCAGAGCTACCTTAAGCTACAAATTCAGTTTATTTGATAGATTATCGAGTTTTGATTTTATATGCATTGTTGACCCAATTATTGATTTTGATGATTAACAAAATTATTTGAGTATAACATTTGAAGTTACTAATGATTTTGGTTAAGTTTTTCAGTTTATGATTTAATTTATTAATCAAAATTACAAGACAAATCAAGTTCTAGTTCGAATCTAATGTCAAGGTAAGATTGCAGACATTAGAGTCGACACATGGAATCGCAGAGTCGACTCCGAAAATTGGTACAGAATTTAGAGTTGACACCTGGACTGTTAGAGCCGACTCCAACAGAAAAGACAGAACGATGGTTTTTCTGGTCACATTTTAGAGTCGACTTCTGGACTGTTAGAGTCAACTCCAGAGGATTTTTGTGTCGACCCCAGAAAAGTCAGAGACGACTCCAGATCGAGCAGATTGGGGATTTTCGATTTAGAGCCGACTCCAGAAAAGTTAGAGTCGACTCCAGATTGTCAGAAACGACTCCAGAACTATCAGAACGTCTCTAAACTTTATCTTTATCTTTTTAATCCCAACGGCTATTACCATATTTGGTTCTAATCCTTCTTACACTTGTTTCTAACGGATAGTTTTCAGCTATTTATGGATTAAGAAGGGTCTATAAGAAGGGGCTTTTGTTGTATCCGAAAAAATAACTAGAGGAAGAAAAGAAGAGAGGAAAAATAGAGAAATAAGAGTGAGATTCATCAGAAAATTAAAAGAGAAAAGAGGGAAGATTTGAAAGGAAAGATTATACTGATTTCCCAATAGAAAAGAGAGAGATTTCTAGCTTTCTTAGTTCCACTTTGAAGAAATCTCAAAAGAAGAAGCAAGCCCTAGTTTTCTAATCTTCAGAGCTTCAAGAGCATACTAAAGAAAGATCCACTCAAGAGAAGAGAAGAAGCAAGCCACCAAGATTTGCAAATCAGGCTTTGATTCCTATCTCTTTATCTTTTTTCTATCATTGTATATTTGCTCATTGGAGGAGCTCTTGATTTGTAAAACATTATTATTTGCTGGGTCAATCAGGGGATTGATTCAGATTGAGGTAGTTAGCCTTGTGCAAGCAGTTGCTTATGTTGTAAGGTTGTATGCTAGTGAGCCTTGAAAATCAGCTGGGTTCGTTGTGCACCCGGAAAAATAGCAAGTTCGAGTTGTGAGCTTGTAAAATAACTCTGCTGTAATCAGATTGATTATAGTGTGGACCCAAGAGGTACTTGGGAGTGATGTAGGTGAAGGTACATCGAACCACTATAAACATCTTGTGTTTGTTGTGATTGTTTCCTTGTCTCTAACTCTCTATCTATGCATACTCTGTTTTTAATTCGTGTACATCTAAATTTTTACTTCCGCTGGGGGATTGTTTTTAAAATAGTTTAATTTTTGAAAAACCCAATTCACCCCCCCTCTTGGGTTGCTATCTGGACCAACAATTGGTATCAGAGCTAGTGCTTATTTGATTTGATCTAACGATCAAGAGTCAAAGATCCACATGGCAACTCAAGCTGGTTCATCTTTTTCCGAAGGCCAATCTACAAATAGACCACCCTTGTTTAATGGCTTAAACTATGATTATTGGAAGGCTAGAATAAAAATTTTCATTCAAGCACTTGACTATGATCTGGACCAACAATTGGTATCAGAGCTAGTGCTTATTTGATTTGATCTAACGATCAAGAGTCAAAGATCCACATGGCAACTCAAGCTGGTTCATCTTTTTCCGAAGGCCAATCTACAAATAGACCACCCTTGTTTAATGGCTTAAACTATGATTATTGGAAGGCTAGAATAAAAATTTTCATTCAAGCACTTGACTATGATCTATGGAGCATTATAGTCAATGGACCACACACACCCACTGCTAGAATTAATGGCATGGAGATTCCTAAATCGGAAACGGAATGGGATGAACATGATAAAAAATTGGCACAACTTAATGCCAAGGCTATGAATGTTTATACTGCTCATTAGATGCAAATGAATTCAATCGTATATATTTGCATTTCTGCTAAGGAAATCTGGGATAGACTTGAGGTTACCCATGAGGGAACAAATCAAGTCAAGGAATCCAAGATTAAGATGCTAGTTCATAAGTATGAATTGTTTAAAATGGATGCATGTGAATCTATTTCTGATATGTTTACAAGATTTACTGATATAGTTAATGGTTTAAAAAGTCTTGGTAAATCTTATGATAATTCTGATCTTGTGAGAAAGGTTTTGCGTTCCTTGCCTAGGACTTGGGAAGCTAAAGTGACTGTAATACAAGAGGCAAAGGATCTAGTACCCTATCCCTGAAAGAATTATTGGGATCCTTGATGACTCATGAGCTTCAAGTTAAGCAACATATTGATGATGATGAGTCAAAGAAGAAAAGGACTATGACTCTTAAGATTTCTGAATATATGGAAGAGCCTCATGAATCTGAAGATGAAAGTGATGATGAGGACATGGCACTCATTACAAGGAAGTTTAAAAGATTCATGAAGAAGAAGAAGTTTGAAAAGAAAAAGCCCTTTGCTAGAAAAGATGAGGACAAGGGCAAAGAAAAAGAAGTTATCTGTTTTGAATACAAGAAGCTGGGTCACTTTAAATCTGAATGCCCACAACTAAAGAAAGGCACCCGGAGATTCAAAAAGAAGGCAATGATGGCCACATGGAGTGATTCGGAAAGCTCAAGTTCCGAAGAGGAAGAGAAGAGTGAAATGGCCAATCTATGCTTCATGGCGGACAATGATGAGGTAAGTCCGAGTTTTCTTGATGACTTTACTTTCGATGAGTTGCATAGCGCTTTTTATGAATTGATATATGATTTTGCAAAATTAAGTTCAAAGAACAAAGATCTGAAAAATTAAATGCAAAATCTATCTTTAGAAAATGAAAAGCATGTTATAGAAAAAGAACGTTTGATGAAAGAAAATGAACGCTTGAAAAATGAAGTTGATAGACTTAAACCTATAGTTGATAAATTTACTTTGAGCTCTATCAAACTTAATATGATTTTGGACAATCAAAAAGCTGTTTTGATAAAGCTGGATTAGGATATAATCCACTTAAAAACAAAAATTCTTGAAAAATATTTTTGTACATGCTGAAAAATCATCAAATATTACTTGTTTTAAATGTGGAAACAAAGGACATAAATCTTATATGTGTAAAACTCCACATAATAAAAGAAAGATGATTTGGGTTTCCAAAGGAACAATATTTATTGCATCTAACCATGAAGGACCCAAGAAGGCTTGGGTACCTAAAGTTAAGATATGAATATTTTGCAGGAGTGTCTTGCAGCCATCAGACTGAAAAGAAAGTGGTACCTTGATAGTGGTTGCTCAAGACACATGACGGGTGACAAAGATCAATTCATCACCCTTGAATCGAAAAGAGGTGGAGTAGTTACTTTTGGTAATAATGGTCAAGGCCATATCATGGGTATTGGTAAGATTCAAATTACTCCATCTACTCATATTGATAATGTTTTATATGTTGATGGACTTAAGCATAATTTGATAAGTATTAGCCAACTGTGTGATAAAGGTTTCAAAGTTTCCTTTGAAGCTTCTATTAGCACTGTTACTAATCCCATTGATAACAGCATTATTCTTGTTGGTAAATGTTATGGCAATATGTACTTAATTGATTTGAGTAATTTATCTCCAAGTAATCATTGCTTAGTTGCTAATAATGCTAAGATGAATGAGATTGGTTGGCTATGGCACCGTAGATTAGGTCATGCAAGTACATACCTAATTTCTAAACTATTGAAAATGGATCTAGTTAAAGGTATTCTTAGCTTAAATTTTGAAAATAATCAAATCTGTGATGCATGTCAATTTGAAAAACAAACAAGAACTTCTTTCAAATCTAAGAATATTGTTTTAACTACTAGGCCACTAGAGCTACTACATATGGATCTTTTTGGACCTACTAGAACCACAAGTCTAGGAGGAAAGAAATATGATCTTGTGATAGTAGATGATTACTCTAGATTCACTTGGGTAATGTTTTTGGCTCACAAAGATGAGACTTTCTCAATATTTCTGAAATTCGTTAAGAAAGTCACAAATGAGAAAAACACTACCATAGTGTCTATTAGAAGTGATCATGGAACTGAATTTGAAAATCATTTATTTGAAAAATTCTGTTTTGAAAAAGGCATACATCATAATTTTTTAGCACCTAGACACCTCAACAAAATGGAGTTGTAGAAAGAAAGAATAGGACTTTAGAAGACATGGCCCGTACCATGCTATGTGAAAGCCAACTTCCAAAATATTTTTGGGCGGAAGCTATAAACACAGCATGTTACATCCTAAATAGAGCCCTGATTAGACCTATTCTTAAGAAGACTCCCTATGAACTATGGCATAATAGGAAACCCAATTTAGGTTATTTTCATGCATTTGGTTGTAAGTGCTTTATTCATAACAATGGTAAGGACAATCTTGGGAAGTTTGATGCAAAGTCTGATGAAGGTATTTTTCTAGGATATTCTACATCTAGCAAGGCATATAGAGTATTTAATAAGAGAAGCTTAGTTGTAGAAGAATCCATTTATATAGTGTTTGATGAGTCTTTAGCATCAAGTTCAGGTAAAATTGATGATGAGGAAGATACATTTTTGATTGAAAGAGGTATTGAAAAATTGAATGTATCTTCAGATCAAGAACCTGAAGCTAAGGATGATGACTCACCTAAGGATGATGGTATTGATACTGCTCATAATGATAAAGATCTACCTAGAGATTGGAGATATGCTTATGGTCATCCTAAGGACCTAATCATAGGTGATTCATCTCAAAGTGTAAGGACTAGATCATCAATGAGAAATATCAATAATCATCTTGCATTTGTATCTCATATAGAACCCAAAACTATAGAGGAAGCTGAGAAAGATAGCTATTGGATGTTAGCAATGCAGGAAGAGTTAAACCAATTCACTAGGAACCAAGTTTGGACCCTAGTAGACAGACCTAGAGACCACAATATAATAGGATCTAAATAGGTTTTTAGAAATAAATTGGATGAAAATGGCTTGGTGATTAGAAATAAGGCTAGATTAGTTGCAAAGGGATATAATCAGGAAGAAGGTATAGATTTTGATGAAACCTTTGCACCTGTTGCTAGATTAGAAGCCATTAGGTTATTACTTGCTTTTGCATGCTGCATCAATATCAATTTATTTCAAATGGATGTTAAAAGTGTATTTTTAAATGGTTTTATAAATGAGGAAGTTTATGTTGAACAACCTCCTGGTTTTGAAGATCATGAATTTTCAAACCACGTCTTCAAATTGCACAAAGCACTTTATGGTTTAAAGCAAGCACCTAGAGCATGGTATGATAGATTGAGTAAATTTTTGATTGAAAATGATTTTTCTAGAGGAAATGTTGATAAGAATTTATTTTTAAAAAGAAAAGAAAAGGATTTATTAATTGTTAAATTTATGTTGATGACATTATATTTGGTGCTACTAGCAATCTCCTTTGTCAAGAATTTGCTAAGTTAATGCAGGGAGAATTCGAGATGAGCGGGATTTTCAAATCAAACATACAAAGTACACAAAGGAAAAACTACAAAGTATTTGGTGCTACTAACAATCTCCTTGGACTTCAAATCAAACATGAGAAAGCGGGGATTTTCATCAACAAAATAAAGTACACAAAGAAATACTCAAAAAGTTTGGTATGGAATCTGCTAAACCTCTTGGTACGCCAATGAGTCCCTCATGTAAGCTGGACAAGGATGAAGAAGGTAAGAAAGTAGATTAGAAGCATTACCGAGGTATGATCGGATCACTTCTTTACTTAACTGCAAGTAGGCCAGATATTATATTTTCTGTTTCCTATGTGCAAGATATCAATCAATCCTAAAGAATCACATTTATTTGCTGTTAAAAGAATCTTTAGATACTTAAATGGAACTAAAAATGTAGGATTATGGTATTCTAGAGACTCAACTTTGAAGTTGATTGCTTATTCTGATTCTGATTATGCTGGTTGTAAATTAGATAGGAAGAGTACAAGTGGTGCATGCCAACTTTTAGAAAGTAACTTAATCTCTTGATTCAGCAAGAAGCAAAATTCGGTTGCATTATCCACTGCTGAGGCAGAGTATGTTGCAGCTGGAAGTTGCTATGCTCAAATCCTTTGGATTAAGCGACAACTTGAAGATTATGGTATCACACTTGATAAAATTCCTATTAGATGTGATAATACTAGTGCAATCAATCTAACTAAGAATCCAATTCAACATTCAAGAACTAAACACAGAAATTAGACATCACTTTATCAGAGAACATGTTTCCAACAATGATGTTTGTCTTGAATATGTGAATACTAATGATCAATTAGCTAATATTTTTACCAAACCATTAAGTGAAGAAAGATTTTGTTATCTTAGAGGAGAATTAGGAGTTTGTGATCCTTTAGAATGATTTCCTGAAACTCTTAAGGACAACAACTATTTAAACTTATCAATTTCTTGAAAATCCTCTATGTTCAATAAGGAAATTTATCTAGAAATTTGATTCATTGTTTCCCCAATTGTTAAGGGACACTTGTCTAGAGTTTGATGATTAATTTGATCAGTTTCAGATCCTTGAAATTTGAATTTTTCACTGAAATTATTGTAGAGTCGACACCTTCAGTTCGTGGAGTTGACACCTTCAGTTTGTGGAGTCGACACCTTCCTATTTGATGTTCTGTCTGGGCAATTAGAGCCGACACCTGCTTTTGCAGAGCCGACTCTAATTCGAGCGCTGACAGATTTTCTGGTTCGGAGCTGACACTCGCTTTGCGAGAGTCGACTCTAAGTAAACCTAGGTCAAAAATATAAGGCGGAGTCGACACCTAAACGATCCCTATCTCTCCAAAACTTCTCTAGAGCTGCTCCAAACTGATTCCAACACCTCTAAACCCTTCCAATCTCTTGATTACTCATTCCAATCAAACCCTATGGCTCCTAAGAGGTGTGCTACCGTTGGTGGATCAGCGGTTCCCATGAGGAAACGTACGATTCGGAGGCAAGCTTCGTCTTCATCATCTGCCACCCAAGAGGATTCTCCACCTTCTCCATCTTCTCCACGTATCGACCTATTAGCGGGTAAGGCTATCACAATCGGAAGGAAAGTTGATTTTGATTTCTTTGCTTCGGAGAATTTTGTTATTGGCCGTCTATTAAAGGAAATGGGATGGGAAAAGGCTTGTTCTTTGGATATTCCTACTTACCCTGCCCTCGTAAGAGAGTTCTACAATGATTTGAGTAGAGGAGAGGGAGGATTAGTAAGTTTTGTCAGAGGAACAAGAGTTGTAATCACTGCTGAGATCCTTGGAAATTTGTTAGAGATGCCCACTGTTGGACTAAATGAGTATCAGCATGATGATCGAAGTGGTGCCCTATCTAGGATGTTGGGGAGAGAGGTATCTGAGTTTGAGGAGATTATGGTAAATCAATTGAACTTGGAACTCAGGCTACTTCATAACATCTGCGGAAGGATCTTATTTCCCAAGATAGGCCGATTTGAGTATGTCTCAGAGCGAGACATCTTGCTGATGGATTGCATCATCACTGGGAGACCAGTAAATTTAGCTGGGATGATGATAGGCTATATGACAGAGGCAGCTACCAAGAAGAGATCAACATTGGCATATGGTATGATTCTGACTTTGGTATTTAGAAGCCAAGGTGTGTTGATCATGGATAATGAGCCACTGAGGAAACTAAGGCATACAGACTACTACAGTGTCTCTACCATTCACCGTATGGGCTTCAGAAAGGAAAATGGTATTTGGATAAAAAGAGGACAGGAGGCCAGAGTTCAGGAGGCCAGAGTTCAGGAGGCCAGAGCAGAGGACATCCCTGACCCATCTGTTGCGGGACCATCTACTGCTGGACCTTCAGAGGCTGGACCAAGCACACCCTTCACCTCCACCTCAGACAGCATTTGTATCTGGTAGATTTTCAGATGTGCAGATTGATCCGCTCAGAGCATTATTTGCTGAGTATGACAGTCAGAGGAGAGATGAGATTAGTCAGATGAAAGATGACATCAGACAGTTTAAGGATGAGATCAATTCCAGACTTGGCTTGATTTCATTTTCCATTAGCCGCTCTGCATAGTCTCTTGGTACTGAGCTTCAAAAGATTTTTGAAAGGCTGGAAGGGATTGCAGACGGATCTAGAGCTTATCTAGATGCTACTGGACAATTGAAGAAAGATTTAGACCTTATTGTTGCTCAAGTTGAGAGTTGCCTTGAAGGCTTTAAGAAATCACAAAAATATAAGATTATGGAAATGATAGGTCATCTGAAGAAAATTGTATACAAACATGTTTGATTGACCTTCTATTTCCTATAATGATACCCTATCTAAGCCTATCATACCCTAACCTATTAGAAACCTAAGATTTGCTTTTCATATTCTAGTTTGTATCTTAGGATTTCTAGTTTACTATACTTTGTTAGCTTGTATCTAGGAATTTCTAATTGATATGGTACTTTACTGTGAATGTATTTTGATAGACACATGTAATGCATCTTGAATTGAAATACAATTATCTTGGCAATTGAAATGAAGTTTACTATCTCTATGATTGAATGAACCAACAACCTCGCTCTGATAATTTATATTATTATTTTTAAACTCACCTTATTGCTGATAACAAAAAAGGGGAGAGAAATTTGTATCTGCATAAAGGAGAGAAAGAAAGAAAATAGGGAGAGAGAATGATATATATATATATATAATTTTAATATGTTTTAATCAATTGGCATATCTCGAAAGGGGGAGAGAAATTTTGAGATGGAGCGAAATTTTTAAATTCTAATCAATTGGTATCAAATCGATTTCAGTTTATTTACATGTACCTTGCATAGGGGGAGTTATTTAATGCAGGGGGAGCTTAATGATTTTCTGTGTAAAGTTAAATCATCTTGATTGCTGTTTATAATAGAACTCAAGTATGTTTCTAAAGTTTATTTTGAAACTTGGCATCAAATTCTCTGTTAAGAAGTTTTAAAGCTTTAACAATGTCTATAACGCTTATTTCAAATGAATCTTTAATGCATACACTCAAAGTTTTTGTCATCATCAAAAAGGGGGAGATTGTTGACCCAATTATTGATTTTGATGATTAACAAAACTATTTGAGTATAACATTTGAAGTTACTAATGATTTTGGTTAAGTTTTTCAGTTTATGATTTGATTTATTAATCAAAATCACAAGACAAATCAAGTTCTAGTTCGAATCTAATGTCAAGGTAAGATTGCAGACATTAGAGTCGATACATGAAATCATAGAGTCGACTCCGAAAATCGGCACAGAATTTAGAGTCGACACCTGGACTGTTAGAGTCGACTCCAACAGAAAAGACAGAACGATGGTTTTTCTGGTCACGTTTTAGAGTTGACTCCTCGACTGTTAGAGTCGACTCCATAGGATTTTTGTGTCGACCTCAGAAAAGTCAGAGACGACTCCAGATCGAGCGGATTGGGGATTTTCGATTTAGAGCCGACTCCAAAAAAGTTAGAGTCGACTTCAGATTGTCAGAAACGACTCCAGAACTGTCAGAACGTCTCTAAACTTTATCTTTATCTTTTTAATCCCAACGACTATTACCATATTTGGTTCTAATCCTTCTTACATTTGTTTCTAACGGATAGTTTTTAGCTATTTATGGATTAAGAAGGGTTTATAAGAAGGGGCTTTTGTTGTATCCGAAAAAATAACTAGAGGAAGAAAAGAAGAGAGGAAAAACAGAGAAATAAGAGTGAGATTCATCAGAAAATCAAAAGAGAAAAGAGGAAAGATTCGAAAGGATAGATTATACTGATTTCCCAATAGAAAAGAGAGAGATTCCTAGCTTTCTTAGATCCACTTTGAAGAAATCTCAAAAGAAGAAGCAAGCCCTAGTTTTCTAATCTTCAGAGCTTCAAGAGCATACTAAAGGAAGATCCACTCAAGAGAAGAGAAGAAGCAAGCCATCAAGATCTGCAAATCAGGCTTTGATTCCTATCTCTTTATCTTTGTTCTATCATTGTATATTTGCTCATTGAGGAGCTCTTGATTTGTAAAACATTATTATTTGCTGGGTCAATCAGGGGATTGATTCAGATTGAGGCAGTTAGCCTTGTGCAAGCAGTTGCTTGTGTTGTAAGGTTGTGTGCTGGTGAGCCTTGAAAACCAGCTAGGTTCGTTGTGCACCCGAGAAAACAACAAGTTCGAGTTGTGAGCTTGTAAAATAACTCTACTGTAATCAGATTGATTATAGTGTGGACCCAAGAGGTACTTGGGAGTTGATGTAGGTGTAGGTACACCGAACCACTATAAACATCTTGTGTTTGCTGTGATTGTTTCCTTGTCTCTAACTCTCTATCTGTGCATACTCTGTTTTTAATTCGTGTACATCTAAGTTTTCACTTCCGCTGGGGGATTATTTTTAAAATAGTTTAATTTTTGAAAAACCCAATTCAACCCCCTCTTGGGTTGCTATCTGGACCAACATGCATAGATATGAAATTTTACATGTGATGTAAAATATAAATCTTGCCATATGATGATGAAGATTAAAAATATAAAAAGTTTATTATCTGATAGTAAATTTGAATTATGTAGATTTAATCATGTTAAATAGAAAAATTATGATCTATATGTGACATAGTCATAAATGTTGAAATTCTAGATATCATTTTTATAATTTAATTTTGACATGATAAATAATATGATTAAAATCTGAAATAATTATATCATGATAATATGATAATGAATATTAAAAATTTAAAATTAAATTTTGAGATGTTATCATGATTAATAATAATTTGGGATGCTATGATAGAGACCAATTAGGATTTTCATATGATGAAAACCTACTTATAATAACAGATAATGATAAGATAAATATTTAAAATAAATTATTATAAAATATTTGATACTTATCATAAATTTTTAACGATCACTATCTTATTTTATCATAATGTGTAATAGATGACAAGGTTTAGGAAAATTAGACTTAACCATATTATTGTTTGATCCTATGATCCCAAGGTTAGTCTTTTGTAATTGGGCTTAACTACATTGGTGTCTAAGGAAAGTGCAAATAAAGGTTTTTAATTGCTTCGTTTGCTTACCTGGCCAACTTGCTTGGTGTCTAAGGTAAGCTAAATAGTACCCCTTTGATCACTGACCTGGTCATTGTGAGGGAAGCATCGAATTGATTAGACTAAGCGGGTTAGTCGGGATGGTAACAATTGATCTGGTCACTTGAGCAGGGTTCCTAAATAGATAGTGGTCAGGGATCCTAATTTAATTATGAATCTCAATCATAAGATCGAATCTTATAAAATTTAGGTTAATCAAAATTAATCTAAAATTTACATATAGAATATGTAACATACATGATACAAATGTTGTACATATAAGATGAGACCTAAATGCGCAAAATCCCTTCATGTATATTAAGTCCTTATGTCTTCCATTGTTCACATGATACAAAATTATTAGGTCATGAGATTTGTTGTGCCAAAGCCAAGATCGAGTGAACCTACGAGGAGTTGATTGGGAAAACATGGGTTGACTTAACTAGGTTAACTGGCATAATTGGCCAAAGTAGGGTCAGTCTAATCTAGAGTCAATGTTTAGAGTGATCACATGCGAATGTGATTGACAAGGCAATGTCCCCTAAATAATCTAGGAGTCACATTTGATGTGATTGATGATAATCTATCTAATTTGACTTACTAAGATTTGTTGTGCCAAAGCCAAGGTCAAAGTAAGTTAATTTGAGGGTCTTAGTCCATTAAAAAATTATTTGATAATTTCTCGAGATTAATAAAGAGAGCTATTAAGCTTGATAAATAGTGAAAGAAATTTATTTATTAAAAAAAATTAAAATTATCATATTAAATTGATGATTTGCATCAATAATAATTGAGTCATTCTATTTTTTATACAGTTATAGGAGACATTATGAGGGTAAACATTAACCTTAGAGGTATCCAAGAGTCCAACAAGCTGACCGAACCCAATTTTGAAGATTGGCTAAGGAATATCAAGATTGTTTTATGATATGAAAAATCTTCTTTGTCCTTGATGAGGCTTCACCAGAGGTCCCACCAGCAAATGCTTCAACTGAAGTTGTTCTGGCATACAATCGGCATAAAGATGCCGAGAAGATGGTCACATGCTTAATGTTGGCCTCTATGTCACCAGATCTTCAAAAACAGTATGAGCATTTAAATATTCATGAGATTTTGTTGTACCTACAAAAGTTGTTTGGTGCATAATCTCGCTATGAGAGGTTTTAGACCTTCAAAGAGCTGTTTCAGTGTAAAATGGCTGAGGGCTTATCAGTGGATGAACACATGCTGAAAATGATCAATTTGATTGAGAAGTTAGCACGATTGGATTTTTAGACCCTCAATCTTCGCGATCCTCTTTATTCTTTGACACTCCTACCGCTCCTTAGGGGTCTAAAGACTATTAGGGATAGCAGTATTTGGGTCATAGATGACCGAGTAGAGGAACTTATTTATCAGAACATCTTCCTCTTCATGGAACCTGTCTCTCGACTCTGTCGAACGGCTACTTTCTGGCTCCTTTTCCGTCTGGGCCAGGGCATCTTTTATTTTTTTAGCCAACGCCGGCATCCGAGCAAGGCTCGGAAAGCCGAGCCTTGCTTTCTTTTTGGCTGGGCTTAGCAAGGCTTGGTGAGGCCGCTTCTCGCCTTTCTTCTTGCTAGAGCCACTCTTCAACATATCCCTCATTTGGGCTCCAAGGTTCGACTTGGCCGCTAAAAACAGAAAATACTTAGAAAGTCAATTAATATACAAGAAGATAAAACCGAGGCATAATGAAGTGAAGATAGAGCTTACCCTGAGGGTTGATGTTACTAAAACCAGCATTGAAAAGGGCATCTTCAGCCAGAAGAACTCCAACTGAGAGCACCTTGTCGTTGAATAGAGTTTTTAGATCATCGATCTCTTGCCTCGACATTCGAGGAGCTTTGTTCAAATCCTTAGAAAATGTCCCCCCACGATCGAGGGAAAAGGTACCCGCCGCTCCAATGGATAATAAAAAAGTGGGCTTCCATCCCTTTATCGAGGATGGAACCCTCGAGATCCTCTTGAAGGCCCTTCAGGGTCCGATGTATGGCCAGAAGGAGTTCTTAAGGAAAACGATGTTATGGTACGCTCGGAACAATGGCACCGTCGCCGTCACCCCCACAAACTAGCATATGGAGATGAACCCCATGATGTGCTGCCAACTGTTCGGAGCCACACCGAGGAGCAGATGTCGTAGAACTTCATAACCCCTTCGATGATTGGATGAAGAGGAATGTGGACACCTGCCTTAAAAGCACTCCTCATAAAAGGTCTCGGACTCCAGTTCATTCGGCACCCTCTGCCCAGGATCCGACACTCATAGATCATAATCGTCGGGATTCAATATTCATGGCATATTCTCTCCAAATCTATCGGAGTTATCATCGAGGCGATGCGAGTTGGGTGCTCCACATCTTCAGATCGAACGAAAATAGAGCTGGCCATGATACTTTTCTACTGAGGACACTTAGTATCAAAAGGAAGAACAATGCCAAGAGTTTGAAAAGATGTAGGAGGGAAAGGTGTCGGTCTCCCCCCTTTTAAAGCCGCCGCATGAAAGGGCAAGACATCATTTGCAAGAAACCCTAGGGTCATGGGCCTTCGGTTCAAGCACCATGATCTTCAGCTCTGCCACTTGTCATTTTGATCAAATTCGAAAAGGCTCCTTTCATTTGATGGACTGAAATGATAGCACAGTGGCTCAGCATTTATAGCATTTATGGCATCATCATGCCGCATCTCTTCACATTCAGCCTTTACCAATGAAATTTGGCTATCAGGATTCTACTCCCTAAGCCCGAATGTAAACTTGGAACTAGAGAGTGGAGGGCAAGTGATACGGGGTAAAAAAGTTTTCGAATAAATCGACTGACGTGGGAAGACAAACTGAGCCAATGTTTAAGTTGTGGCCGACCTTTATGAGCCGAAGGATGCCTCGCCGACCTATTGCCTTGGTATCTCTGCCCGAGTCTTATCAAGCAAAACATCGGCTGATTGATCTTCAGCTTCGCCGAGTCTTGCTTCCGAGCCAGAGCAATCGGACCTCAGCAGTTCGAAGTCACCCGACTGACCCTTTCCTTTGCCGACCTTCGGCTCGTGCCGCGCCGAACATCTCGGCCATCAGATTGCTAAAATCACAAGAATCTCGGAGCTCCTTCCCGAAGTAATCCCTCATAAACGGAAATATGAGCTAGATAAGGCTCTCTCTCTTCATGATTTACGGGATTACAAATCCCCTGATAAGGTGTACGTCAAAATCGGCCTTATCATCCTCCAACTTTCATAATTGCTCTTCGAAAATTAGGTAATGGCTTACTGTATCTGCTTTCTTTAAATATCATGCTCCGAGAACCTTCGAGGCAAGAGGCAAGAGATCATAACCACTCTATGCATGAGAATCTATCTTCCTCTCCTCTCCTTCTCTATAGAACCTTCTCCACATCTTATATGACTAAGGATTCTCACTAACTTGAGCATCGAAGGATCTTCCACAGAGACTACTGATCTCATTCCCTGTGTGTGGACACTGTTTTGCAGGTCCGCAAGAACGAAAGGATGCCACCTGAATCCTGACATGTGCTGCTACCTCGTTTCTAAGTCGAATGAAAATCCGTAGCAACACCAACTTATCTAACCTTTGATTTTATACAATAAAAGCACTGTTAGAAACTATCTTACTTCACTTTAATTTATATCAAATAGAATTCAGTTATGATCCTCCAGAGGATTTAAACAAATAAAAAGACACGGCTTTGTAAGAACTGGTAGATATTTCGGTAACAAGGCCAGGGCAAGCAACCATATAGTTTCCCAAAACTTACAGCTAAAATCTTCTATAAAAGTATCATGCAGAAGAAGATGATTGTCATTTCCTTGAAATTTAACAGACGGTATAAAGGTCGGGTTGGTTTCCACTCTGAGTTCAAGTAGCTAAACTTTAAAAGAAAAAGGGTTTATGCATTACGCGTAGTGCAGAATGCATGCACTGCATGTAATGATTGGTTTGTGTGTGCATGCGGTAAACATTTTTTTTTTTTTTATACCATATACATGACCATACACGCATGCATGAGCGAATTAATATACGGTGCGCATATTTTTGCACTACTTGCGATGCGTAAAAAGTTTTTCTAACCATGCAATCTATGAACTTTTAGGTCCATTTGGTTGTGTTGCTGATCGGAGGGATTATGCAAGTAAGGCTTCTTATATTTGATAACCATATTTTTTAAAATGTTTATAAAATTTTAACATTTATTCTCATAACCAAATTGAAAAGTATTTTTAGAATAAAAAAATTAATGACAATAACAGTACTTTCAACCATCTAACTATTTATATTATTATAAATTATTATAATAGTATTAATAATATATATTATTATAATAACATATTATATTATTATATTATATTATGATCGTATAAGATAGGTTTAACTATATTCAAACTTAAATTTAATTATCTTTTTAAGTTTTGAATTCACTTAATTCACTAAAATATCAAAAAAAAAATTAAAAAAGAATGACTTTGCATTCATATGAATCACAGATGAAGAAAATAATTAAATCCAAAAATAAAGAAAGTAATTAGATCTTAAACTTAATTATATTTAAATATAACTAAATTTACATTTTATTATATTATCTTAGTTTATAATATATTATATAATAATTATAATCATATTTTTATTATAATAGAGTATAATATCATTACACTATTACAAAAGAGGCTGAGTGGACTCTTTTGGCAGCTCTCGGACACTGGAAAGAAGTATTAGTATACCGAAATTCCAGTCGGCATACAAACCAAAAGTACGATTGATGTTGCTTTAGATTCTTAGAAGGAAGCAAAGTATAGATTGCTGGCGCACACAGAAACGAGAAAGATTAGCAGGATAATTCATACCTAGAGGTTCAGATAATACCGTACGTGAAACTAAGTGGCGCTATTTTTTTCAGGTAATATTCTTGATGTATGCTCTAATATCCCAGATGGCCGAACAAAAGTAGAAGATCGCCACCATCAGAGAGCTCTAACCCAAAAGGACAATTGAGTTCGAACAAGGAAAAGAGAAGATGGGGTGAAAAAGACCAACAGACCTGGATTTAAGATATACACCTGATGTTGAATTGCCATGCCAACATGAATGTCGCCATGTCAATTTAATAAACAACGCCAATAAATAAAGACGAGTTGGAGGCAAACTAGATTGACGTGATGATAGATTAAAATTGCATCAAAAATGAATCTCACATCTACATGGTGCTATATGGATGGCACTTGTTACTTACTACCACTGAGATGGTAGATGGAATGACTTATCTACAATCTGAGATCAGAGAACCCGTGCTTTTACAAGACTTCCAAGACTTGACAGGCGAAGGCCGCATTACGCGATATGAGGTCAGGTATTTCTTGACAAACTCGGCAATAGAAACATTGGCACGACAATTGGTTCACTCCAGTTCCTTGGCAAAATCTATGTTGTCAACAAAGACCTGCAGAAGAAAAACAATTTGAAACCGCATCACTGAATATTGTTTAAGTCATGAGTACAGCATAATTCTACTAATATATCCACATCATATGAACAATAAGACACCAAAGATGTTAAATTGGACCACAAAATTGTTAAAAAGCAGAAGATGGAAGAAAATGGGGGAAAAATTGATATAAGAAATGGTTTGCCTTCCGTTGGACAATGCTTCATCCTAACCCACCCAGAAGTGTAGCGCGACTTAAAGATTCCTGCTAAACATCATGCATCGCACAATCGATATAAAATAGTACAATTGGCCGTGTGAAGCAAGATACTCTTGAGTCTTGAACTAGTGACTGAAATAAATTAGTTTTTTTAAAAAAAAAATCAATAGCCTACCCAGAAAAAGAGGAATAAAACTGGAAGAGCCAAGCCGACTTTGTTTGGCTGGACTCACACAACCCAGCTTGGAATTTATTGTGGTATTTGTATCACTCAAGGTAAAGCCAGATAACTATCGGCAAATGCTGACATAAGAGTACCCAAGTCATTCAAATTAATGATCCACACATGCAAAGACAGAAACACAGTTCCAATATTGTTGTTGTAAGAGTTATCATAATCATCATCATAGTTCTGTTCCACTACATCCATAAATGATGGCCATCACATGTGTCACATCCCATAGTTAATGTGGTCATAATAGCATTTATTTCACTGTCATTGTTTCAAAATTTTGATACAAATTTTTAAAATCTAATATAACATTATTTTAAAAAAATAATATCAAACTATATTGATCGCACTGTTGTGTCACTGCTATAGGCCGTTGTATGCGGTCAGAATGGCTGTAAATGTTTATAGATTTTATAACTTTTGGCTTCAAAGCAATCACGCTATAACAGTTTAGAACAAGGTTGCAAGCCCAGGGATGGGTGGGTGGGTGGGTGCGTGTGTAAAGAGCTTCCCCTTTTTTTTTTTTTTTCTTTTCAGAGATCTGAACAACCAACTCATCCATAAAATCCATTTTCATCATTAGAGGAGGGGCAAAGAGACCAAGCAGCCCCGCCCCGAATTCGTGATTAACAAATGAAAATATTGTATCAAGGAAGTAGTAGTATGTGTGCTTATGCCACCAACATTCCTGTTGTCCAGCAACATCCAGGCCAGTGTCAAGGCATGAGGATTTTTCTTTTAACAATGTGATACATGGAAAACCGTAGGTAAAAAACCAAATGCGCCAAATAATAAATGCGTCAAATAACAAAGTAAAAAAATAGTCAGCACCATACCGTTTTCCAACCATCAGGATCCAAGCAGGCAGTGATCTTCGTGTTAATGCCAGGTAATGGTCCTGGTTCACGAGTAATCTTTCCCCCATTCAATTTTATTGCTTCTGCAGTTTTATAAACATCATCTGTGCCTATTGCGATCTGACATGATATGAGGTGTTAATCAAAACAGAATATAATTAGACAAAAGGGCACAATAAAATCAATATACAAAGACTACCATAACCATACAGAGAAAATTTGTGATAGGAGTCACAAAAACAGCATCGCTGAGTTATCAACTGTATATACATGTCACACCTGGAAAATAAACATTACCTGCGCATAGCCATTTCCTTTGTCATATTCTTTAACCCCATAGTTGTAGGTCAACTCCAGAACTGCATTTTTATCTTCAGGACCATATGCCATCATTGCTACAGTATACTGAAAATAGGTAACAGCAAATATCAAACAAAAATTTGAAATGAATCATAGCTAATACGTAAGAAACAAATTACATGCTTATAAACAAATATATTGAGGATCAGAGAGCCAAAGTCTATATTATTTTAAAAAATAAAGAAACAGAAAAGAGAATATAAAAGGACAATACTGACACATGATGGATGGTGAGAGTGCGTACCTCAAATAAAGCAACCCACACAACAGTTTAGGCTCAAAGGGAAGTCACCAGGATATCAATAAATTCAACAATGTGGATTAAGAGTGCATATGGTTTCTTTTGGTGATAATTATATCTACAAAAGAGGAGTGTGTTGTTGATGTTGGTGATCAGACTCCTAGCAATTGGACTATGAATAGAATGCTGTAGATTAAGGTTTTAATATCAGTTACAAAAAGAAGCACAGCAAACTTGATGGGTAAAAAGAACCCAAATTTCACCTTGAAGACAAATCATCCATGCATGCTACACGTGCATCCACCTACCACCCATGCACTAAAAGAAAAGAAAGAGAAGCATACATCTGAAAGAAAAGGTAAGACAACAACTTTCATTATGATCAAGGTTTTAAATATTGATGGGACAGTAGGATTTCCCCTTGCTCTAAATGTTGAGATGAGGGCACTGATTTGATTATTGAGATAGGATGAGTCAGAATAAGACATCCACTATTCTTAGTGTTGGTACACAGGATATCACAAAAAAACTGGGACAGCTTCATCCCATGGTATTTAAAACCTTGATTAAAATCAACTAGACTGATCTATAATTTATATGGATGACAATTCACATGCTAATATGATTGTTCATGCATAATTTGCAGGATTTTATGTGGATGATTTAGACAAACTAGATTGATCAATAACTTATATAACTGAGATACAAGCACAAGAAGATGATCTAATGCAGGCTCACCTTGTACTCAGGATTGTCTCGTTTGCGCAGAAGCTCCATACCAAATGCCTGTTTAAAAGTGAGAGTGGTTTTAGAACTTGACAAATGAGTCAACAATGCTTGATTACAAATGGCAAACATGTCTACACAAAATAACCTCGATTCCTTGCACACCAACTCACCTTCTCATAAAAGTTTATGGCACGATCAAGATCTCCCACACGAAGCATTACTTGACACAGGGGCTCTGGTGTAGGGCCCCTTTCCAAAAGCTCAAACTTATAACCATCAGGATCTTCGATAAATGCAATCACAGTTTTGCCTCCTTTTACAGGACCAGGTTCCCTGGTCACCTTTCCTCCCTTGGCTTTTATAAGATCCACAGTCTTGGCGACCTATTATAAAATATCATGAAAATATTCACATTATGATGACTTGTTCTTGTTTGTAAATATGATGATATCCACATGAAAAGATCAATTACTTGAAAACCTAGTATATATATATATATATATATATATATATATATATAATATATATATATATATATATATATATATATATATATATAGACTTGGCCACATTCGAACATAACTAAGTCCAGGATTTGAACATCTTCCTTACTCTTGCATCTACACAGATCCCGAATCCATTCTACCTTTTTTCACTTTTTTCATCTTTAGAAGCCATGAATTGTGTGGATCCAAGGATAGGAAGGTGATCGGATTTAGGCTTAACTATATTCAAATATAGTCAAATCTACCCCTCTCTCTCTCTCTATATATATATATATATATATATATATATATATATACCACCATAAAAAGATCAATTACTTGAAAACCTAGTGATATGATATTATTTGATTTCATATGGCAGGACATATTCCTCAAAAAATATATTGAAAGACTTGTTATAGCCTATTTCTCCAGTAGAAAGGAAAATCTTTAATGACATTATGAACAGGGCATTTCAATATTCGAGATTCTTTCATTTCAACAAAGCACACCAAAAGTTCTGATGACTGGGAATATTTTAATCAGTGTATTTTCATCTTGCACATAGTCATTGCATGGATAAAGCTATAATCATAAGTTAAAACTACCGAATAAGAATGTTTTGGTATTGTTATCAGCACCACAAGGCATAACTAAGATGTATTTGTACTGTTTAAATGAATAAATGCCAGAATCCTGTTCAAAACCTGCCAAAATTTTAGTTATGAAATTTATAATTGAAGTATATCGTTTTTTCACTTGCATCATTAGTTTTTTTTCCTAGATTTGCATATCTTTTTCCCTCAGCATGGTACAACATGATTTCCGATGAATATTTACACACTTAAGAAAACAAGCATGTCACAATAGAATACATTAATGTTTAATTAAATATGGATTCCATCATGTATAGACTAACAAAATCTAAATCAATAAAAAATTGTGCCATAATCCATTCATCAAAGTCCAACCTTTGATTTGCCATCTCATTTGATCTCATATCCAATGGTATTGAACCAACTTTTTTTTGAGAATTCAGAAGGAGGATTAACATCATCCCATCTCAAAGAATATTATTAAAAAGAAGACAAATTTACAATACGAAAGTAAAGTACAGAGAGAGAGAGAGAGAGAGAGAGAGAGAGAGAGAATCCACAAAAGGTGAAGAAGAAACAAATATCAATTAAGAGCTGGGCAGCAGAGAAGAAAGACTTGAAGTGACAAGCAAGTGTGGAGTTTTCCAAGCAATAGAGGGTGCCCCAAGACAAAATCAGAAAGGGCTTTGTAAAGAACCTGCATGACGGTGCCACGTGCCATGCTTTCGCAAAGCACTGAAGAGTTCCACTTGCACCCAACACTCAACAAACTGCGCAACCACATCTCATAGGCTTCTTGATTTGCTTGGTTCTCTACATTGACCACAAGAATAAAAAAGTAGGAGGGTGGCCCTTGATACCTAAGTACGTCTTTGCAGTGAACCAAACACTCCTGCTGAAAGTGCAATGAAGGAAGAGGTGGGAGATAGTTTCATCTGTTGCCCCACAAAGAGCACAAGAAACCATCCAGTCTTTCTTCCTCAACCTCAACACCTAGGTGGCATGGATGTGGTTCTTGACAGCAAGCAACATGAAAATTTTGATTTTCTTAGGTTCATTGGAACTCCAAATAGCTTGTAGAAAGGATGGAGGACACCGCCCCAATAAATAAATTGATGAAAGGACTTAACGGATAAGGTTTGTTCCGCTTTTAACTTCCAGGCATTGAAACAACTCAATGCCCTTATTTATGTATCCTAATCAAATCGACTTAGAAGACTTTTTAGAAACAACCAAGAATAAAATGTAAATTAAAACCTCATTTGGCATCAGTGGTCTGACATCTAATAAGCCTTACAAGTTTGAAGTTATGCATTTCATGGCAGGGCTCCTCCCTGATTCATAAAACAATTTTCTGATTAAAATGCTAAATTTTTAAATCAATTTACCTGTGGTCTTCTGATTTCAGTTCTAGGGAACTCATTACTTGACATCTATATGTGCAGATGTGAAACAACTGTAGCAGGATTTGCATTTTCTAGACCTTGATAAGGGGAATTCAAGGATTTGGCTACCATATAAACATATCCATATGCAGATGTATTTATAATTAGCAAAATAGTAGGTGCAATAAATAGTATGCAGCTGCATGGTTCATATCATGGTAAAACATGTACATAAAACATGATAAACTAATTGAAATATTCCAGAATGTATCTCTATCTAGCATGTGTCTCAAACTCTTTTTCGAGTCTGAATGTATTTGGCCAAACTGACCTGGCAGAACATCATGATGAAACTCATGCATGAAGCCTTAACATAGTATCTCTTCAAGTGTATTGATTAAGTAGCCCATGAAACAAAAGTGATTCTGGATGATAGATATAGCAATGGGATATTTGCCAGCTGGATGGCAAAAATTCCAAATTGGACAGCATTCTGATCAATGGAATATCGATGCTTATGGGAGCTGAACATTAGGCTAAATCGAGGTTGCAAGCAGGCAGAATAGTCAAATATTTGTATTTGGGATTAAGACAAAGTAAAACTACTCATATATATGACAATGATGGCCTGTAGTAGTTGTATTTACAGGATTATTTCCAATGTTAAAGAGTGAAGAAAAAAAGCAAAAAAGGTTAGTCACACATACTATACTTTTAATTGTAGTAAGTTCTATTATAAATTTACCTGGATGCACCATATTCTCTAATCGAAATATTATATGAAAACTTTGATAATATGCTGAGTTCTCCACAATCAAGATTAAAAAAGTCTACCAT
The DNA here is from genome assembly GCA_900491605.1 of Calamus simplicifolius. Taxonomy (NCBI): domain Eukaryota; kingdom Viridiplantae; phylum Streptophyta; class Magnoliopsida; order Arecales; family Arecaceae; genus Calamus; species Calamus simplicifolius. Next base: position 64,456 of record UESW01004735.1, on the reverse strand, counting down.
TAATAAGCCAAGGGACATATAATATTACCTCAGCAATAGATTTCCCGTAAGTAGAAGAGCTAATATGAAACAAAAAATCTGATTGTTGTCCCGTAAGCAGAAAAGTTAATATAAAACAACAACAACAAAGACTTAATCCCAAAAATCTGATAGTGCATAATAAATTTTTATGTGAATCTCTATTTAACCACTTAAAAAGAAAAGAATATAACAGAAGTACAGGGTCATATGAAAGCATAATGCATGCCCAAAACCCAGTCACATGGTTAAAGGATATTCATTTATGGGAACAGAACCTTACATCCTCAACTGCAATACCAAAGTGACCAAAGCCAGTTCCAATATCATAGTTGTCAACACCATAGTCTGCCAATATATAATAAATAAAATTTTAATCAGAAACCTCATGGATATACAAATGTGCAGAATCAAATAAACAGAAAGGCAACAAGTAATGAACTATTAAGAGTACAAAACAAAGATGACATGATATAAGAAAAAATGTCTAAAGGGATAACTAACACTTTAAAGTGGCATGACGTCAAGAAGATATCACACAAATAGCTTACTATAAGTGAGTTCAACAACAAAATGTGAGTCTTCAGGCCCATATCCAAGGAAAGCATTGGTGTATTTTTCCTCAGGAATGTCACGCTTTCGCAGCAACTTCATTCCCAGGCATTCTGTGTAGAACCTGCACCAATCAAATGAAGAAAAAATTAGAGGAAGCCATGTGCCTATAAATTAAAGTCAAGATGTTCATGGTAAAGGAGAAAAAGGATACTTTATTGTCTTGTCCAAGTCCCCAACACGATAAACAACATGAAGAAGCCTCCGCTTGTCCTCTTTCACCCACTCTAAGGCCTCTTCTTGACTAATGGTGGTGCTTGCTGTGTTGTCCTATTGCCAGCAGCTCTAGCCTCTATGGCATTCACTTTTTTATCAACCTAGAAGGTTTTATTCCAAACAAATGCTCATGATGCATGGCTGTACAATCACACCCAAAAGAGTCCATAGATCAGCGACCAGAAAAGAATATCATTTAGAAGACCCAGAGTTCCTTTTTATTTAACCTGCCATTAATCAAAACCCATGCAATAAATACATGAACAGATAGACATATATAGATACACAAAGCACATCTGTAACACCTCAAGTCCATCCGTTGTTCCAATTAACCTATTAGCGGACCAAAACCATGTGGCCCTAAAAACTTGAGCAAAAGTTAATTGATAGCAGATTATAATCTTCTTATAATGCGGCGTTCTCGTTGCATGTCATAAGTTAACTAGAATCAATCCCGAACTAAATCATTGCTGCTGTAAACATAGCTCCATACCCAAGTTGAGTCATTGGTGCTAAAAGAGTGACTTAATGCTATGACAAAACTTTACCATCCTTCCATGAATAGTTATTTCCTTATGTTCATCAACTTTCACACACTCGAACCGGCTCTAATACCATTTATAACGCCCGAAACTTACCTGCTTTTCCAATTGATCTCCTAGCAGACTGAAATCATGTGGCTCTAAAAACAAAGTTAATTGGTAGAAGATGAACTTGAATTATAAGTACATTATATATATTTTTTTTTTCCATCCGATGTGAACTACGTTTGGGTTATTACGACATCATTTCCTGAATATTAAAAAACTAATACTGAATGCAGGTAATAACAAGAACTTAGAAGGTCAGTTCCAGTGCTTTAAGAAATTACTTTTTGCATAACCATATGCTTTAAGAAATTGCCCATCAAATTCAGTGCACAATCAATCAAAAATAAAGCACAGGTCGAGCTATCTGCAACTGTTGATGATTTCTTGTAAAACCCATATATATTACTAAACCTTTATAAGAAAAAGGGCAAGAAATATGTTCAAATCAGAAGTTCCCGTTTAAAAATCAGCCATGGAGAGAACATCTGCTCTTAGAAATTCGAAAACAGATCAAAAAAGACTCGAAACCCTCGAAAAACCATAACTCAGTCCATCAAATCCCGACAAAGAACCAAAGGGTAGCTCACGGATCTACTGAGAATTGCAAATGAAAAAAAAAAAAAATCGAAATCGTTAAGAATCCGTGGGGAGGATTAAGAAGCGATGAGAAAGCGAATAAGGCGGTGAGTTCTGCAAAAGAATTCTGATGGGACGGAGAGCTCACCGCTTCTGAGATGGAGGAGAGCGAGACAGCGGGAGGGGACGCCGAGGCGGGCGCTGGACGCGAGCCGGACGGCGGTGGAGGAGGCCGAGGGTGGCCGGAGGGCTGCGAGCTGGAGGGAGGGGGAGGAGGCGGCCATCGGGAGGATCCTCACCATCGGCCGGGCGGCCGGCTCTCTGGCTCTCGCTGGGTCGCGCTTCGCGTTTCTCGCGGTGCTTGTCGAATCCCTCGCTCTCTCTCCCTCTCTATCCGAGCTATCTGTGGTGTCACGTGGGCAGGGCGGTAGAGAACTAATTAATTGGACAATCTCAACGCTTCCCTTCCCTGAAGGACAACTGTAAAAATTGTTATCATGGACCCACTTTTGGGACCATGAACCCACTTTTGAGAGGAAGGCCGTTCGATGAGTTCTATTTTTTGTCCAATAAATCGTTACGTCATCGAGTCAAAACACTATGTTTAGCTTTCATATCAGCCACATAACTGGGGGGGGGGATTTAAGCAGCCACAGCAGATTTCACCCCTTTTCAAGCCCCACAGTAAAAAGTCTTGATGATATCGTCGTTTCACATTTCTCAGGAAACACGTGCCCACACTTGCTTCCTTGTTAGAAAAATAAAGAAACTGTCGGGAAAATAAAGGTTCAAATTTGTAAGTAAAGAACGGTCGTAGCAGATCTTATCATTTTGGAAGTTTATGGGAACATGAATGCAGGAAATGTTTCTTTGGACTTTTCTTACAATTGATTAATTTGCTGGAATTTTCGCGATTCAGGAGAAGGTACGAGTGGTTTCGTGACTATGGTTGAAGCTACAAATTGTTTGTTTTCATGCGGTTGTTAGCGGGTCCTTGTAAATCTATTACCATTACCAGGATGTTATAAATAAATAATAAAAAAAACAAAGGAAAGGGATGAAGTTAACTTTTTAAAAAATTACCCTCTCTCTATTCTCTCTGATAAAAACTCATCCATTTTTCAGCATAATTTCCATCATCACCACGTGATGGATGGAGTAAGAGACAGCATGATCATAAAGTGGCGTGATGGGCATGAGAGAGAGAGAGAGAGAGAGAGAGGTTGACCATGTACTTGAGGTATTACCGAGTGGATGAGAGGATGAAAGATTATAGAGTGGGAGAGTCAGAATGTGGTAGAATAATTAGATTAAAAGCATATAAAATTATTTTTATGCAATAGTCAAAATAGTATATATAAATAAATTTAAAAAAAGTTTGATAAGTTAAGCTTAAGAGGCATGCAGCAAAGTGTTACTTTTAAAACCATGGATAACTCTTGTATAGGCTACTGATTGTAACCGTTTTTAAGGTACGGTTTGAGGTTTATTTTCAAAACTTCTGCAACCAACCGCATAAATGGAAGAAGCTAGTACTAACTGCACTTATTGATGCTCAAAATATAGAATAAAAAGTAATAAAAAAAATATAGTCAATGTTCTAAAAGTTGACATGCTTTCCTTTTTTTTTTTTTTACTTTCTATTTATTCTTCTTTTTTGAGAGAGAGAGAGAGAGAGGATCACAATAAAAAAAACAAAAATTCATATATTTTCTGCTATGATTTTCACCATCATTGCTCGACAAATAGAGTAAAGAGGGGTTTGGTACGAAATGATTTATTTAGGACTACTAGTGATATAGGAGGTGATAGGCTCACTTATTTACTTAGTAATCGTACCAGATGATATTCCTAAATCATCCAAACTCATGCTTATTCATAAGGTCAAATATCTAATATCACTTCTAAACGGTTTAACTTGGCTTGGGATTTGAGAGCCAAATAAATTATTCATTAAAAAAATTCTTGATATTATTTTTAAGTTAATATATATAACATAATGTAATATAATAACATTATAATAGTATAATAATATAACTATAATATTATAATTATATTTTTTTAAATTAATCTAATTATTAATAATAAATAATATGAAGATAATGATAAATTAATAAGGTACCTACAGAATATGTTAGGCATAGCTATTTTTAAGATAAAAAGAGCCTAACTGGTTAAAAATAATTTTGATAATTTATGGCTAATAATCCAAGATTCACAATATATCAAACATGAAGATTTTAGATTATTAGAAGTTTTTAATTATCGGCATGTATCATATCAAATATGATGATTTTAAATTAAAAAATAAATTATTTTAATATAAAAATAATAAGTATAAAAGATTGCTACGGTGATCTTATCTATGTTGCCAAACGTCGCCCAGGAGAGAGCATGATCATGGAGTGGCATAATGGTAAGAGAGTAACTAACTACATTCTTGAGGTGTGGTCAAGTAAGATGAGAGTGCGAGAGAGTACGAAGTGGAGGAGTGCGCATGTGGTTGAGCGTGGGAGGGGAAGAGGCATCATGTGGGTGTAGCCTAGCGATTAATACCTTTCCTTCTTTTTTTTTTTTCAAGTTTAAGATTTTTTAATACTAACAATATCTCTAAGGAGCTAGAGTAAGTTGTAAAAAGGATCTGGAAACAAAGAAACCAATATCGTCAATAGCAAGAACCCTCTCAAATGAAAAGAATGCAGTGATTAATAGCGACATCTGTAGAGCAAAGTTTGAAGATAGAGAAAAAGGCTCCGATTTCTATCTCAGTAGGAGACCCTTCGACTGTCAAATTACAAAAAGAATTTTTAATGCTAGTAGCTTAGAGAGGTTCCCCAAGGCATAGGATTTTTTAAAGAAAGACAGAGATTAAGAAAGATTATAGAACATAATAAATTGAATCAAATCTTTTCATTTTATAGGTTTGTATGAGGTTTCTTGATTGGTTTAAGATTTTGTGGTGTCTAGGACTCTTTTCCCCTTGCACTTTTTGGGATCTGTTCTAAGGTTGAACGAGCGGTAACATGGTGCTGATCTGTTCAGTTGAGATGAACTACCATGTGCTAATCTGTTATCAATCGATAAAGGGTTACCTCGTTAGAAGGATATGAATGGTTGTTTATTGAATGATTGATGCTAAAATAATGTTTCAATGGATCGAATCTGTTGACGCCGAGTCACTTTCTTCAGACGCTAGGGAAATGGATGTTCTCCTCGCTAGTCTCCTGCAAAAAAAGTCCCGGAGATTGGATGCTCCGATGGGGACCCTTCGATGCTCAAGTTAGTTATCCAGGAACAGACGAGAACTAACTAGCGGAAAGAAGCTAGAAAGTTGGGGTTTAGCTAATGAGAAGAGGCTAGAAAACCCGAGTTCTGGGATCCTTACTTACCGCGAGAGTGTGCACTTTTATATCTTGTTCGAAGATCCACCTTTTCGTTCCAGAAGATCGCTGATTTCGAGACACCTCATCCAATAACAGACAAAAAGGTGAGGCGGATAGTGACGGATCGTACCGTCATCGTGCGTGTCGGAGGCGTCCTGCGTTACCTGCCAGTACAGCTTCACAGATGTCTGGCAGCTGTAGTTGTGCCTAGTACGCGCCGTTGTAGGATGTAACCGCGCGCAGTTGCAAGCGGGTGGTGAATCGTATGTTGTAACGGGGTATGGTCATGCGTAGTCACAGACGTGGGATGGATCATACGCTGTTATGAGGTATGGCCACACGCTACTACATATGCTCAGTGGACCACGTGGGCATGCCAGATGGCTCGAGGCTATAGGTTGCTGGGCTCAAGGGCCAGACAATGTACTGAGCACTGTTCATAGAGTCCGAGGCCGGGGGGGTCTCGGAGGTTGAGATACTGTTCATGCAGTCCAAGGCCGTGAGGCTCTCGAAGGTTGAGATACTGTTCATGCAGTCCAAGGCCGTGAGGGTCTCAGAGGTTGAGATACTGTTCATGCAGTCCGAGGCCGTGGGGGTCTCGGAGGTTAAAATACTGTTCATGTAGTCCGAGGCCGTGGGGGTCTCGGAGGTTGAGATACTGTTCATGCAGTCTGAGGCCGTGGGGGCCTCGGGACCACGATGGTCGGAGTTGACCCGATGCAAGGTGAAGCTGGAAAGTTGAATGACATTTTGGAGATGAGGAGTGAGTCGAGTCTGGTGCCTAGCGAGACCGATGCTGATGTCCGAGGCCGAGGGGGCCTCGGAGGCCGAGGGGGTCTCCGTCAGGCGCCGCCACCGTTTATTTTGACGGTGCTAGATCAGCCATATCAGATGCCCCCTTACCCCTGAGACGAAACGGGCCCACCACAGTAAGGCGAAAGGGGTGTCACCTCCCCAACAATTGATCCCCATCCTTTGCGAACTGCCTCCGGACACGTGTCTATGGGCATTGTAATGACTTTATGCCGGTGACATGGGGGATGTGAAGGGGCGGCCACTACCGTCCACCCGATCTGCCGCAATCGTCCTCGGGGCAAGGTTGATATTTCGAAGTCCGTGAGAAAAGCTGGCGCCATCATTGTCCATCATAACGATGACGTCAGCGATGTCCCATCATTGACTGGGGGCGGATCGTATCATGCGCTGAGCGATTGCCGAGGCAGCCCAGCCTATGGTGGGGGTCCATGTGGCTGACGAGACAAGGCGAGACAATTTGAAACTTAATAAAAATCCGAGAGTAGGTTGAATCTGGCCACACTACTCCTGCTATTATTGTCTTCTTCCTCTGAACTTCTACCTCCTGACCTTCCCTGCAGTATGAAAGCCTGCGTACGCCATTTTCTTCCTCAAGTCAGCTCTTCGTCTCTTCTAGACCTCTCTGTTTCTTCTTCTAGCAATGAGTTCCCACTCCTGGACCTCGGAGGACGATTCGGAGGATCGTTCTTCTTCTGAGAGACTTCGAGCTCCTCCTTCTCCTCCCCCTTCTCCTTCACCTCCTCTCGAGTGGTCCTCTGATTCAGAGGACCGCGTCCCTCTGGGTCGGCGATAGGTCGCTGGCGGGGCTCTATCGAGGAGATGCCGAACAGGGGCCAGCACCTCCTCGAGGGTGGGGGCGGAATCCCGGAAGGGACCGCCTCCACGGTAACAGGCCAGGATTTGGCGAACATCCGGGCCCGTTACCAAATCCCCGGGATGTCGGGCTCTTTCTTCTGACTCCCGATGATATAGTGATTTCTTCTCGACCCGGCCGAGTGGTCGTTTATGAAATGTCTCTGAGGGTGGGCCTCAGTCTACCCTTTCCTCCTTTTTTTATTAACCTCCTTGAATATTACTCCTTGACCCCGTCTCAACTGGTCCCGAACTCCCTTCAGACCGTTTGTGCTTTCATGGTCCTTTGCCATCACCTCCACATTACCCCCTGAATCTCCCTCTTTCGCTCTTTCTACATCCTTCGGGCTCAAAAGGGGTGGTGGCTGTTCCAGCCTCGACCCAGCCGAGTCCTCAAACTTCTTCTTCCTACTTCCGTCAAGGGATGGAAATCCCAATTTTTCTTTGTCAATCTGGACCAGGTCAAGCCCCGGTGGGGGGACCCTGACCTCTGAGGTAACATGAATTCCGTCGTCCTTCCTGAAGATAAAGAAGCGTTGGGGCGGTTGTTGACTACCGACATCCCTCGGCACAACCTGCTTCTAACAGAGGAGAACCTCCAGTCGGCGGGTCTCATCTCCCACCGTGGTGAGTAAGTCACCTCCATACTTAGTCAAGTAGTCTTCTTGTTTCGTTTGTTCGTTTTTTTTTTTTTTTTTTTTTGACTGACCCCAACTGATGTTGTGCAGCTATGAAGGTCTCGACCCGTAAACTCAAGAGGGCCGCCGCCAAGAGGAGGGCCCAGGAGGGGCCGAGCAAGGGGCAGTAAACACCGGCCTCGAAACGTCCAACGGTGCAGGTGCCCGAGCCGCCCGCACCGCAAGAACCTCCGGCCGCCCCGGAGATCGATCTGACGGCCGACACCCTGCCAGAAAGGGCAGTGGCCGAGGGGGCAACGGAGGAGCCGGCCACAGAGGAGCCAGCTATAGCAGAGGAGCCCCCTGCTCCCAGCGGACCAGCCCCCGCCGAGGCAACAAGGAGCTGGGGTGAGGGACCGTCAGGGGCAGCTAGTCCGCCCCCCGAGCGGACACCAACAAGCAGCCCTCCACACATCGAGTCCGAAACCGTCGAGGCTACTGGAGAAAATGGAGTCAGACCAAAACCACCTCGGGACTCCATTTTGAACGATGGGTGCTGGGCGGAGCGGCTTATCTCACCGGTCATCGTGCCCGAGGTCCAGGAAGAACTTAGCCATTTGAGGGCGGCTACATTCTTCCGAGAGTCCTACGCGGCCTTGGTCAAAGTGAGTAGTTTTGCAGCCCTTTGCCTTTAGATTTTTCTTCTCCTTTCTCCCTTTTTTCTTTCTTCTTCTTTTTTTTTTTTTTGCAGCTTGTGAACTCCCTGGCGGCTACAAGGGAGGTCATCCATGGCGGAAAGACCCTCCTACGGGAGGCCCGGGAGGCTGAAGAGGCTCGTGCTCGAGCCGAGGTGGCCGAGAGGGCCCTGGAGTCGGCCAGGGTTGCCCGGGCTGATGAGATAAAGGTAGCCGAGAGCCGGGCAAAGGCTGACGCCAACCGTTTGCGGGCGGCGCTCAACCAGCTGATGGAGGCCGAAGGCGCTGTCGTAGCAAGAGACTTGCACATTGCCGAATTGACCGCGGCCATTCAGGCGGCCGAGAATCGGATGGACGAGGCTGAGGAGAGGGCAAAGAAGGCCGAGGAGGAAGCGGGTCATGCCCAGGAGGCCGAGAGGGCAGCGGCAGTGTCTCTAGCTGCGAAGAAAGGGGCTCGGGCCGCTGAGGTGGAGGCGGCTGTCGAGGCCAGAGCCATAGAAGAGTTCAGGGCGTCCGGGCGCTATGAGGATGAGATAGCCGAAGCTTCGGTGGACGCATATCTCCGAGGGTTCCAGTGCGGAAAGGAAAAAGTCGCCCGAGACCTAAACCTCCCTCAGGTCCTTGAGGTTGAGCCAGAGCGTCTTTCCGAAGTTTCCTCATCTGACGACAAGCCCGCACCGACCGAACCGCGAGCTTTAAGTTGTACCCTTTTACTTTTTGCAAGTCCGACTTGGTCGGCATTTTGTAAACACTTCCAATTAATGAAGTAAGTTTTTCCTTCAATGAAAATTGCTTTATCCAACTGTAACCTCTACCCCATGTCCCTTGGTTGCTAAGTGGGACTCTTAGGGGCTTCGTCAACGCCGAGGAGCAACCTTTAATTCATTCCCGAATAACCCCGACTTAGCCATGTATGATCGGATCCTGGAGCCGAGGGAGATGGGCTTCTGGGGTTAAGGAAGCATCGGACTCGGAAGGTCAAGGCAGATCCGGGCTTCCGGAGACCGATGGAGCATCAGGCTAGGAGGGGCCGAGGTAAATTCGAGCTTCTAGGAGCCGATGGTACATCGCTCTGCCAGCGGTATACTGGGATTTATGCCTGGCTGGCCCAGGGCTTTCAGTGCCGAGCTGGCCTCGGGCTTTTGGTGCCGACCGGGGTCAGGCTTGTTGTTGAGAGTCGATGGTACATCGCTCTGCTAGTTGTACACTGAGCTTTGTGCCTGGCTAGCCCAGGGCTTTCAGTGCCGAGCTGGCCTCGGGCCTTTGGTGCCGACCGGGGTCGGGCTTGTTGTTGAGAGGCGATGGTACATCGCTCTGCCAGTGGTACACTGGGCTTTGTGCCTGGCTGGCCTAGGGCTTTCGGTGCCGAGCTGGCCTCGAGCTTTTGGTTCCGATCGGGGTTGGGCTTGTTGTTGAGAGCCGATGGTACATCGCTCTGCTAGTGGTACACTAGGCTTTGTGCCTGGCTGGCCCAGGGCTTTCGGTGCCGAGCTGGCCTCGGGCTTTTGGTACCGACCAGGGTCGGGCTTGTTATTGAGAGCCGATGGTACATTGCTCTGCTAGTGGTACACTAGGCTTTGTGCCTGGCTGGCCCAGGGCTTTCAGTGCCGAGCTGGCCTCGGGCTTTTGGTGCCGACCGGGGTCGGGCTTGTTGTTGAGAGGCGATGGTACATTGCTCTGCCAGTGGTACACTAGGCTTTGTGCCTGGCTGGCCCAAGGCTTTTGGTGCCGAGTTGGCCTCGAGCTTTGGTGCCGACCGGGGTCAAGCTTGTTGTTGAGAGCTGATAGTACATTGCTCTGCCAGTGGTACACTGGGCTTTGTGCCTGGTTGGCCCAGGGCTTCCGATGCCGAGCTGGCCTCGGGCTTTAGGTGCCGACCGGGGTCGGGCTTGTTATTGAAAGCCAATGGTACATCGCTCTGCCAGTGGTACACTGGGCTTTGTGCCTGGCTGGCCCAGGGCTTTCAGTGCCGAGCTGGCCTCGGGCCTTTGGTGCCGACCGGGGTCGGGCTTATTGTTGAGAGGCGATGGTACATCGCTCTGCCAATGGTACACTAGGCTTTGTGCCTGGCTGGCCCAGGGCTTTCGGTGCCGAGCTAGCCTCGGGCTTTTGGTGTCGACCGGGGTCGGGCTTGTTGTTGAGAGGCGATGGTACATCGCTTTGTCAGTGGTACACTGGGCTTTGTGCCTGGCTGGCCCAGGGCTTTCGGTTGAAAAACTGAGATACTAGAACTCAAGTTTAATAATATGAAATGAGGGGCGAAAGCCCAAAGGAATACAAGCATGGCATTTAATGTAAGAAGGAAATGCACTACTGATAATACCGACGAAGGTTGTCAGCGTTCCACGTCCGAGGGAGCGGCTTCCCATCCAGCTCTTCAATCTTGTATGCTCCGTGACGGAGTGCTTCGGTGATCCGGTAGGGCCCCTCCCAGTTCGGAGCTAGCTTGCCTCCCTCCGTTGGCTTTGAGACTTTGGCTCGTCGAAGGACCAGGTCTCCCTGCAGAAAAGTCTTGGGACGCACGCGGGTGTTGTAATACTTAGCAGTTTGCTGTTGGTAGACCGCCATCCGGAGTTGCGCTCGGTCTCGTACCTCCTCCACCAGGTCGAGGTTGGCTCGCAGCCGGTCCAGGTTGTCTTCCTCACTATATGACTCCATCCGAGGACTCGGGGAGCCTATCTCCACCGGGATGACAGCCTCGGACCCAAAAACCAGGCTGAACAGGGTCTCTTCGGTGGGGGCTCGTGGCGTTGTATGGTAGGCCCATAGCACACTGTGGAGCTCCTCCACCCACCGTCCCTTGCAATCATCCAGTCGAATTCTCAGTCCTTGGAGAATGATGCGATTGGTCACCTCGGCCGCTCCATTGGTTTGAGGTGTTCGACGGAAGTGAATCTCTGATGGATGCCGAGTTCGGCGCAGAATCCTCGGAAGGGTGCGTTGTCGAACTGCCGGCCGTTGTCGGTGACCAGAGTGTGTGGTAGCCCGAACCGACATATGATAGACTTCCAAAAGAAGGATCTCACCTTGCTCTTAGTGATCTTAGCAAGGGCTTTGGCCTCAATCCACTTGGTGAAGTGATCAATGGCTACCAGGAGGAACTTGCACTGCCCGGAGGCTGGAGGGAATGGTCCCAAGATGTCCATACCCCACTGAGCAAAGGGCCAAGGCGCCACCAGAGGGGTCAGCTAAGATGTTGGCTGCCATTGAATATTGGCGTGGTGCTGGCAGCTATCAAACTTCTTAACAAGCTTGGCCGCGTCCTCCCTCATGGTTAGCCAGTAGTACCCCTGTCGCAGGGCCTTGTAAGCTAGGGCTCTGCCCCCTAGATGACTCCCGCAGATACCCTCATGGATTTCCCGCAAAATGTAGTCAGCTTCGACTGGTCCGATGCACCTGAGGACCGGGTATGAAAATGATCTTCGATAAAGCTTTCCGTCCATCATCAGGAACTTCGGGACCTGCCGGCTGAGCAGTCTGGTCTCAGCAGGGTCCTCAGGGAGAGTGTCGTTGGTCAAATACCGGATGTAGGTGTCCATCCAGGAGGGCTCTTGCTCGACCAGCAGTGCTTCATCCGTAGCTTCAATGCTTGGGGTCTGCAAGTGCTCCACATACGTCCTTCCCAGGGTCCCGTCGACCGAGGTAGCCAATCGAGACAACGCGTCGGCCCTAGCATTCTCCGCCCGAGGGATATAACTGATGCGGAAGTAAGAGAACCGAGAGGCTCGGGATTGTACCTTGCTCAAGTAACAAGACATGGTCAGGTCTTTGGCTTCATACTCCCCAACAACCTGCTCGGAGACAAGTTAGGAGTCCGTGAAGGCCCTCAGACGCTCTGCACCGAGCTCCTTGGCCAGCTTCATCCCCGCCAACAGGGCTTCATACTCCACCTGGTTATTAGTGGATGGAAACAGAAACCGAAGGGCATACTCCACCACATCCCCCTCAGGACTCGCAAGGATGAGCCCGGCTCCGCTTCCCTAAGAATTTGCTGCTCCATCCACATGCAAGATCCAGTCTTCCTTTCCTGCTTCCTCTACTGAGGAGGATTCCATGCGCGCCTCCGGATGCAATACCTTCGAACACTTGTCGTCCCAAGCACACTCGACCAAGAAATCAGCTAACACTTGGGACTTCATGGCAGACCTTGGCCGGATAGATAAGTCAAACTCATTCAGCTTGATGGCCCATTTGGCTAGCCGACCGGAGGTGTCAGGACGAGACAAGATGGTCCGAAGAGGCTAGTTCGTGAGCACCACGATGGGATGAGCTTGGAAATAGGGTCGAAAGTGCTGAGCAGAGACCACCAGGGTAAAGATGATCTTCTCGGTCCTAGAATATCTGGTCTCGGCATCATGAAGCACCTTGCTGGTGTAGTAGACCGGCTTCTGCACTCCATCGACATCCATAGCACAAGCACAGAACTAACGGCCTCGGGGGAGGCTGCAAGATACAGAAAGAGCTCCTCATCGCCCCTCGGCTTGGACAATAGTGGGGGAGTGGATAAAAATTGCTTCAACTCCTCGAAGGCGTCCTGATACTCCTTTGTCCACTTGAAGCTGTTGACCTTGCGCAGCGCCTTAAAGAAGGGCAGGCACCTTTCTACCGATCTTGACATGAAGCGAACCAAGGCTGCCACCCTCCCAGTTAGGCATTGCACCTCCTTTTTATTAGCTGGGGGCCTCATATCCAAAATAGCCCGGATCTTGTTGGGATTGGCTTTGATCCCCCGCTGAGTTACCATAAAGCCCAAAAACTTACCCGCTGCAACCCCGAAGGCACACTTATGGGAGTTCAGCCTCATCCGGTACTGGCGCAGGTTGTTGAAGGTCTTCGTGAGATCGGCGACATGGTCGGCAGCGTGGGTGCTCTTGGTCAGCATATCGTCCACATACACCTCCATATTACGCCCGATCTGGTCCTCAAATACCTTATTCATCAGCCTCTGAAAGGTGGCCCCAGCATTCTTCAGCCCAAACGACATCACCTTATAGCAGTAAATCCCTTTTTTAGTAACAAAGGAGGTGGCCTCTTCATCAGCCGGGTCCATCCTTATCTAGTTGTATCCTGAGAATGCGTCCATGAAGCTAAGAGTTTCATGGCCGGACGTAGCGTCCACCAACTGGTTGATCCTAGGCAGCGGGAAGCTGTCCTTGGGACACGCCTTGTTAAGGTCGGTGAAGTCCATGCATATCCTCCAACTCCCACTGGCCTTGCAAATCATGAAGACATTTGCCAGCCAGTCGGGGTAGTGCACCTCACGAATATGACCGGCTGCCAACAACTTTCGCACCTCCTCATCTACGGCCTTCTGTCTGTCAGGGGCGAAGCTCCTCTTCTTCTGCCGAATGGGTCGGCACTCTGGCTTGACGTTGAGCTGGTGGGTGATCACTTCTTCCGGAATGTCTGGCATGTCGGACGCCGACCAGGCGAAGACATCGGCGTTGGCTCGCAAGAAAGGGAGGAGCTGGCTGCGGGCTTCCTCCGGGAATAGGGCTCTGATCTGGATTGTCTTTGCTGGGTCCTTCCCAAGAGGGAAGGCCAGCAGGCGCTCGGCCGGCTCTCCTCTTCTCTCCAGGTCCCGGGGGTCTAGCGCTTCTGGTGCAGGTGCAGGCATCACCCCCTATTAACTAAGGGCCATGTGGCAGCAAAGTGGGGGCGGGTTCTGCTCTCCCGCATCTCCCCGACTCCTTCACTGGTGGGAAACCTCACGAGGAGCCTCTTGGTGGATAGCATTATAGGTGAGGGGTATCCAGACCACCAGGAAGCTCATGAAGACTGTGCTTTGGCGCGGGGCCATGCTAGCCATGATAGGAAGAGTGATCTTACCCTCGATCTTCATAGAATCTCCAGTGAACCCCATCAGGGGCGTGGCAACAGGCCGAAGCAGGTCGGATGATAGGTTCATGCGAACAAAAGCATCATAACTCAAAACATCCACCGAGCTCCCACTATCAACCAAAATTCTTTTTACAGGATGTTTAGCGATCGTCATGGACACGACGACGCTATCATTTTTATTTACTACCCCCTCTAAGTCCCTTTTGAAAAAGGGATTACAGGATCTAACTCCCCCTCCCCTCTCGGCCTCTTGGGTGGGCCACCTGCCCCCCAGAAAATCATCGCCACCGTCTTCTCGGTTGGAGCATTGTCGATCATCGGTGGCGGAGGCACCGACGAACCAGGAGCATCTAGGTGGTTCTTTTGAATGAACTTCCCCAGGTGGCCACGCTGGATAAGATCCTCTATGGCCTTCTTTAGCTGGTGACAGTTGTCGGTGTCATGGTCGTGATCTCGATGGTAGCGATAGTACAAATTCTTGTTGCGGGGAATCTTTGGGTTCAGTGAAGGAGGGTGTGATAGGTACGACTCGCCCTCTATCTCCAGCAAGATATGGAAGATGGGAGCAAGCAGAGGGGTGTCAGGACCATCCCTTTGAGCAAGAACTCGAGGACAGTTGTCTGGTCGGCAGGGAGGCTCGGGCCTCCTGGGTCGTACTTCAGCGGGCTCAGGGCGAGTTGGCTTCTTGAGGACACTCCCGCTAGCCTCACGCCTAGAGGAATCAGCCTCGTCGGCGCGGATATACTTCTGGGCCTGGGTTAAGAGTTCGGCATAGGAGCCGGGCGGCTTCTTGTCGAGGGAGTATGCAAAGTGAGACGGGCGGAGCCCTCGCTTCAAGGCCAAAGTGGCCACTGAGTCCTCAAGATTGTAGACCTCCAGGGCTGCCTCCTTGAATCGAGCGACGTAGTCTCGCAGGGACTCGCCGCTTTCTACTGGACAGAGAAGAGGCTGTCAGCTAACCTTGGAATCTTCTGGAAGGTATCAAAATGGGCCAAGAAGGCCCTTTCCAGTTAACGAAAAGAATCAATACTCCGCAGCGGCAGGCGAGACTACCAGGCTCGGGCAGCTTTCTTCAGGGTGGCAGGGAAGGCGATGCACATGAGCGAATCAGTCGCCCCCTGGGCCTGCATAAGAACCTTATAACTTTCTCGGTGGTCCAGGGGATCCGTGGTCCCATCATATGGATCCAGCTAAGGGAGACGAAACCGGGTGGAGATGAGCTCTTCCATGATACGGCGGGACAGCGGAGGTCGGCTGTCATAGTTCGCCTCTGGTAGGTGAGTGATCCAACGGCTCAGTTCCTCTAACCGCTGGTTGTACTCGTTGAGTCGGTGCTCGGCTCGACGGGCCATCCTGCCATTGAAGGACCCCTCCCCCGAGGACTCTAAGGATGGGAAAGAGTGACAGCGATGTTGACGAGGGCGCTCCGCCTTCCTCTCGTGCCGCTGCCTGGGAGAAACATTGGCATGACGAGAAGGCGACCGGGGTCTCTTGGAGGCTCCCCGATGGAGGGGCTTGGGCAAAGCATGGCGGTGGCGAGCTTCTGGGACCAGCGATCTCCTCCAAAAGGAATGCTGGCTGGGTTGCACCACCCCTGGAACCAATGGGAATGGCTCCGGCTGCCGCACGGCCGCCTGCTGGTACTGTAGACCTTGAACCACCACTGCTAAGGACTGGACTTGCGTGGCTAGGGCGGCAAGCCGGTCTTCCTGGAGCTGCGACGGAAGAGGCGCGGAGACGTCGATTGGGGGAGCGGAAGGTCCAGCCGCCTGAGGACGCAGCGGTGCAGGGACACTGGTTGGGGGAGCTGAGGGGCCAACTGCCAGCGGATCAGCTCCTTGACGCTGCCCCCCAGCGCAGTTGGTGGAGACTCCTCTCGCACGGGTCGTCACCATGGCTCAAGAGCTCGGGGAGAGAGAGGTTGTAGATCGCTGGTTCGAAATCTTTCTCTTACCTCCCCCCTTCCTGGCGCGCCAACCTGTTGACGCCGAGTCACTTTCTTCAGACGCCAAGGAAACGGATGTTCTCCTCGCTGGTCTCCTGCAAGAAAAGTCTCTGAAGACCGGATGCTTCTGTGGGGACCCTCCGACGCTCAAGTTAGTCACCCGGGAACAGACGAGAACTAACTAGCTGAAAGAAGCTAGAAAGTTGGGGTTTAGCTACTGGAAAGAGGCTAGAAAACCCGAGTTCTGGGATCCTTACTTACCGCGAGAGTGTGCACTTTTATACCTTGTTTGAAGATCCACCTTTTCGTTCTAGAAGATTGCTGATTTTGAGACACCTCGTCCAATAACGGACAAAAAGGTGAGCCGGATAGTGACGGGTCGTACCGTCATCGTGCGTGTCGGAGGTGTCCTGCGTTACCTGCCAGTATGGCTTCACAGGTGTCTGGCAGCTGTAGTTGTGCTTGGTGCGTGCCATTATAGGATGTGACCGCGCGTAGTTGCAAGCGGGTGGTGAATCGTATACTGTAACGGAGTATAGTCATGCACAGTCGCAGACGTGGGATGGACCATACGCCGTTATGAGGTATGGCCATACGCTGCTACGGATGCGTGGTGAACCACGTGGGCATGCCAGGTGGCTCGAGGCTATAGGTTGCTGGGCTCAAGGGTCAGACCACGTACTGAGCACTGTTCATAGAGTCCGAGGCCGAGGGGGTCTCAGAGGTTGAGATACTGTTCATGCAATCCAAGGCCGTGAGGGTTTCGAAGGTTGAGATACTGTTCATGCAGTCTGAGGCCGTGAGGGTCTGGAGGTTGAGATACTGTTCATGTAGTCCGAGGTCGTGGGGGTCTCAGAGGTTGAGATACTGTTCATGCAGTCCGAGGCGTGGGGGTCTCGGAGGTTGAGATATTGTTCATGTTGTCCGAGGCCGTGGGGTTCTCGGAGGTTGAGATACTGTTCATGCAGTCCGAGGCCATGGGGGCCTCGGGACCACGATGGTCGAAGTTGACCCGATGCAAGGTGAAGCTGGAAAGTTGAATGACATTTTGGAGATGAGGAGTGAGTCGAGTCTGGTGCCTGGCGAGGCCGATGCTGATGTCCGAGGCCGAGGGGGTCTCCGTCAGGTGCTGCCACTGTTTATTCTGACGGTGCTGGATCAGCCATATCAGAATCAAACCTTTTCTTTTTATAGGATGGTAGGAAATTTGATTTTGTTATGGCTGCCTGTGTCTCTTTTCTACTTCTTGGGATCCATTCTATCAAGACTGAATGAGTACTAATATAATGCAAAACTGTTCAGTTGAGATGGGTTGCCATATGCTAACCCATATTCACAATGTTTCGTGGACTGAATATCTTCAAGACTCATTATTCCTCATCCCATAAGATATTTGGATGATCCAAAACAATCTGGACTAGTGTGGTCCCCCCACCTCTGAAAAAAACAAAATATCTTACCGGTGGCTTGTTGGGATACGTATTATACTCTCTATCTCTATCCCCCTATGGACTCTCTCTCAGTTTGCTCATTTTACCAATTGTATGCCAAGGGTTTTGCAGCACTGGAATGAAAAGAAGGCATGCTGTACGTAACAAAACTTATTAAACTACCCTACGCACAAACGATCTATTCATGTAATCAATATATGCTTGCTGCATTAAGGTAGTGTTTGATAGAAAAAATATTATCCATGGATAAATGTACGAGATGGAGTTTGTCTCCTGGCTATCCCATTGATCATATCAAATGCAAAAAGGTAAATCTATAGGATAACTTTTTTCACTCTTATTTGAAAGGATAACAAGCTATTCCTACATTTTTTAGGGAATAAATTGAGGGGATATCTCATGGTTAACCATGGTTAACCATGAATTATCCCTTTGGTTAACTTTATTTCCAGCTATCCATTGTAGTTATGGCTTTTGGGAATAAGAGGGGATATCCCCTCTTATCCTCTATTTCAAATACTATCTAAAGAATGGTGCAACAAAACTTTTTCAAAGAAAAATAAGAAAGCTTGAGGTGAATCTTTATGCCTCAAGGTGATCATCCCATTGAAGTAGGTGATATCAAAGTAAGTTTTCATGGCTCGTTGTTTCATTCTTTGAACTACAATTACATAATCAAGCCCAAACTATGAATTTGTGTTTCCAAGCAGTTCGGTATTGTTTCATACTTTACAGGCTCATCGAATATATATTGCTTGGTTTAAATTACAATGGACGCATATGAGGAGTAAGTTCAAGGAAATCAATGGGCTAATCATTCACCTAGCCAGATTGAGGGCAGAGGAACGTGTAAGATTCTATGAACCTAACAATGGAATAGATCCATCTCAACAAGGAAAAAAAAGGGGTATAGATCAATGGGGTAATGCGTTTAAACAACAATTAATGTGTTGGTTAATGCTGACAATGTTGAAAATTTTAGTATATTTCAATATTCAAAAATTTCTTTCCAATTCAATATCCAAAAGTTTTTCTCCAAAAGCTTTTCCTTCTTTAGTCATGAAACCACTCTTTTGGTCCTACATGAAAAACATAACAAATCTTACTCTTACTTATATATGTGTTACTCTTGTTTGGTTGAATGGTTGTGAGAAAGCTCACGCACGCGCTAGTCGGGCCAAGCCAAGCCCAATGCAAATTGATGAAGCCAATTTTAAAAACCTATTAATCAGGCGTGTCGCCCGTGTTCATCATATGTAGAGGGTGTAAATCCCGTCCGTTGGCTCTCAGTCTTTCTATTTCTTTGACCCAATTTGCAAATCCCGACCTTTGGACTGATTCATCATTACGGTGGATTGATTCATTGCCTTCAATTGATGTTTGCTTCTTTATAAATACTCAAAGTAATGTCGATGATTATTCATTCAAATTTTATGCTTTCTATCCTTATCCAGAGATCATTCCTTCATCCTTATCCAGAGATTCATTTATTTGCTTCCGTTCTTATTTAAAAAGAAAGAAATCATCTCGGTTGTTCATCCTCTTCTGACATTGATGTGTGCATGTCTGTTAGAAGACTCGCTGTTGTTGTATCCTGAAGGGTAATCGTGCTCTGATTTTCTGCACCGAGTTATTATTTTTAAGAGACGCGAATCTATTCTTAAGAACAGTGTCGTGCATGCCACAGCCTGGATATTATCTTTCCTTATCCTTATCCAATAATTCGTTCTCTATTGAACAATATAAGCATATGCAATGTGGTAACGGAGGGCTAAGTTCACGCATACAGTTAGGCCAGTGAGGGTTTTGCATGCGAGTAGTAGAGAGAAAATGTTGAGCTGGATTCATGTTCAAATAAAAAGTTTGTTCATAAACACAACGCAAGCTATTTTTTCCTATAATTATTAGTCATTCTTCTAGTATTCTGTTGCCATTCATGTGCAACGTCATATAAAATGGCTTACATTTTTAAGCCGGCAGTGAAATTTCTTCTATTTAAAACCAGGCATGAGGCTCCATTCGGCAAAACATTCGGACAGCCTAAAAGCAGTTTTGAAAAGATAAAATAATTTTTAATATTTTTTAGAATTTTGATGGAAATTTTAAAAATATTTTTAAAATAAAGTAAAAGTTGTTAAAGGCTCAACTTGCTCTTTGAGAAAGTTATTTTTATTGCATTTGAAAATCATATAAGTTCGATAATATACTAAAATATTATTATAATATAATAAATACTGCATGAAAACTATTATTATAATAGTAATTATATAGTGCAAGATTAGATAATATAGTAATATTATAATATTATATAAATAGCATATTGATGTAATATTATTGTATTATGTTATGTTAATATCATATATTATTATATAATATATCATAATATTGTAACATTATTTTACTAGATAATAAATACCATATTTTTAATGGTATATTACAATATAACTATTAAATGATAGTAAAGTATTATATTATAATATGATATTATTAAATTACAATATTGTTATAATAATTTGTAAATTAAGAATATTTTATTTGTAATTTTTGTTTGTATAAATGTTAGATAGTTGAAAATATTATGTCTCTTACTATTTCTCATTCTATACATGATTTTCTTAAAAAAATTTGGATTACTTAAAATATTAAAGTCTCATGTCTCTTTTGAAATGTAATTGTGAAAGAGTAAGCAGTTTTTTATACAAGCTTTATTATTAAAAGAATTATTACCAAAAATTTTATTGTTGATAGCTTTGCCAGCTTAAAAGAATAAGGTTGTGTAAACTACTGTCATAATGGTTAGGAGTGTGTAAGGTAGGATCGTCAAATTAAAGATGAATTTGAAACTAAACTGATTTAAATCAGAATTTAAAAACAAAATCATTCCTATGATTTATAAAAATCGCATCAAGAAATTTAGTATTAAAACAAGCTATAGAAAGACAACAATTCAAATTATTTGTTCAACTAATTATCTCATAAATCATAAACCTTATTTTAAATTTTATTATATCTATTTTAAATATGTATAGAATTTTCAGTTTGGAGTCATTTTTTAAAATTGAAATCGCACTAATTTTTTGTTTGTAAGATTTTAAATTCAAACTGAATTGATTTAAAAAATAATTTAAATCAATTGAAGTGGCTGATTCTGTCCAAATTTGTAGTTTGTTGGTCTATTTAAGATAGAGAAATATTAATTTTATGTTATATAACTTAATTTTTGCCTCTTAAATAACGTAATTTTATGAGAAGCTGGTATTATGCATATGAAACCTTCATGGAGGGTTTCGTTTGAGAATCTTCTTATTTATATACTGCAAAACTGAAATAACTTAATAAAAAAACCCAATCACTCAATTTTATATCACATATATAAATAATTAAATAATTTTAAATATTATTAAAATATAACAATAAAATGTTAGTCCAAAAAATATCATATTGAGTCATTTTCGTAATGATAAGAGTTTTATTTTATTTAAATTTATTTTTTAAAACATCATAACTGAACTCTATTTTTTAGTTTTTAATTTCAAATCATTTAAATTGTTTGAAATTTATAAATATTTTATATATATATATATATATATATAATTTATTTTATCATATTTTAATTTAAAATTAATATTTTAAAAATAAAATTTAAAATAAAAAATTATATATATATATATATATTTGTATTTATCAATTGATGCATCAGCCGAACATCCTCTGTCACCCTTTACGTGAGCCGTCCACGGATTCTTTACCCGAGCTGTCTGCTGGACAAACCACTCATTCTCTTGCGCGCTGCAAAAGCATAAAAAATATTTCTGGTTCTTCTCATGTTCATTCATTATTATATTTTTTGGTTTTATCAAACCTATAATTTCCCTCATAATTTATACCCATTTAAAGATGTGTTTAAAATAGAGAATAAGAAAATGTTTTTTAATTAATTTTTTTTATTTTTAAGGTAGTGTTTGAAATAGAGAATAAGAGGGGATATCCCTCTTATTCCCAAAAGCCATAACTATAAGGGATAGCTGGGAATAAAGTTAATCAAAGGGAGGTTAACCATGGGTTATCCCCTCAATGTATTTCCTAAAAAATGCAGGAATAGCTGGTTATCCCTCCAAACAAGAGTAAAAAAAAAGTTATCCTATGGATTTACCTTTTTGCATTTGATATGATCAATGGGATAGCCAAGGGATTTTTCTAGGACTAGCCAAGGGATAAACTCTATCCCGTACACTTATCCATGGATAATATTTTTTCTATCAAATACTAAAAGTCATAATTTGGAAGGATAGTAGGAAATAAAGTTAATTAGAGGGGATAACATCATGTTATCTCCTGAACTTATTTTATAGGGATAGCTGGTTATTCTCCTAGCTGTTCCTTAGGCAATGTTTGATTCCAAAAATACTATTTCAAGATAAATGTATGGGATAATGTTTTTCAGGGGATATCCCTAGCCCTGATTATCCCATGAAAGATATCAAATGTAAAATAATTTTTTGGGGATAACTTTTTGTTATCCGTCTTGTTATATTTGATTGGAAGGATAATGAGAGAGTATCCCCAAAAATTTTTTTTCTAAACCCCAAACTACCCCCAACAAATTTGTGTTGAGAGAGGGTGAGGGAGAGGATTCCCATATCTAGATTACGAACCAAACAGAAACATATTCTCGATCGGACGGTTCTCCTTCGACCTCCGGCCCTTCTTCTTCTCCTACTTGTTCTAGAACCAGCCGAACGAAGGGCCAGCGTCCTTCTCGTCCCTGTCGTGTAACCGGCTGTCGGTCCTTCCCTTCTCTTCTCTCCCTATTCTGAACTGGGCAAACTCAAGCAGCTTCACTGGCATGGCAGGAGTGGCCAAGGCGGATCTATCACCGGCCTTACGCTCGACGAGGTCGATGAGGCGATCATTGCCGAGTTGGTCGGCGAGGGTGTCAGGCTTCCAAGAGGAGGGCCAGAGGGCGAGGAGGAAGGGCGGAGTTTGATAAAATTCGTCGGAGTCTTCTTCTCACTGATCCGGAGCGGAGCCCACCTCCGCATCCAAATTCCATCCAATCCAATTTCCATCTCTGTTTTCCTCCATGGGATCCCTCTGCAAAGCCTCCAGCGCAGCGCCGGTGTAGTGCAGCCTTTACCTCTTCAGGCTGAGCTCCTCGTCCGCCGATGCCATGTCATCCAAACCGGCAATGAACATGAACCGCTAGATCTCCATCCTCCGCTGCCCACAGCAGGGGAGCTTAGCTCACAGGTAGTGTCGGTCGATTTGATGCTGCCAAGTCACCTGTGATGAGCGCTGGGCATGGTGAGATCTTCGGGGGCCTCCAAGGAGGTGGAAAGGTCGTCTTCTTCCTTCGAAAACCTACAAGAAGTCCCGAGCCGATAGTTCCAGCGAGGACCCTCTGACGCTCAAGTCAGTGAGCTTGTAGAATAGGAATGTGTTGTGTGTGGGTCTTTTCTTTTTTATTTTTGAGAGAAGAAGAGAGATCCCCTGCCCTGAGCTGGGGTCCTCTTTTTATACCTGTCTAGGGGGTTCCCTTTTTTCTCGTTCTGTTGGAACCGTCGAATCTTCCTTGTTAGGATGAGCTTCCGCGAACGACAAGTAGGTGAGTCGTTGCTGAATGGACGCCGTGTATATCGGCAACTGCGGGGCGCGCTAGTATTTGCCCGTAATTGGTGGTCGGTGATCGAGATATGCAGTAATGATGCCTCAAATCTCGGGGTTCAATACTTGAGGTGGGCTATAGTGTACTTGGGAAAATAAGGCACCAAGTCAAAGTCGGAACCGGGGCCGGAGGCCGGAGCTAGATTCCGAAGCCGGAGGCCGGAGCCGGAGGATGGGGCCGGAACCAGAGGCTGGAGCCAAAGGCCGGAGCTGGAGGCCGAAGTCGGATGCCGGAGCCGATGCTAGAGGCTGGAGCCGAGCCGAGCTGGAGGCCAGAGCTGGAGGCCCGGAGGCCGGATGCCGGAGCCGATGCTGGAGGTCGGAGCCGAAGGCCAGAGCTGGAGGGAGCTAGAGGCCGGAGCCGGATGCCGAGCCGACGCTGGAGGCCGGAGCCAAAGGCTGGAGCTGGAGGCCGGAGCCGGATGCCGAAGCCGATGCTGGAGGCCGGAGCCAAAGGCCGGAGCTGGAGGCCAGAGCCGGATGCCGGAGCCGATGCTGGAGGCCGGAGCTGGATGCCGGAGCCGATGCTGGAGGCCGGAGCCAAAGGCTGGAGCTGGAGGCGGAGCCAAAGGCCG
Organism: Calamus simplicifolius; assembly: GCA_900491605.1. Lineage (NCBI taxonomy): Eukaryota > Viridiplantae > Streptophyta > Magnoliopsida > Arecales > Arecaceae > Calamus > Calamus simplicifolius. The sequence continues at coordinate 40,605 of UESW01004735.1, read as the reverse complement.
GAGCTGGAGCTGGAGGCCACAGCCGGATGCCGGAGCTGACGCCAGAGCCAAAGGCCGGAGCTGGAGGCCAGAGCCGGAGCCAGAGGCTGGAGTTGAGGGCTAGAGCCAGAGGCCGGTACCGGATGGCGGGGCGAGAGTTTCCAACATCCCAAAAATGAGTTATCACATCATTTAATTCCAGGAATTGCACAGGGCATTATGATGCTACCCAGAGGAGGTGATCAGCCACATCAGATGCCCCCCACCCCTAAGATGGACGGGCGTTAAGTTGCCAGCGAAAGGGGTATTAATATCCACCAACGGCTGATCTCTGTACCATTATTTGTCCGTTCAGGCTGTTGGGATTGGGGAAGATTTTCCTCGGGCGAGAAGTTGTAAAAAGGTGAGCGTCATCATTACGGTAATGTCACTGCCACCTCTTTATTGGCGGTTTTTTTGCGTTTCTCGCGCTGAGGGGCTGCCGAAGCGGTTTCCAATGGATAGTGGACACCTGGCCAGATCGGACAACCGCGGGATGATTTGAAATGGGGTTATAAAAGGAAAAGATCGTCCTTATCCTTCAATATTCACCCTTTCTCACGTTGCAACCTCCTACCTTAAATCCGCAAGCATCCGTTTATCTCCTGTTTCCGTTCCCCCCGTGCTCCTCCTTCAATCCCGGTTCGAGCTTTTCAGGTTAGTTCCCATGGCTTCTTCACCCTCTTGCTCTATTTTTGATTCTGGGGATCGTTCCCCTGTTCCTTCTCAACCTTCTGCTTCCTCACCGACTCAGTGACCACTTCATCTTCTGACCATTCTTCCTTAGAACGGCGGCGAACGACCGAACATCCCGTAGTTGGGAACCGTCTGGCCGTTGGACGGCCCCCCCCAGTGCCGTTCGACCATCGCCAATCCCTCTAGCACTATCAAGGAGTCCCTCGAATGGACTACCTCCACTATGTCTGCTCAAGATATAGTGAACCTCGGAGCCAAGTACAATTTTCCTCCTAATCTACGTTTGTCCTACCCCACTCCTAATGACAGGGTAACCTCTTCCCGTCCCGGAAGGGTTGCCTTGTACGGAGCTTTCTTTAAGGCGGGACTTTGATTACCATTCACCCTTTTATCCTCAACCTTCTAGATAGATATTCTTTAACACCCTCCCAGTTAGTCCCTAACTCCATCCGAACCATCATGGCTTTATGACTCTTTGTCACCTGCAAGGTATAGAAGTTAGCATCTCCTTATTTCGTAGTTTCTATATCCTCCGCAAGCAAGCGGGTTGGTGGCCCTTTACCCCTAGACCCACTAGGATCCTCAGATTGTATCTTTCCACCTCTATCAAAGGATGGAAAGAAAAATTCTTTTTTGCCAATGTCGAGGGGGTGAGTGGACACTGGGGAACACCAAATACCGATGCCAATAGGGATTTTTCTATCCTCCTGAGGGACCGAATGGCATTTGGGCAGCTTCTGACTGCCGATATCCCTCGATGCAATCAGCTTCTGACCGAAGAAAACCTCTATCTCGCCGGCCTTATTCCATCCAGTGGTGAGCACTTGATATCTCACCTCTTTCCTCTCTTCTTTCTTCTTTTTTTTTTGTTTTGACTCCCTTCCTTCTTATTTTTTTGATATAGGAATGGCACCGTCGCTTCGTGAGATTAGGCAAGCTGTTACGAGGAAGCGAAAAGCAAAAGGGGATGGGGCCCTTGCCGAGAGGAGGGCCATCGCCAAAATTACCAGAAGGGCCGGTGCTGAAAGGGCCGACGTGGGAGGGCCGAGGTCGTGGAGCCCTCGCAGGCGCGAGGCGCAGAAGCCCAAGCCGATGAGGCCGTAAGGAATGAAGCGGTAAGGGCCGAGGCAGTGAGGAATTGGGGCGGAGCGAGGCGGGAGGAAAGGATTCGCCCTTACCAGCACCAGCTCCCCCTCCCATTATTCTGCTCGATCCCTCTCTGGAGCGAGTTGTTAAAGCACCGTCACCCCCGCCCGAAGCCATCGAAGCGGAGCCAGCCCATTCAGCTACAAAGCCGACTCCCAAAGCCGCCTTACCTCCCAAAGGGACGACAACCGAGGTGCCCCCACCAGTAGAGGTGCCGGAGGGAGCAGAATCGGGGGCGGAGTCCTCACGTGCGGCTCCCAAGTCAGCAGAGGGGAGTGGCATCGTTCCTTCCTTCCAGTCGATTCTGGCGCACTATAGTCGCTGGGCTGAGCGAACACTGGACCAGGCATCCGTGCCTGAGCTGCAGGGATTTCTCCGACATCAAGGGAGGGCCACATTCTTCCGAGAGGCGTCCGTGGCACATCTCTGGGTAAGCTTTGTTCTATTCTCAATTTTTTATTCTCTTTTTTTTAGACTGTCTTCTTCGTCTAACCTAGACATTCTTCCAGGCGTTGAATTCCATGACTGCCATGAGGGACCTTTGGGCCCAGGCCGATGCCGCTCTCGATCAATCGTTGGAGGAGATGCAAGCACTCCGGGCTAGGGCAGAGAGGGCAGAAATGGCTCTGGAGGATACCCGAGCAGAGATGGCTCGGGTGCTTAGGGGCGAAGTCGAAGCCATCCAGCTAAAAGCCGAGAAGGCGAAAGAGGCGCTGAAAATTGCCCAGCGTCAGGTGGTCAACGAGCTGGATAATGCTCAGGTGGCCGAAGAAAAACAAAGGATGGCAGAGGAAAAATTAGGGGTGACGGAGTTGGAAGTGTACAGGCGGCCAACGAGCTGGATAATGCTCAGGTGGCCGAAGAAAAACAAAGGATGGCAGAGGAAAAATTAGGGGTGGCGGAGTTGGAAGTGTACATGTTGAAGAACCGATTACACTCGCCACCATTGAAATAGGTGTGGCCGAAGAGAGGGCTGAGAATGCAGAGGAGATCGCCCGCCAGTTTGATGCCAAGATTGCAGATTTGAAGGTGGCGGTGATCGAAGCCAAAAGAAGACCGCTGAGGCTGAGAAGAAGATCGCGGAGGCCGAGAAGAAGGTTGTGGAGGCCGAGCAGAAAGCCTCCGAGGCAGAGAAGAGAGCCACTAAGTCCGTAGAAGACTTCAGGAAGTCTAGTGCCTTTAGCAGGGAATTGGCCGAATCGATGGCATTTGCATACGAAGGCGGCTTCCAGGATTGCAAGGAGAAGATCCAAAAGCTCTACGGCCTCGAGGGGATCAAGGGGTTGGAGCCAGACGAATTCCCCGAGGATGACAACTTAGCTCCGAGTGATCCCTAGTCTCTTTCACTTTCATTGTATTGCATCAAGTCCGATTTAAATCAGCAACTTTGTAAATTTTGGCTATTAATGAATCCCTTGATCCGTAATGCTTATGTCTTGGATCATAGTCGAGTCTTCTGGTGTATGAGTTGACGCGAACCAAAAACCTATGGCCGAAGAACTACAACACGATTCTTTGTCCAGTGACATGGTTAGAAAATCAATTAGTTGCTGACACGAAGGTCAAACAATTGCTAGTGTAGGACCACACTCGTGCCGACGCGGAACGCTAAATGCCAACACAAGGTTGAGTAGAAAGCCGACATGGAGCCAGGCTTAGAGTGCCGACGCGGAGCCGGGCTTAAGGTGCCTACGCGGAGCCGGGCTTTAAGTGCGACGCGGAGCCGGGCTTTGAATGCCGACGCAAAGCGGGCTTCGAGTGCCGACGCAGAGTCGGGCTTTAAGGTGCCGATGCGGAGCCGGGCTTTGAATGCCGATGCGAAGCCGGGCTTTGAATGCCGATGCAGAGCCGGGCTTTGAATGCCGACGCGGAGCCGGGCTTTGAGTGCCGACGTGGAGCCGGGCTTTGAGTGCCGACGCGAAGCCGAGCTTTGAATGCCGATGCGGAGCCGGGCTTTGAGTGCCGACATAGAACCGGGCTTTGAATGCGACGCGGAGCCGGGCTTTCAGGTGTCGACACAGAGCCAGGCTTTAACTGCCGATGCGAAGCCGAGCTTTGAATGCCGACGCGAAGCCAGGCTTTAAGGTGCCGACATGGAGCGGGCTTTGAGTGTCGATGCAGAGCCGGGCTTTAAGGTGCCGACGTGAAGCCGGGCTTTAAGTGCCGACGTGGAGCTGGGCTTTGAATGCCGATGCGGAGCCAGGCTTTGAGGTGCCGATGCGGAGCCGAGCTTTAAGTGCCGACATGGAGCCGGGCTTTGAATGCCGATGCAGAGCGGGCTTTAAGGTGCCGATGCGGAGCCGAGCTTTGAGTGCCGACGCGGAGCCGGGCTTTAAGTGCCGATGCGGAGCCGGGCTTTGAATGCCGACGCGGAGCCAGGCTTTAAGGTGCCGACGCGGAGCCGGGCTTTAAGGTACGACATGGAGCCGGGCTTTGAGTGCCGACGCGAGCCGGGCTTTGAATGCCGACGCGGAGCCGGCTTTAAGTGCCGATGCGGAGCCGGGCTTTAAGTGCCGATGCGGAGCCGGGCTTTAAATGCCGACGCGGAGCCAGGCTTTGAGTGCCGACGTGGAGCCGGGCTTTGAGTGCCGACACAGAGCCGGACTTTGAATACCGACGCGGAGCTGGGCTTTGAATGCCAACGTGGAGCGGGCTTTGAGTGCCGACGCAGAGCGGGCTTCGAATGCCGATGCGGAGCCAGGCTTTGAGTGCCAACGTGTAGCCGGGCTTTGAATGCCGACGCAGAGCCGAGCTTTAAGGTGCCGATGCGGAGCCGGGCTTTAAGTGCCAACGCGGAGCCGAGCTTTGAATGCCGATGCAGAGCCGGGCTTTGAATGTCAACGCGGAGCCAGGCTTTGAGTGCCAATGCAAAGCCGAGCTTTGAATGCCGACGTGGAGCCGGGCTTTCAGGTGCTCTATATAAGCTCTTCCCAACATCCCGTCGGCTGAGGTGGCAAGATGGGATAATGCATCTGCTCTAGCATTTCCCCTCGAGGAATGTCGCTAACATTGAAATAGGTTAAGAGAGAAGCTTGCAACTGCACCATGCTCAAGTAGCGGACATGATAGGATCCCGCGCTTCATACTCTCCTGTGATTTGGCCAGTGACCAGCTGGGAGTCAGTGAATGCTCTAAGGCGCTTCACCCTGAGCTCTCGGGCTAATCTTATTCCAGACAGTAGGGCTTCATACTCCGCTTGATTATTGGTGGCTGGAAAGAGAAAACGGAGTGTGCACTCGGTTACAACTCCGTCCAAGTTAGCCAGGATGATGCCCGCTCCGCTCCCTTGAGAATTTGATGCCCCGTCCACATGAAGGATCCATTCATCCTCTCTGGCTCCAGAGTCGCGGGGTTTGCAAGGGCCTCTTCGGGTTGCTCCTCGCCCTAGGTGCATTCGATCAAGAAATCTACCAGGACCTGGGATTTCATAGCTGACCGGAGACGAAAAGATAGATCAAATTCCCCCAACTTGAGTGCCCACTTCGCCAACCAGCCCGAAGTGTCCGGGCGAGCAAGAATTGCCTTGAGAGGTTGGTCCATGACCACTACGATCGGATGAGTTTGAAAATATGGTCGGAGGCGCTGGGCAGACACGATCAACGCAAAGATAATCTTCTCGATCTTTGAGTGCCTGGTCTCCGCATCGTGGAGCTCCTTGCTAGTGTAATACACCGGCTTTTGTGTGCCGTTGGTGTCCATGCAGACCAGCATGGAACTGACGGCTTCGGAAGAAGCCGCGAGGTATAGAAGGAGTTCTTCTCCACCCGTTGGCTTGGACAGTAGTGGCAGGGTGGATAGGAATTCTTTCAGCCCCTCGAAGGCCCTTTGACACTCTTTCATCCACTCGAATCCATTGACCCTGCGGAGCGCCTTGAAGAAAGGCAAACACCTCTCAGCGGACTTGGACAGAAAACGGCTCAAGGCCACCACCCTTTCCATCAGGCGCTGCACTTCCTTTTTGTTAGTGGGAGACCTCATGTCCAAGATGGCTTGAACTTTATCAGGGTTTACCTCGATTCCTCGTCGTGTTACCATGAAACCCAAGAACTTTCTGGCTGTCACCCCAAAGGCGCATTTGCGTGGGTTCAACCTCATCTGGTATCGACAAAGGTTATCGAAGGTCTCCATTAGGTCGGCGATATGGCTGGTGGCGTGGATATTTTTTGTCAGCATGTCGTCCACATACACCTCCATGTTGCGTCCTATCTGGTCTTCGAAGACTTTGTTCATTAGCCTTTGGTAAGTGGCCCCCGCATTCTTTAGCCCGAATGGCATTACCTTGTAGCAGTACAACCCCTTCTCAGTTATGAAGGAGGTAGCTTCCCAATCCATCGGGTTCATCCTGATTTGATTGTACCCGGAGAAGGCATCCATAAAACTAAGGGTCTCATGGCCGGATGTAGCGTCCACCAGTTGATCGATCCGAGGCAATGGGAAGCTATCCTTGGGCATGCTTTGTTGAGGTGGTGAAGTCTACGCACATCTCCAGCTCCTATTAGTCTTACGGACCATCACAACGTTGGCCAACCACTCGGGGTAGTGAACTTTCCGAATGTGGCCTGCAGCCACCAGCTTACGGACTTCCTCATCGATTGCTTTCTGTCTGTTCGGAGTGAATCTCCTTTTCTTCTGTCGGATCGGCCGGTACTCTGGCTTGAGGTTGAGTCGATGGGTGATCATCTCCTCAGGAACACCTGGCATGTCTGATGATGATCATGCAAAGATGTCAGCATTGGCACACAGGAAGGTGAGGAGCCGATCGTGCGCCTCTTCCGGAAGCACGCTCCAACCTGGACGGTCCTCGTCGGGTCCTCTCCTAAGGGGAAGGTCAGGAGGTGCTCGGCTGGCTCTTCTCTCCTTCCCAATTCTCGGGGGTCAAGTGGCTCAGAGGCTACTGTCGACGCTGCCTCCAGTGGACTGGGAGATAAGTGGCAGCAAAGCGGTGGTGGGCTTTGCTCTCCCCTCATTTCTCCGACCCCCTTATCGGTGGGAAACCTCACCAGCAATCTCTTGGTGGAGATGACGGCGTCCAGTAAATTCAAGCCCGGCCTTCCCAGGATAGCATTGTAAGCCAACGGACCCGGACCACCAAGAACTTATGATTACCGTACTTTGGCGTGGAGGAGTCCCAACCATGACAGGGAGGGTGATCTCCCCTTCGATGCTCACAGAATCTCTAGTAAAGCCCATCAAAGGCGTGGCGACGGGTCGAAGGGAGGAGTTTGATAGGTTCATCCGAACAAAAGCCTCGTAGCTCAAAATATCCACAGAACTTCCACTATCCACTAAAATTCTTTTTACAGGATGTTTGGCTATGGTCATGGACATGACGACGCCGTCGTCATGCTTATTGTTGGCCCAGATGGCAACCCAAGAGGGGGGGTGAATTGGGTTCTTAAAAATTTAAGACTTTTTTGAAATGTTTTAAATAAATTTACTCAAGATGTGCAAGTGAGAGAAATTAACTTAAGCAATGCACAAACAGAAATATAAGAGAGATAGAGTGAGAGACAAATAAGCACGGCAAACACAAGGTTTTATAGTGGTTCGGCGCAACCAGCACCTACGTCCACTCCCAAGATTCACTTGGGTCCACACTATAATCTCCCTAGATTACAGCCGAGTTGTTTTACAAGCTCACAACTCAAACTTGTTGTTTTTCCGGGATCACAATGAACCCAGCCGGTTTTACACGGGCTTACCAGCACAAAAACCAACTCGTTGTTTTAACGGGGTCACAACGAACCCAAACGTAAGCTATCCCAAGCTTACAACGAGGTACAACTACCTCCACTGATTCAATCCACTTTGAATCAGTACCCAAGAAAATAAATTAGAGTTTTAAATACAAACAGCTCCTCTAGAGCAGAATAATCAAAATAAAGCTTAGGTTTAGAAAAGCCTGATAAAATGAGCTTGATTGCAGGCTTGGGTAGTTTGCTTCTCTTCTCCAACTCCTTTGAAGTGTGGAAATAGGCCTCAGCACAGATTCTCCTAGCTTTGGGGCTTTTGGATGTTGGTTGAAGCTTTCTTCTTTTCTTTCTAGGTTGGAAGATCTTGATTTGCTCTTGGTGCTTTGGGATCTCCTCTTGAACTTTTTGTAGATTGAAGCTCAGGAGCACACGAATTTCTCTCTTTGATTTCACTCATTTTGAATCTCTTTCTTGACTCAAATGATTTTTCCAAATGAAGCTCTATTTTTCCCTCTTTTTGAAAGATATTCTTTTTCTCTTTTTGATATCTCTATTAATTATTTGATTTGAAAAGAGCTCCTCTATTTATAGATTCTGCAAGAATATAGCCGTTAGAGACAAAGAAAAATAGCCGTTATCAAAAACTAACCGTTGGAGCTGAGTTGGCATCCGTAAAAATTTCGCCCAGATTTGCTGGAGTCGACTCATGCTTTTCCGAGTCGGCTCGAGCTCATCTTACCAAAAATAGAAAAGTTTATAAAGGTTAGGGTCGACTCACCAAAAGTAAAGTATCGACTCCTGAAGTCGGAAGTCGACTCATGAAACGTTGGGGTCGACTCACGAATGCTCAGAAAAACACTCTTCTGGTGTTGAGCGGAGTCGACTCGCACAGTCAAGGAGTCGGCTCGACAGAATCAGGAGTCGACTCGACAATTTCATGGTCGACTCGAGACAGATGCACATTTCTGTACACTGAGCGGAGTCAACTCTGAAACTCATGAGTCGGCTCCGGAACGTATCAAAATCAGAAACTTTTCTGATTGACATTAAAATCGTTCCCGATCATTTTAATTCATTGTTTGACTTGAATTCAATAAAATTGACTTAAGAATTGTTGGCCCAGATGGCAACCCAAGAGGGGGGGGTGAATTTGGTTCTTAAAAATTTAAGACTTTTTAAATTTAAAAGATTAGCAAGATGTGCAAGTGAAAATTAACTAAAAGCAATGCACAAGCAAATAAAGAGAGATAGAGAAGAGAAAATTAGCACGGCAAACACAAGATAATTTTATAGTGGTTCGGTGCAACCAACACCTACGTCCACTCCCAAGATTCACTTGGGTCCACACTATAATCTCTCTAGATTACAGCCGAGTTGTTTTCCAAGCTCACAACTCAAACTTGTTGTTTTTCCGGGTCACAACGAACCCAGCTGGTTTTACTCGGGCTTACCAGCACAAAACCCTACACGTTGTTTTTCAGGGCTCACAACTAACCCAACACAAGCACTCCGGCTTAACGAGGTATACCAACCTCCACTGATTCAATCCACTGATTGAATCAAACAACAAAATATAAGTTTAACAATAAATGCTCCCCTTGAGCAAATATACAAATAAAGAATAAAAGGTTAGAAAAGCCTGATATTGCAGATGGTTGGCTTTGGCTTTCTTCCTTCTTCTCTTCAACTCCTCTTGAAGTGTTGAATCACGCCTCAGCAAGATTCTTGACCGTTGAAGACTTTGGAGTTGAGATGAAGCTTTTTCTCCTTTTGAAAATCCTTCGATTTGACCTTTGAAAAGCTTTGGATTTTCTTTTGACTTTTGTGGATTGAAGAGGAGCAGACGAACTTCTCTTGGATTTCACTCCTTTTGAATCACTCTCTTTGAGCTAAAGATTTTTCCAATAAGCTCTGTTTTTCCCTCTTTTTGAAAGATATTCTTTTCTCTTTTTTGATTTTCTTCTTTGATTTGAAAAGAGCTCCTCTATTTATAGAATCTGCAAAAATATATCCGTTAGAGACAAGGAAAAATAGCCGTTATTCAAAAATCTTACCGTTGGGGCTGATGTGTCATCGTAAAAATCGCGCCCAGATTTGCGGAGTCGACTCGAGCTTTTGGGAGTCGGCTCGAGGTCTTACCAAAATAGAAATTTTTAAATTAGGGGTCGACTCGAAAAAAAGTGTCGGCTCCTGAAAGTCGGGAGTCGACTCGTCTCGAGAAGTGCTCAAAAAACATCTTCTGTTGTCTGAGCGGAGTCGGCTCGCACAGACAGGAGTCGGCTCGAGAATCAGGGGTCGACTCTTGAAAGGGTCGACTCGAGAAATCACATTGGGGAGTCGACTCGGAAACTCTTGAGTCGGCTCGGGAACGATACAAAAATCAGAAAAATTTCTGATTGACTTTAAAATGTCCCAATTAAATTTTAATATAAATTTGACTTGAATACAATAAAATGACATTTAACATGGATTCAAGAACTTTCCAAAATCATTGAATATGAATTAAATTTCTTTTGAAAGTTTAATATTGACTTAAATTTTTTCAAAATAGATTAAAGAACTTTAACATTCTCATTGATTGTTCAAAATAAATTTTTGCTCATTTAATAAACTCATTTCTTTAATAAACTCAATGGCTTTTGGAAATCATCAAAATCAAAAGTTGGGGCAATTATGTTTCAATAATTTCTCAACAATCTCCCCCTTTTTGATGATGACAAAAACATTGAGTATATGTTCATGATTGATTAGTGAATTAATTTTGTTTTCATAGTTTTAGGCTCCCCCTCAATGAGGTAGCTCCCCCTATGAAACTTAATTAAAACATTTTTATCTCATTGTTTGATCAAATTAACAATCATAAAACTATAAAATTCTCCCCCTTTTTTGTAATCAACAAAAAGGTTAGAGAAGCATTCATTTCAATTTCATTTTCATAATTGGTAAAATAGAGAATTCATTTCATTAAAAGTCTAATACATCAAATGTTCTACATTGATTTCAAAATGAAAGCATAAAAAAACTTCAGTACAAACAATCTAATAACTCAAAAATGAGTTCTTACAATTCTAGTTAAATGATCTACAATTTTCATTCCTTCAGATTGAATTTTACATAGTCTTTGAGTTTTTCATCAACAAAGTGCAAGCACTTGAATTTTGTCTTGAAGCTCTGCGTTGCTTGATAAGTCTCTCCATCTCCGCAATATCCTTAAGTTCTTCAAAATATTTTTGAGATCACCACTTAAGGAACCGAAGAAGAGCTGAGAGTAGACTCAATCGAATACGATCATAAGAATAAAGTGTCTCTCTCAAATTCAAACTTATTCTCAAATTCAGTTTTAAGTTTTTCAGATTGATCATCAATAGACTTTGAGTTGCATAAGTTGTTGATCTGAAAACTAGCAGAAGATGAAGCTGACAAGATGGAACAGGGGCTGGAGCAGGGCAGAAATCAAAGGGCTCGGAGGTGCAGGTGAAGGATGTCTAACAGGGTCCTGCAGCCTCAGCATCTAGCTCTTCCTCTGTCACTCCTTTCCTTTCCCATTTTCCATTCTTTTTGATAAACCCATCTATGAATAGTGGCCAAGTATAAAAATCAGTGTGTCTTAATTCTTCTTGGCTCATTATCAGAAATCACACCCTTGGCTCGAAAAATCTAGTAAATCATGCCATAGGGCAGACTGATTTCTTTTCCCTCCACATCTGCTATATACCAATATCATCCTGGGAAGATTGATAGGTTTGCCAGTCACAATGGCATCCATTACAAAATATCTCTTCAGAAACATAGTCAAATCTGCCGTCTTGGGAAAAGAATCCTACTGCAGATATTGTGAAAATCTAATTCTAAGGCAGTTGATTAGCAAAACTTCTTCAAATCCCAATCCCGTTCAATAATCTTAGCGGGGCGGTCTTCAGAAGCAAAGGTGGAGGTGCCAGACAAGGGTAATCCAAAGTCTAGAAGATCTCAGTAACTTATGCCTCTCACTTGCTAACAAGGCCATGTCTCCTCTAGACAAATTCTTGTAAAATTCTTTACCAAAGAGGGATAGGTCGGGCAATCAAGGAACAAATTTTCTCAAATCCCATCTCAATAACTGTCTCCCAACAACCCTCATTTCAAATAATTCAAAATCCACCTTCCTCCCGTGGTTATAATCCTATCCGCTAAGATCTACCTGGGAGAAGTGGCAGCAGGGAGCAGGAGTAGAAGCAGAGAAGTGGAATCCGAGCTTGGAGAAGGCTCACGCACGGGACGTTTCTTCACGGCCGCTTCCTCTTGACGCCGGCCCGCCGAGCTGCTCCTCGTTTTAGGTGCCATTGATGATTGGAGGTGATAATCAGGGATTTTTGGAAGTTTGGAAGGTTTGGAAGATTTGGAGAGTATTTTGAAAGGGGTCGAATGAAATGACGGCGAGTCGACTCTGCCCTAGAAATCAATGGGACCACTCGAGTCGGCTCGCGCAAAAGTCGACTCACAGCACAGAAAATCCGACGAGTCGACTCGCTCAGAGGAGGGGTCGACTCCGAGAGTTTCAGCAGAAACTCGAGTCGACTCCGATACGCTCGAGTCGGCTCCGAGACCATTTCAGAAAAAACATGAAATTTCTGAAATGTGTCCGGAAATGATCATAAAAATTGATAAATAATCATTGGATATGAGAATCAATTGATATGAATTCTAGATAAGATTTCCTTAAGATTAAGGATTTGAAAGAATCTTAGATAAATTTCCTTAGGTTTCAAATTATTCAAAAGGATTACAAATTCCTAACTCTCCTCTAAGATAACAAATCTTTCTTCATTTAAAGGTTTAGTGAATATGTCAGCTAATTGTTCTTCAGTGTTTACATAATCTAAACAAATTTCATCATTAGCTACATGTTCCCTTATAAAATGATATCTAATTTCTATGTGTTTTGTTCTTGAGTGTTGAATTGGATTTTTAGTTAAATTGATTGCGCTAGTGTTATCACATCTTATGGGTGTCTTATTAAGTGTGATACCATAGTCTTCAAGTTGTCGCTTAATCCATAGGATTTGCGCACAGCAACTTCCAGCTGCTACATATTCAGCTTCAGTAGTTGATAATGCAACTGAATTTTGCTTTTTGCTAAACCATGTGATTAAGTTACTACCTAAGAATTGGCATGCACCACTTGTGCTTTTTCTATCAATTTACATCCAGCATAATCAGAATCTGAATATGCAATTAGGTTTAATGTGGAGTCTCTAGAATACCATAAACCTACATTTTTTGTTCCATTTAGATATCTTAAAATTCTTTTAACAGCTATTAAATGTGATTCTTTAGGTTCAGATTGAAATCTAGCACATAAACATACTGCAAACATATATCTGGTCTACTTGCTGTTAAATAAAGAAGGGATCCGATTATACCTCGATAATACTTTTGATCAACCTTCTTACCTTCTTCATCTTTGTCCAGCTTGCATGAAGGACTCATTGGTGTTCCGAGGGGTTTCATTGTTTCCATACCAAACTTTTTGAGTAGTTCTCTTGTGTATTTGGTTTGGTTGATAAAGATTCCCTCTTGCATTGTTTGATCTGGAGTCCAAGGAAGAAGTTGAGTTCTCCCATCATGCTCATCTCGAATTCTCCCTGCATCAACTTTGCAAATTCTTGACAAAGAGAATCGTTAGTAGCACCAAAAATAATGTCATCTACGTATATTTGTACTACAAGTAAATCTTTACTTTTTCTTTTCAAAAACAAAGTTTTATCAACATTTCCTCTTGTAAAATCATTTTCTATTAAGAATTTACTTAACCTATCATACCAAGCTCTAGGTGCTTGTTTCAAACCATATAAAGCTTTGTGCAATTTAAAAACGTGATTTGAAAACTCGTGATCTTCAAAACCTGGTGGTTGTTCTACATAAACTTCTTCATTAATAAATCCATTTAAAAATGCGCTTTTTACATCCATTTGAAATAAGTTAATGTTCATATGACATGCAAATGCAAGTAATAGCCTAATGGCTTCTAATCTAGCTACAGGTGCAAAGGTTTCATCAAAATCAATACCTTCTTCTTGATTATATCCTTTAGCAACCAATCTAGCTTTGTTTCTAATTACTATGCCATTTTCATCTAGTTTATTTCTAAAAATCCATTTTGATCCTATTACTGAATGGTTTTTAGGTCTTTCAACTAAGTCCAAACATTATTTCTTGTAAATTGATTTAGTTCTTCTTGCATAGCTAACATCCAATTATTATCTTTTTCAGCTTCTTCTATAGTTTTAGGTTCAATTTGTGATACAAATGCAAGATGATTACTAATATTTCTCATGTATGATCTAGTCCTTATTCCTTGAGATGGATCGCCTATAATCAATTCCTTAGGATGACTATGAGCATATCTCCAGTCTCTTGGAAGATCTACATCATTATGATCAATATTGACATCATCGTCCTTATGTGAATCATCATCTTTAGCTCTTGTTCATGATCAGAAGATACTTCAATATTAAGTTTTTCAAGATCTTTTTCAATTATGTTTGTATCTTCCTCATCATCAATCTTTTCAGATCCAGTTGCTAAAGATTCATCAAAAACTACATGAATGGATTCTTCAACTACTAAGGTTTTCTTGTTAAAGATTCTATATGCCTTACTAGTTGTTGAATAACCTAGAAAAATTCCTTCATCAGATTTAGCATCAAATTTTCCTAAGTTGTTTTTACCATTATTATGAATGAAACATTTACATCCAAATGCATGAAAGTATTTTATATTTGGTTTTCTTTCATTCCATAATTCATAAGGTGTTTTCTTTAATATTGGTCTTATTAAAGCTCTGTTTAAGATGTAACATGCTGTGTTAATTGCTTCCGCCCAAAATACTTTGGTAAGTTGCTTTCACATAGCATGGTACGGGCCATGTCTTCTAGAGTCCTATTTTTCTTTCAACTACACCATTTTGTTGTGGAGTCCTAGGGGCTGAAAAATTATGATTAATTCCATTTCAGTGCAGAAATTTTCAAATAAGTGATTTTCAAATTCTGTTCCATGATCACTTCTTAGAGATACTATAGTAGTGTTTTTCTCATTTGTGACTTTCTTGAAGAATTTCAGGAACATCGAGAAAGTCTCATCTTTGTGAGCTAAAAACATTACCCAAGTATATCTAGAATAATCATCTACAATCACTAGACCATATTTCTTTCCTCCTAGACTTGTGGTTCTAGTTGGTCCAAAAGGTCCATGTGAAGTAGCTCTAGTCCCCTAGAAGTTGAAACAATTTTTAGATTTAAAGAACTTCTAGTTTGTTTTCCAAATTGACATGCATCACATATTTTATTTTTCAAAATCTAATTTAGGTAATCCTTTAACTAAATCCATTTTAATTAGTTTTGAAATAAGGTGTGTGCTTGCATGACCTAATCTACGATGCCACAACCAACTAATTTCATTTATGTTAGCATTGTCAGCAATTAGGCAATGATCACTCAAAGATAATTTTTCTAGTCAACTAAGTAAACATTGCCATGTCTATAACCAGTAAATACAATGCTATCATCAATAGAATTAGTTACAGTGCATAAGAAGATTTAAATGAAACATTAAAGTTTTTATCACATAATTGACTTATGCTAATTAGATTATGCTTCAAACCATTAACATAAAGTACATTATCAATAAATATAGATGGAGTTATGCGAACTTTACCAAGGCCCATAATTTGACCTTTACCGTTATCGCCAAACGTCACAACTCCACCTTTCTTTTCTTCTAGGGTGATGAATTCTCTTTGTCACCCGTCATATGTCTTGAGCAGCCACTATCAAGGTACCACTTTTTCTTTGATCTTTTGGCTACAAGACATTCCTGCAATATCATCAAACTTTATGCTTAGGTACCCAAGCTTTCTTGGGTCCTTCATGGTTAGCAGCAATAAAAATTGTTCCTTTCGGAACCCATATTTTCTTAGCTTTAATATTTAACTTGTTGTTATTATTAATGTTTTGCATTCAAAGGATTTGTGACCTTTTTCATTACATTTAAAACAAGTTATATTACTTTGGTTGGCTTTTACAAAAATATTCTTTAGTGATTTTTGTTTTCTTAATGTGTTATACCCTAAACCAGCTTTGTCAAAAACAGCTTTTTGACTATCTAGAATCATGTTAAGTTTAGTTGAGCTTAAGTAAATTTCTCAACAATGTCTTTATATTTTTTAACATCTTTCTTAAGAAATCATTTTCATTAGAGATTGATTCTTTTTCTTTAATTAGATTTTTCATTTTCAGATTTTACAAATCAATCTTTCATTCTTTTCATTAAGAAGTTTCTTTTTATTTTAATCTTTAACTACAAGCTAATTCATTTCTCTTTAACTAAATTTAAGTTTTCAGTTTTCAAAATTTATATTTCTTTTTCAAAATTTAAAATCAATCATAAGTTCATTGAAAGCTTCAAACATTTCATCAAATGTAAATTCATCATCGGGGGTTTCGGAACTTACCTCGTCGTTGTCGTCCGTTGGCCATGAAGCAAATATTTGCAACTTCTTTTTGTTCTTCTTCTTCGGAAGAAGATTCTTCACTGTCAGTCCATGTTGCCATGTATGCCTTTCTTCTTTTTCTTGTAGGCCTTTTTCAAGTAAAGGACAATCATATCTAAAATGCCCTGGCTTTTTACACTCATAACATACTAAGGGCTCTTTCTCTTTGTCCTTTTCCTTTTTCTTTCCTTTTCTTTTCTCCTTCCATTTTTGCTCCAAATTTCTTTTTGTGGAAGGGCCTCCTTTTCCTCATAAATCTTCTGAATTTCTTGGCCAAGGAGCAGTTTCTCATCATCATCATCACTATCATCACTGCTGCTCTCTTCCTTTTCTGCAGCCTTTGAGGGCAATGGTTTTCTTCTTTTTGTTTCCTCCTCAACATGCTGCCTCATTGTCAATTCGTGGGTCATGAGAGATCCTAGAAGCTCCTCTAAGGGTAGGTGTTGAGGTCTTTGGCTTCTTGGATTGCTGTGACTTTTGCTTCCCACGATCTTGGCAATGACCTGAGTATTTTGCGAACAAGATCAGCATTAGTATAAACTTTTCCAAGACTTTTCAAACCATTCACAATATCGGTGAATCTAGTGAACATGCATGTGATGGTTTCAGTTTGTTCCATTGTAAACAATTCATATTTATGAACCAAAATATTTATCTTTGATTCTTTTACTTGGTTTGTTCCTTCATGTGTAATTTCCAACCTATCCCATATTTCTTTAGCGGAATTACAAGTAGAGATGCGGTTGAATTCATTTGAATCTAAGGAACAATATAAGATATTAATGGCTTTGGCATTAAGTTGAGCCATTCTCCTATCATTATCATTCCAATCCCTTTCGGGCTTTGGAACAATAGTGCCATCAATAAGGTGTGTGGGTGTACTAGGTCCATTTAATATAACACCCCAAAGCTCATAATCAGAAGCTTGAATGAATATCCTCATTCTAGCTTTCCAATAAGAATAGTTTGAGCCATTAAAAAGTGGAGGTCTATTCGTAGAATGACCTTCAGCAAAACTTGAACCACTTTGTGTTGCCATAAGGACCTTTAGCTCTTGATCGTGAGATCAAACTCTAAATGAGCACTTGCTCTGATACCAATTGTTGGCCCAGATGGCAACCCAAGAGGGGGGGGGTGAATTGGGTTCTTAAAAATTTAAGACTTTTAAATTTAAAAATTTGAGATGTGCAAGTGAGGAAATTAACTAATAAGCAAAGCACAAACACAAAATAAAGAGATAGAGAAGAGACAAATTAGCACGGCAAACACAAGTTTTATAGTGGTTCGGTGCAACCACACCTACGTCCACTCCCAAGATTCACTTGGGTCCACACTATAATCTCTAGATTACAGCCGAGTTGTTTTCCAAGCTCACAACTCAAACTTGTTGTTTTTCCGGGATCACAACGAACCCAGCCGGTTTTACACGGGCTTACCAGCACAAAACCCTACACGTTGTTTTTCACGGGCTCACAACTAACCCAACACAAGCTATCCTAGCTTACGAGGTAACAACCTCCACTGATTCAATCCACTGATTGAATCAGAAACAACAAATAAAGTTTAAATTAAAGCTCCCCTTGAGCAGATATACAAATAAAAATAGGTTAGAAAAGCCTGATAAAAGCAGATGGAGCTGGCTTGGCTTCTTCTTCCTCTTCAACTCCTCTTGAAGTGTTGAATCAGGCCTCAGCAAGATTCTTGACCGTTTGAGCTTTGGAGTTGAGATGAAGCTTTTTCTTTTTCTTGAATGTTGAAAATCCTTGATTTGATCTTGAAAAGCTTTGGATTTTCTTTTGACTTTTGTGGATTGAGATCTGGAGCACGAATCTCCTCTTTGATTTCACTCCTTTTGAATCACTCTCTTGACTAAAGATTTTTCCAATAAGCTCTGTTTTTCCCTCTTTTGAAAGATTTCTTTTCTCTCTTTTTGATTTCTTTTTGATTTGAAAAGAGCTCCTCTATTTATAGATTCTGCAAAAATATATCCGTTAGAGACAAGAAAAATAGCCGTTATCAAAAATCTAACCGTTGGAGCTGAGTGTCATCCGTAAAAATTCGCCCAGATTTGCTGGAGTCGACTCATGCTTTTCCCGAGTCGGCTCGAGCTCGTCTTACCAAAATAGAAATTTTATAAAGGTTAGGGGTCGACTCACCAAAAGTAAAGTGTCGACTCCTGAAAGTCGGGAGTCGACTCGTGAAAGGCTTGGGGTCGACTCGCGAAGTGCTCAGAAAAACACTCTTCTGGTGTCTGAGCGGAGTCGACTCGCACAGTCAGGAGTCGGCTCGACAGAATCAGGGGTCGACTCGACAAATTTCGTGGGTCGACTCGACACAGATGCACATTTCTGTACACTGAGCGGAGTCGACTCTGAAACTCAGGAGTCGGCTCCGGAACGTATCAAA
This sequence comes from Calamus simplicifolius, assembly GCA_900491605.1. Classification (NCBI taxonomy): domain Eukaryota; kingdom Viridiplantae; phylum Streptophyta; class Magnoliopsida; order Arecales; family Arecaceae; genus Calamus; species Calamus simplicifolius. Next base: position 22,116 of record UESW01004735.1, on the reverse strand, counting down.
AATCAGAAACTTTTCTGATTGACATTAAAATCGTTCCAGATTCATTTTAATTCATTGTTTTGACTTGAATCAATAAAATTGACATTAAGAATTGATTCAAGAACTATTCCAAAAACTCATTGAATAAAACATGAATTATAAATTTCTTTTGAAAGTTTAAACATTGAGCTTAAAGTTACTTTCAAAATTGATTAAAGTCAAACTTTAACATTCTCATTGATTGTTCAAAATAAATTTGTTGCTCATTTAAATAAACTCATTATATCTTTTAATGAACTCAATGGCTTTTAGTAANAAAATTGATTAAAGTCAACTTTAACATTCTCATTCAGTGTTCAAAATAAATTTATTGCTCATTTAAATAAACTCATTATATCTTTTAATGAACTCAATGGCTTTTAGTAATCATCAAAATCAAAAGGATTGGGTCATATAATTTTTCAATAATCTCCAACAAGTCCTATTTTTCCTTTCAACTACACCATTTTGTTGTGGGGTCCTAGGTGCAGAAAAATTATGATTAATACCATTTTCATTGCAAAAACTTTCAAATAAGTGATTTTCAAATTCTGTTCCATGATCACTTCTTAGAGACACTATGGTAGGTTTTTCTCATTTGTTACTTCTTGAAGAATTTCATGAATATCGAGAAAGTCTCATCTTTGTGAGCTAAAAACATTACCCAAGTGAATCTAGAGTAATCATCTACTATCACAAGACCATATTTCTTTCCTCCTAGACTTGTGGTTCTAGTTGGTCCAAAAGATCCATGTGAAGTAGCTCTAATGGCCTAGAAGTTGAAACAATATTTTTAGATTTAAAAGAACTTCTTGTTTATTTTCCAAACTGACATGCATCACATATTTGTTATTTTCAAAATCTAATTTAGTAGACCTTTTACTAAATCCATTCTAAGTAGTTTTGAAATAAGGTGTGTGCTTGCGTAACCTAATCTTCGATGCCACAACCAACCAATCTCATTCATATTAGCATTATTAGCAACTAGCAATGGTTATTAGTAGGCAATTTGTCTAAATCAATCATGTATACATTGTCATTTCTATTTCCAATAAAAACAATGCTATTACAATGGGATTAGCTACAGCATAAAAAGATAGATAGTTTAAAACCTTTTAATTGATTTATACTAATTAAGTTATGCTTTAAACCATCAACATAAAGTACATTTTCAATAAATGTGGAGGGAGTTATTTGAATGTTACCAACCCCAAGATTTGGCCTTTATCATTTTCGCCAAATGTAACTACTCCTCCTTTCTTTTCTTCAAGGGTGATGAATCTTCTTTGTCACCCGTCATATGTCTTGAGCAACCACTATCAAGATACCACTTTCTCTTTGATCTCTTGGCCACAAGACATTCCTGCAATAAAATCAGACTTTATGTTTAGGTACCCAAGCTTTCTTGGGTCCTTCATGGTTAGTAGCAACAAATAATGTTCCTTTTGGAACCCATATTTTCTTTCCTTTAATATTCAGGTTTTTACTAGGTTTTAGAATTTTACATTCATAAGATTTATGTCCTGATTGATTACATTTAAAGCATGTAAAATTACTTTGGCCAGCTCTTACAAAAATATTTTTAAGTGATTTTTGTTTCTTAAAGTGTTGTATCCTAATCCGGCTTATCAAAAACTGCTTTTTGACTATTAATAACATGTCTAATTTAATTGAGCTTAATGTAAACTTATCAACTATGTTTTTATATTTTCAACCTCATTCTTTAGTTTATCTTTTTCATTAGAGATTGACTCCTTTTCATTCATTAAAGTTTCATTTTCAGATTTAAGTTTCTTAATTTCATTGTTAAGATTTTTCTTTTCTTGAATGAAAGTTAAGTTTTTATTTTTCAAATTTTTGTATTTCTTTTTCAAAACTTGAAATCACCAACAAGTTCATTAAAAGCATCAAAGAGTTCATCAAAGGCAAACTCATCGCAAGGGTTGTCGGAACTTACCTCATCATTGTCGTCCGCCATGAAACATACGTTTGCGACTTCCTTTTGTCTTCTTCTTCGGAAGAAGATTCCTCGCGTCACTCCATGTCGCCACATAAGCCTTCTTTTTCTTTTTGTAGGCTTCTTCAATTTTGGACTTCATTTCTAAAATGCCCCGGTTTATTACATTCATAGCAAGTCAAGGGGTCTTTCTCCTTTTCTTTGTCCTTGTCCTTATTTTATCCTTTTCTCCTTCCCACTTAGCTCCAAATTTTTTCTTGTGGAAGGGTTTCTTTCTCCTCATAAATTTCTTAAATTTTTTGGCTAAGAGAGCAGTCTCATCATCATCATCATCATCATCGCTGCTGCTCTCTTCATCTTTTGAAGCTTTGAGGGCAATCATTTCTTCTTCTTTGTGTCCTCCTCAACATGCTGCCTCATAGTCAGCTCATGGGTCATAAGAGATCCTAGAAGCTCCTCTAAGGGTAAAGTGTTGATGTCCTTAGCTTCTTAGATTGTAGTCATTTTTGCTTCCCATCATCTGGTAATGACCTAAGAATTTTTTGAACAAGTTCGGAGTTAGTATATGTCTTACCAAGACTTTTCAAACCATTAACAATATCTGTAAATCTAGTGTACATGCATGCAATGGTTTCAGATTGTTCCATGCTAAACAATTCATATTTGTGAACAAGAATATTAATTTTGGATTCTTTCACTTGGTTGGTACCCTCATGGTAACCTCTAATCTATCCCAAATCTCCTTTATGGAATTACAAGTGGAGATTCTATTAATTCATTAGCGTCTAATGAGCAATATAATACATTCATGGCTTTAGCGTTAAGCTGTGCCATCTTCCTATCATTATCATTCCAGTCCCTTTCGGGCTTAGGAACAATAGTGCCATCAATAACATGTGTGGGTGTACTAGGTCCATTAATTATAACACCCCAAAGCTCATAATTAGAAGCTTGAATGAATATCCTCATTCTAGCTTTCCAATAAGAATAATTTGAGCCATTAAAAAGTGGAGGTCTATTCGTAGAATACCTTCGGCAAATGATCCAACTTGTGTTGCCATTTGAAACTTTAGCTCTTGATCGTGTGATCAAAATCTAATGAGCACTAGCTCTGATACCAATATTGGCCCAGATGACAACCCAAGAGGGGGGGGTAAATTGGGTTCTTTTAAAAAATTAGCCTTTTTTAAAATAGTTTGCTTGAGATTAATGAAGGTAAATGCAAAGTAACTATAAAGTGCAGTGAATAAAATAGAGATAGAGGTAGAGTCAATAGAACACGGCAAATACAAAAGATTTTATAGTGGTTCGGTGTATCCAACACCTACGTCCACTCCCAAGATTCACTTGGGTCCACACTATAATCAACCTGATTACAGCAGAGTTGTTTTACAAGCTCACAACTCAAACTTGTTATTTTCCGGGCGCACAACGAACCCGACTGGTTTTCAAGGGCTCACCAGCACAAAAACCCTAACACAAGCTTAACCAAGCTTGAACCGAGGTAAGACTACCTCCACTAGTTCAATCCCCCAGATTGAACTAGATACAAACAAATGAAATATGTTTTCAAATACAAAGCTCCTTAATGAGCAGATAATCAAATAATATAACAAGTTTAGAAAAGCCTGATTTGTAGAAGGTTGGCTTTTGAGCTTTTCTTCTTCTTCTTTTCTTTCTCTCTCCTTGCTAGGTTGAATCAAGCCTCAGCTCCGATTCTTCACAGTTGAAGCAGTTGAGAAGAGTTGAAAAGCAAGTAGCTGAACTTCTTTCTCCAAGTTGGAAAATCCACAAAAACTTGATTTGAATGCCTTGGATTCCTCTTGAGCTTTTGGAGTGGAGTGGATTTGAGCTAGAAGGTTTTCCTCTTGAGATTCAGGCTCTCTCTTTTTCGGATTTTTAAAATGGGATTTATCTATTTCCGATTTTCTCACTTTTTCTGTTCTCTTTTCTGTTCTTCTTTTTTGAATGATAGTCTTCCCTTTTTAGATTTCTTTCAAGCCATTTTTGGAAGAAACTATCCATTGGAGTGTACCTTGTAGCAAAATATATCCGTTAGAAATAAGGTAAAATAGAATATTACCGTTAGAGCTGATCTCGCAATTTGATTTTTCGTTCTAGGTGGGTTGGAGTCGACTCTAACTTTTTTTGGAGTCGGCTCTAGCTCGAAGCATTTCAAAATGATATTTCTGGAGTCGTCTCTGACTTTTCTGGGTCGACAAAAAACTTTTCTGGAGTCGACTCTAACTACCCGGAGTCGACTCTAGGTCGGGGTCAGAAAAATCGACGTTCTGCTTCTTCTTGAGAGTCGACTCTAACAGTCTCGGAGTCGACTCTAACTTCCGTGCCAGTTCCGGAGTCGGCTCTGTGATTCCCGGAGTTGACTCTAATGTCGCAATCTTACCTAGACACTAGATTCGATCCAGAACACAATGTTACTCCTGATTTGATCATTCAATAGACTTATAATCTGAAACACTAAATCAAAATCATTAGAGCCTCCAATAGTTATACTCAAATAGTTTTGTTAGTCATCAAAATCATCAGTTGGGTCAACACCGACGCTGGGCAACTTCCAGTGCATACTCGGTCTTCTCGGCTCTCAGCCGGGTGGTATCAACTTCGCTCTTTAGGGTGGCCCGGGTATCCTCCAAAGCCATTTCCGCCTTTTCTGCCCGGGCTTGGAGTGATAACATCTCCTCCCGCGCCTGGTCGATAGCGGTATCACTCAGGGTCCAAAGATTCTTCATGGCGATCAGGGAGTTCAATGCCTAAAGGGAATGTCGATAGTAAAAAGCAAAGTAAAATAAATGAAACAAGAGAAAAAATGATAATGGAGTAGAGGCTCACCCAAAGATGTGCCACAGACGCCTCGCGGAAGAAGGTGGCTCTCTTTTGATGCCGAAGAAACTCTTGCACCTCCACCACAGATGCTTCATCTAAGGCCCGCTCGGCCCAACGGCTGTGGTTAGCCAACAGTGATTGGAAGGAAGCGTCGACGCCCCTCCTTTCCCTTGGTATGGGGTCCGCGGAGGTGGATCCCGTCTCTGACTCTGCTACACCTGGCCCCTGGACTGGTGAAGGCGCTTCGGTTGTTGTCCCTACGGGAGGAAGGGTAGCTGTGGGAGTCAGCCCTATTGATGCAGGAACTTGCTCCGTCTCCACAGCCTCGAGCAAGGGTGACGGCACTTTTGCGACCTGCTCAGGGGGATCGAGCAGGATGACAGGAGGAGCTGGAGCTGAAGATCTCCCTTCCATTTGGCTCCGCCCTACACTCTCGCCAGCCCCGGTCTTTACCGTATCCATTTTGGCGGGCTCGTCAGCATGGGCTCTGATCGCCTCAATAATGTGCCATTTAGCGTCAGCTTCCCCAGCGTCGGCCTTTTAAGGTCGCCCTTCTTCAAAACCTTGGCACGCAGGGCTTCACAACGCCAGTCCCTTCAGCGTCGGCCCTTCCCGCGTCGGCTCTCCCTGCTTCGGTCCTCTTGGGGATTTTGGCAACGGCCCTTCTCTCGGCAAGGGACTCATTCCTCGTAGCCTTCCTTTTCCTAGTAGCTGCCTGCCTGAGTTCGCGAAGCGAGGGAGCCATCCCTATAAGGCCGACGGTGAATTAAAAAAAAAAAAAGAGAGAGAAAGAAAAGAGAAGGCGAGTGATCTAATGCTCACCACTCGAAGGAATTAAACCGGCGAGACAAAGGTTTTCCTCGGCTAAAAGCTTATTGCACCGAGAGATATCGGCAGTCAGAAGCTGCCCGAATGCCATCCGATCTCTTGGAAGGATGGAGGAATCCCTATTGGCCTCAATGTTGGGTATCCCCCAGCTTCCGCGCACCCTGCCGATATCAGCAAAAAAGAATTTGTCCTTCCACCCTTTAACAGAGGTGGGAAGGCACAATTTGAGGATCCTATTGGACCTAGGGGTGAAGGACCACCAACCTGATTGCTTGCGAGGGTATAAAAACTACGGAATAAGGAGATGCTAGCCTCTATGCCTTTCAGGTGACAGAGAACCAGAAAGCCTACAATGGTTCGGATCGAATTAGGAACTAACTGAGAAGAGGTTAGAGAATATCGGTCCAGAAGATTGAGGATGAAAGGATGGATAGGTAACCGAAGTCCGGCCTTAAAGAAGGCTCCATACAAGGCGACCCTTCCAGAACGGGAGGAGGTTACCCTATCATTGCGAGCAGGGTAGAACAAGCGAAGGTCCGAAGGAAAGCTATATTTGGCTTTCAGGTTTACTACGTCTTGAGCAGACATAGAGGAAGCAGTCCCTTTGGGGGACTCCTTGACGACACTAGAAGGACCGGCAGCCGTCGGATGGCCCCGGACGGGAATCCGCCCGCCGGACGGATGACTCCTGGCTAAGGGGCGATTGACTGGCCGTTGCTCCGGCAAGGAGCGATTGGAGGAGGGGGTAGACCACTGGCTTGGTAAGGAAGCTGAAGCTTAAGAAGGGTTGGGGAACCCCCCCAGGAATCAGAAATGGAACAAGAAGGTGATGAAGCCATGGAGACTAACCTGGAAGACTTGAGCTAGAATCGAAGGAGCACGAGGAGGGAACGAACACGGGAGACGAACGGACGTTTGTGGACTTGAAAGGGAGGATGGGAGGATAAGGGCAATTTTTCTCCTTATAACTCCATTTCAAATCACCCCACGATCGTCCGATTTGACTACGCGTCCACCTTCAATTGGAAGGCATTTCGATGGCTTACTAGCATGAAAAACACGAAAAGCTCCACCAATAAAAAGGGGGGCATTGGCCTTATCATAATGATGACGCTTGCCTTTTATGACTCATTGCTCGAGGGAAATCCTTTCCAAATCCCAACAACACGGACAAGCAAAATAATGGCACAAAATCGGCCGCCCAGAGGATATTAACACCCCTTTCGTGGGTGATTGTGCGCTCACCCATCTCAGGGGCAAGGGGGCATCTGATATGGCTGGCCGTTTCCTCTGAGTAGTATTATCTTTTGCATGATTTCCAAAAATAATGATGTGACAGCAAAACCCAGAACTCCAGCACCGGCCTCCAGCGTCGGCTTCCAGCGCTGGACTTTGGCTCCGGCCTCCAGCGTCGGCCTCCAGCGTCGGCCCCCAGTGCTGGAATTTGGCTTCGGCCTCCAGCGTTGGCCTCCAGCGTTGGCCTCCAGTGCTAGACTTTGGCTCCGGCCTCCAGCGCTGGACTTTGGCTCCAGCCTCCAGCGTCGGCCTCCAGCGCTGGACTTAGGCTCCAGCCTCCGGCGTTGGCCTCCGGCGCTAGACTTAGGCTCTGGTCTCCAGCGTCGGCCTCCAGCGCTGGACTTTGGCTCTGGTCTCCAGCGTCGGCCTCCAGCGCTGGACTTTGGCTCCGGCCTCCAGCACCGAACTCCAGTGTCATCCTCCAGCGATGACCTCCAGCATCGGCCTCCAGTGCTGGACTTAGGCTCTGGCCTCCAGCGTTGGCCTCCGGCGCTGGACTTAGGTTCCAGCCTCCAGCGTCGGCCTCCAGTGCTTTTTCGCATGCACAGTGACCAGTCTCATACAACAGATCCCGTGATTCAAGGTCTATTGCCATGCACCTCGCTCACTGAAATCACGGGCAAGTGTTAGCTCGTTCAGCAGTTACCGCTACAAGCGGCCCTCATCCAGCAACGGCTTAACCACTTGCCGTTCGATAAAACTTATCCCAACGAGGAAGATTCGACGGTTCTAACGGAACGAGGTAAACGGGACCCCAAACAGGTATAAAAGGAGGACCCGAGCTCAATGCGAGGGGGATCTCTCTCTCTTTCTCTCTTTCAAGTGCTACTGATACATAACATTCCTGTTCTACAACCCATTGACTTGGGCGTCGGAGGGTCCCCACCGGAACCACCGGTCCGGGACTTTTTGCAGGCTCTAGAAGGAAGACGGCGACCTTTATGCATCCTCGATGGCCTACGGAGATCTCAGTTCACCCGACGTTCATTGCAAGTGATTTGGCAGCAACAGAATGCAAGAGACCCAACCGGTGAAGTATGATTGAACCCTGCTATAATGATGTGGTTGGGACCAAAGTTGTCAATTTTGTTTTGTTTCGGCCGTTTCGGCCGAGACGTTTTGTTTCGGTAGCTTATCCGAAAAGATATATACTATGTTTCGTTTCGGAAGATTTTTTGGCTGTTTCGGTGCGTTTCGGTGTATTTCGGCCGTTTCGATATGTTTCGGCCGTTCGGTAAAATGTTTGGAGACTTATTAAACCTTTCGGAACCATTTTAAAATATATATATATATATAATATCAAAAAAAATCCTAGTTACCCTATCCCCATTTTAAAAATATATATATAATAACAAAAAAAATTCTAGTTACCCTATCCCCATGGTTGCATCTCTTAAAACTCAAACTCTTTATTTATATTGTTATTATTATTTATGAAGAATTGAATTATGATAAATTTTTCATTATATATATATATATCAAACTCTTAAAAACATAAACTCTTTATTTTTATGTTGTTATTATTATTTATAAAGAATATGAATTATGAATAAATTTTTTATTATATATATATATATATATATATATATATATATATATATATTCTGAAACGAAGCACCGAAATGGTCCGATACCGAAATATTTCGTTTCATAAGCTAAATCGAAACATAATCCGAAATAAAATTGACAACTTTGGTTGGGACCACTGCAAGGCCCTGCTGATGAATTAGGAATAAATCCGCTATAACGACGTGGTTGGGAGCACCGAGACTTCTGCCACAAAGTTGTTTTCATGATGGAATGTATAAGGCCCACGTCCCCCTCTGATATGATGCGTGGAAAAAGTCTTTTTGCACCGGATACAAAAAAGTGGCATCACGTGGGATCATTGATCATGCCCATATGCAAGCATGCATACCATAGTCCGTTAGGTCACGAAACGCACTACACGTGCACAATCATTTTGCACCGAAATTTGTTGCAGAAAGCGAGTACCGCATATGATCATTGATCGCGCGCACATGCGAACGCGCATGCTATGACCCATTGCAGAAAGACTTTTTCATAATGATCGCGCGCACATGCGAATGCACGTGCCATGGCCCATTGCAGAAAGACTTTTCCATGATGTGTGACCTAGAAATAAATTCTACTGTATTGGTTCAAATCAATTTTTTATTTAATTAATTTATGAATAAATTAAAATTTAATAATCTTAAGTTTTAATTTTAAATTAATTAATAATAAATAAATTTAAATTATGAATTTTTAAATATTTTTTTATTTGATGTAAAATTATTTTAGATATTATTTGTTGTATAAAAATAATTTTAAGTATAGCTTAAGTTAACCGCCTTTATCATTGCTCCTGAGTGCACGCATTGCTAGAATAAAAGCTCAAGATAATTAATAAACGAAGAAAAATTTCACACAATAGAAGCATTTGTAATACAATAGAGAAAGACAGAAAGAGGAGGAATTGATGACATTTTTTATTTAAAAAAAAGAACATGCATGTAGGAAAAGGAAGGCTGCGTTTAGAATCATGGTCATATTTTCTTTAAAAAAATAAAAAATAAATTCTATTTTTAACTTTTTTTTGTTTTTAATAATAAAAATATGTTTGATAGTTTCTATTTCTTTTTATTTTTTATAATTCTAACAATAGAAGCAGATTTAATAGTTAAGTGTATTAGTTTGATTAGAAAGCCAATTTCTGTCTTTAAATTTTTGAGAAAGAGAGATATATTCAAGCTTTTCCTGACGTATGGTTCATGATTAGCAAAAGGATCAAGTATATTGGTTTAAATACAATGTTATTTCCTTTCTTTAAAAAAGATTAGAAAGTCACATTCTATTCCGAAACCATTGAGAAAGAGATATAAGCTTTCTTGATCATAGGCAATGTATGGTTTACGGCCAATGAAAATAATAGGTATATGGGTTTGATTTGAAAATCATTTTCTATTTTAAGTTATTGAGAAAGAGATATATATTTAGGCTTTTTCAATGATAAGGGATATATGAATCATAGCCAATGAAAGAAACATGCATATTTGCTTGATTAGAAAGGCATTTTTTTATTTTTGAATTATCAAAAAGAGATACATATTTAGGTTTTCTCTGGTGATGTATGGTTCATGGCCAACAAAGTTAAAGAAACATGCTTGTTAAATTTAACTTTAAATTAATTAATAACAAATAAACTTAAGTTATAAATTTTTTAAATATTTTTTATATTCAATATAAAATTATTTTAGATTTTATATTTATTCTACAAAAATAAATTTTAAGTATAGTGTAAGTTAACTACCTTTATCAATGCTCCTAAGTGCATTGCTAAAACAAAATCTCAAGATAAATCAATGAACGAAGAATTCACACAACAAAAGCATTTGCAATACAATAGAGAGAAACAAAAATAGGAGGAATTGATGACATTTTTTATTTTAAAAAAAAACATGTAAGAAAAGGAAGGCTGCATTTAGAATCATGGTCATTATTTTTGAAAAAATAAGATATAAATTCTATTTTTATTTTTTTATGTTTTTAAATAAAATATGTTTGATAGTTCCTCTTGCTTTTTATTTTTTATAATTCTAATAATAGAAACAGATTTAATAGTTACTATTATTTTTTTTTTAATGCAGGAGATGTTTTTTACTTTCTTAAAAAGTTGTTTTAGTTTCTAAAAAGTGAGTACTTAAAAAAAGTATAAGTAAAAAAATTTTACTTCTACTTTTTTTATAAATAATACAAGTTACTTTTAGAAATAAAAATAAAATATTGCATCAAACATATTTTTTATATGAGATTTTATGTTTCTATTATTAAAAATAAAAAAAACAAAGTTGATACGTATAGGCCAAAAATTTATGGAACTATAGAAACAAGTACTTTTTTATGGTTCATACTTGCAAGTGAGTATCTTATGCATTAAAATTTGACATAATTTGCACATAAATTTTTTTAAAAAAATTATCCTTTGTAGTCCATAGTCCATGAGAAAGAGATATATGTATATATAAGCCTTCTTAATCATAGGGGACATGTGGTTCTTGGACAATGAAAGGAAGAGGTGTATTTTTTGATTAGAAAGCCAATTTCTGCCTTTGAATTATTGAGAAAAAGAGATATATTCAAGCTTTCTTTCACGGATGGTTCACTACTAGCAAAAGGATGATTTAAATAGAAAGGCATTTTCTTTCTTTAAAAAAAGATTAGAAAGTCATTTTCTATTCGAAGTCATTGAGAAAGATATAAAGCTTTTTTTATCATAGGCGATGTATGGTTTACGGTTTACGGCCTATGAAAATAGGTATATGGGTTTGATTTGAAAGCCATTTTCTATTTAAAGTTATTGAGAAAGAGTATATATTTAGCCTTTTTCAATGATAAGGGATGTATAAATCATAGCCAATGAAAAGAACACGTATATTAGTTTGATTAGAAAGGCGTTTTTCTATTTTGAATTGCCAACAAGTTAAAGAAAGTTTATTAGTTTGAATAGAATGATATTTTATTTATTTTGGAGACATTGAAAAAGTGATGTACATTTAAACTTTGTGAACCCTAGGCAATGTATGATTCTCGGCCAATTGAATTAAGGAATAAATGTATTAATTTAATTAGAGTGTCATTTCCTATTTTGGGGTCATTTTAGAAAAAGATATATTCACGTTTCCTCAATCATAGGCGATGTATGGTTCACGACTAGCAAAGAATCAAGTATATAGTTTGATTAGAAAGTTATTTTCTTTCCTCAAAAGATATTAGAAATCCATTTTTATTCCGAAGTAATTAAGAAAGATATATAATTTTTCTCGGTCATAGGCAACTTATTGCTCACGGCTACGTACGATTTCCTTCCTCGCTTTTAAACCAATAGGACGGATGCTATGGTTCGCATGCTTTGTGAACGTTCAAGATCTTATTAGCATGCGTGCCACTTTCATAGAATGGCGCCGCACCGTGACATGATGAATGGCGTGGAGTTTCTACATCAGCTTTCCAAGGTTGGGCTTTTCCTATTTTCTATTTAAATTTTGATTTTAAATTTAAATACAACCTATTTATTAATTAAATCGGATGGAATCATCTATAACAATTTTTTTTTGAACCCAATCATCTATTCGGATTCAATCCAAAATATTATATACATTTGAAATAGGTATCTAATTATTTTATAGCTAAAATTTAACCATTAGTAATTAAATATAAATTTATTAAAAAATTAAGAGGAACAGAAAAAATAAGCTTAAACATAAATTTGTATTAAAAACTCTTAATTCTATCTAAATAAATAATTACTTTTTAAGTTTATGATATTTAAAATATTTATTGATATACTTAGATATTATAAAGAACAATTCATTAAAATAAATAATAAATATAAATATTTAGATATAATTAGAGAAAAAAGATTAAAGGAGTTCTAGTTATTCAAATTAAAATGAGAATTAGTTTAAATTAGAGTTCATTTAATGAATTTATAAGATAATTAAAGTAAAAGAAACAAGATTTATATTAAGATTTATTGATTGGATTAACGAGATTTAGATTGGATTGAATCAAAAAATATTTAAACCTCATGTAACGACCCGGGCCCACGGGCTCATTCGTTACAAAAAAGCAAGACGGACAAGGTCAACACCAACTTGGGCCACCACAGCCCAAAAAGGGATCCAATTGGTGCCTTGTCCTTCTTGCTTAACCGGTTATAAACCACTTAACCAACTCCCAATTATCCGATGTGGGACAATTGGAAGGGGCATCACAATCTACCCCCTTAACAAAGGCGACGTCCTCGTCGCCAGGGGTAATTCATCACAACCACCAGACAGGCAGGATTCTAGAGGTGGCCCCATGGATGTAGCACTTTGTCTTGTATGGCACTTAGCTCCTGCACTTCCAACTGGTGCGAGGTTCTGATACCATATTGTAACGATCCGGGCCCACGGGCCCATTTCGTTACAAAAGCAAGACGGACAAGGTCAACACCAACTTGGGCCACCACAGTCCAAAAAGGGATCCAATTGATGCCTTGTCCTTCTTGCTTAACCGGTTAAAACCACTTAACCAACTCCCAATTATCCGATGTGGGACAATTGGGAGGGGCATCACACCTCATCTAACCAAGTATTTCAAATCCGACCTGATAGTTGGTAAAAGGCTTAGATGAGTTAAGTTGAGTATCTAACCAACGTAAGTGTATCTAAATATAAATTGTGTCAGGTTAATTAGATCAGGTCATGGATTGATCTAACCTATTTAAAACCACAGCCATCTCTAGTTGTTGGATATAACAGTTTTTTTTTTTTTGTTCTGTTATTTACTTGCGCCCTGTAGAAGGGACTCAAGATTATTGTGACAGAAAATGATTAACAACTTCTATTTTAAAGTTTTGACTAGTGTGAGGTGCCAATAAAGCTATTTAACATTACAAAAATGGGTCACGGACACTACCTGATCTCAATTTGGTTAGATTCAAAATTATTTCACATTTAAAAATTAAAAAATCAGGCCAAATTCAATTTTGACTTCAATTTCAATTTTGAGTCAAATCGAAATATTATATTTTTCAACGTGATGATATATATATTATTAGAGGTCTAATTTGGATCAATAAGAGATATCATACCCTACTTGATGGGACTTAAATCCGATCTAAGCCAATCTATTAATTGAATTATATAAATCTTTTTTTTTCACTCTAATTATTTGAATAATTCACTAAAAAAATTTTATAGACACTAATTCTTCTTTTTACCTTAACAACCACATCTCTTCTCATATCTTTTCACTTAATTATATTTAAATATTATTTTATTATTTATTTTGATAGATTTTTATTATAATTCTTCAAGTGTAACGACATATATTTTAAAACCATGATTCACAAATTTAAGGATGATCATTATCTGAATAGAGTTAAAAATCTTTAAATAAATTTTAAATTATCTTTCTAGTCTTAATTAATTTTTCTTGGCTTTATATTTAATTATCAATTAATTTTTATAAAAAATAATAATTAGATGCTTTATTGAATGTAAATATGCTATGACCCAATTTTGATCTAAATTTGCAACATATCATGTTGGATCCAGATCATGCTTGATCAGAACTTATTCAATGATCTATTTGATCCAAAATTCTTTGCATGAGCTTAAATCGATCTAATTAGTAATTGGATTCGGTTTAGAACTCAAATGATGTTTTGGGATGGAAACTGAGTTGACCTAATCTGATCCAACTTGTTTCAATTTCTTTGCAGCACTATGCCACTTGAAAGAGTAATTTGATAATGATATTTTATTTAAGTTGGACCGCTTAACATGAACGCTATGCTGACAATAAATGTCTATCTGCCCTTTCTCAAAAAATTTCTTTATTTATATATAAATAACCAATATTTTCTTGACGACCACGGGCCTCAATACTATCTTTAATTTGAGTCATGAGGTACGCATGAAGTAGTTTAGTAGGTCGTGTCCTCCAATCTTCCATATTTATTGTTGAATAAATATTTGCTGTTACCATCCCTTTTGCTCAATAACAATTATAACATGAATTTTTTCTCTAATATAGTAAAATCTCTTTATTAAAGCAGAACAAAAAATTTAAGTGTTTGTTTAGGAAAATTAAGATTATAATTACTCCTTGAATAAAAAAATATTAAAGAAGTTAGTAAGTGGACAGTGGGGACAATTTTGTTTCAATAAATAGGTCAGGTGAACCCAAATTCTGGAATATTTTTCAGTGAAGAGAAACTGACCACATTGATGCTCATGTAATCTAAAGTTGTTGTTCCATTGGCATGGATCATCTTACCATCTACTAGCTATATCATTTGCTTCATTAGCCTGTAGAATTATTAGCAAGCAGTAAAACAGAGTGCTAATGAAATCATAATTTAATTATATTTATATCACATAACTCTACCCTCAACTCATGATTAGTTATTCCTATAAATAAATTAACATAATATGATGATTCTCCAAACTAATACCACTTATATCCCGTCTAGGTATGAGTATGGGCTAGGCTAAGCGCAAAAAAAAGTAGCTCAAGACATTGGATCGGATTGGACTGAACCTCGGATCAAGAATAGCTAGTCCAAGCCTGGCCCAATAATAATATCCAAGGCCCTAGGCCCAGTCCGGCCCGACCTTTGTTATACATCATAGTTGTATGATATTTTTTTATATATGCATATTTTATCAAAAGCTTTAAGTTAGTAGGCTGGTTAAAGAGTTGGCCACTTACTTCTTGATGGGGCCAATTGACCCCATGGGCTATAATGACCGTATCTGGACTTGGCCCTCAGAGTCGGCCTCCTCTACTCGGCTCCCGAAATCGGCCTCCTCTACTCGGCCCCCTCGGCATCGATCGGCCTCAGCACCAACTCCAGAGTCAGCCTCGGCACCCACGTGGTTCATTATCGACTGCAACTGCCATGTGGCCCACCTACCATCTGCGGTCCTGCATAGCCCATCTACTGTCTACGGCCCCCATATGCCTGGCTTCACCACTGTCCACACGTCTCCCCACTCTCGGCATAGGATAACAGACATGCAACATAGGAGACATATCTGGCTAGCACCGTAACGGCTGCCCATGCCCTGCAACAGCTAGCTGCAGCCACCACATTAGACGGAACATGACTTGTAGCTCTAACTGATTGTTACACCTCGAATCTTACAAACTCCAAATGTTAATAAAATGGGTAAGAGGGACCCCCGATGAGGTAACTAACTCACAACACTCTTAAACGCTCATACTTGCTCAAATAGAGAGCATCTTCCTAAGCCTCTCTCTCTCTCTTTTGAGCTTTTTCAAGCTCACGGCTGTTGCCTAGAACACTGACTTGAGCATCGAAGGGTCCCCGTCGGAATATTTAGTCCTCGAAATTTTTTGTAGGCTCTCGATCGAGCGAAGCCCGTCGAAGGATCCTTGGCATGCCAGAGAAGGCGACCGAACGCTCGAGGAGGGTGATCTAGCTACAATAGTTGGCGTGCTAAGAAGGGGGCAAAGTATGGATCGTCAGTGATGCTAGCCTGCAAATCCTAGTCCCCCTTAGATCAAAATGGTGGATCAAAGAAGATGGTGATGAAAAGCCCAAGAGGTCTCTATCAGTCCTGGGAAAGCAGCCTCATGACGAGCTGAGCAACATAAAGCCAACCGCTCTACTCCACCATCATCACCCAACAAGTCAAAGCACTGATGGTAGCCATCCAAAAGCTACAAGAGCAATATTCCATGGCTATACAGCAGCAACCAAGAGCTTCTACCCCCCTCTAGTTGCTGCTTAGGCCAGCCATCATTCAACCCGTGGAAGATCTCCCCATCGAGAGACTCACCGCCGTCATGCCTCTCCGAAGCACCATCAACAAGAGCGCTATCAAGATCTCCAGCAAAAGCACCATCAAGCTCTCCTACAAGAGCCACATTAAGCTCATCAGCAAGAGCACCATTAAGCTCTCCAGCAAGAGCCTCCTCAAGCTCCCCAGCAAGAGCATCATTAAGCTCTCCAACAAGAGCCTCCTCAAGCTCTCCAGCAAGAGCACCATCAAGCTCTCCAGCGGAAGCAACATCAAGCTCATCAGCAAGAGCATCATCAAGCGTACCAACAAGCACCACAATCATGAAGCCTCCTAAACGAGGGCGCTGGTACCTCCCACCTCCAGTCGACATAATTTCCTAGGGGGTAGGTCATCAACATAGTGAGGCATTCAAATTAGCAGGAAGAGACAAACTCTCATCAAAAATTTCACAAAGGAGCTCCAGGCCACCTAGGCAGGACCTCCAGCAAGCCATCCAAGTAAGACCTCCAGTCTTCTTACAATATGAAAATCAACTTCTCCACCCCTCGGGTCACCCTTCGGGTTGGTGCAAAGAAACCACTGGGGCAGTTTCAAAAGGCTCTCGACGGCCTAGGCGGCTCTCGGGTCACCCCTCGGGCTAGCACAAAGAAACCCCCGGGGCGGTTCCAAAAGGCTTTCGACGGCCTAGGCGGCTCTCAGGTCATCCCTCAAGTTGGTACAAAGAATCCCCCGAAGCAGTTCCAAAAGGCTCCTGACGGCCTAGGCGGCTCTCGGATCACCTCTCGGGTCAGCGCAAAGAAACCTCCGGGACGGTTCCAAAAGGCTCTCGACAGCCTAGGTGGCTCTCGGGTCACCCCTCGGGCCGGTGCAAAGAAACATCTGGGACGGTTCCAAAAGGCTCTGGATGGCCTAGTCAGCTCTCGAGTCATCCCTCGACCAGCGCAAAGAAACTCTGGGATGGTTCCAAAAGGCTCCAACGGCCTAGGCGGCTCTCGTGTCACCCCTCGGGCCGATGCAAAGAAATCCCTAAGGCAGTTTCAAAAGGCTCCCGATGGCCTAAGTGGCTCTCGGGTCACCCCTCGGGCTGGCGCAAAAAAACCCTTGAGGCGGTTCCAAAGGCTCCCAATAGCCTAGACGGCTCTTAGGTCATCCCTCGGGCTGGTGCAAAGAAACCCCTGGAGCAGTTCCAAAAGACTCCCGATAGCTTAGACGGCTCTCGGGTCACCCTCGGGCCGGCACATTGAAACCCTGGGGTGGTTCCAAAAGGCTCCCGATGGCCTAGGAAGCTCTAGGGTCATCCCTCAGGCTGGCACTGTTGGCCCAGATGACAACCCAAGAGGGGGGGTGAATTGGGTTATTTTAAAATTTTTAACTCTTTAAAAATATTTAGGTTGATATGGAGGGCTTAAGAGAACTAAATTAATTAAAGCTAAGCACAAATGAGATTAAGAGAGAGAGATAATATGCACGATAAATACAAAAATTTTATAGTGGTTCGGTGTATCCAACACCTACGTCCACTCTCAAGCAACACTTGGGTCCACACTATAATCCCACCAATTACAGTTGAGTTGTTTTACAAGCTCACACTCCAACTTGTTGTTTTACCCGGGATCATAATGAACCCAGCTGATTTTTCTAGGCTCACCAGCACAAAACCCTAACCACAAGCTATCCTTACCTTGTCCTGAGGTATACTACTCCACTAATTCAATCCCCTGATTGAATCAACACACAACATTTGAAAATAGAGTTTACAATACAAACAACTCCTCAAATGAGCAAATATTTAATTTAAATAAACAAGGGTAGAAAGGCCTGTTTGAAGCAATTTGAATGCAAGCTTTTTTTTTTTCCTCTTCTCTCTTGAATGGTTGAATCAAGCTCCAGCTCTGATTATTCATAGAAGGTTGTTGTAGAGAAGTGAGGAAAGGGGGGCTTTTGTGCTTCTTCTTTCTTCTTTGTGAATCCTCCGAAAATGATCTTTGAAAGCTTTGGATTTCTTTTGAATCCCTCTTCAGAAGATGGACATGGATTCGGAGATTTCTTTTTAAAAATTTCTCTCTCTCTTTTCTCTCTCTTTTTCTGATTTTTTTTTGTTTTTATTTTTCAAACGGACAGTTCCCCCTTTTTATAGATCTCTTAATCCAAGATTAGGTGAGAAAAATAGCCGTTATAGAGTAGTTGGATTGCTTCTACACACAAAGAAAAATAGCCGTTAGAGATTAGGTGAAAAAAGTTACCGTTGGAGTCCGTTCTGACATTTGAAAATCCATTCCTGACAGGTTAGAGTCGGCTCCAACTTTGCAGGTGTCGGCTCCAACTCAAGTTTCCAAAAATAGTAAATAAGAAGTTAGTTGGGGAGTCAGCTCCGAGAAAGTGATGTGTCGGCTCGCCTCATATAGGTGTCGGCTTCCAAAACTGAGGGTGTCGACTCCATCGATGTCCAAAAATACGCTCTCTGTTCTCAGGTTAGAGTCGGCTCTAGAAATCCCAGGTGTTGGCTCCCGAACTCCAGGTGTCGGCTCCTAAACTCAAGATGTCGGCTTCAAAACTGACTGACGCAAAAAGCACTTCTCTGTACCTCAGGTTATAGTCGGCTTCAGAGTTTCAGGTGTCAACTCCAAACCGTGCTGAAAACTTAGAAATGTTTTGATACACCTCGGCTCCGGATACCGTAGGTGTCGACTCCAAGGTCTGAACTTACATATTTTCCATTTAAAACTCGATTCAAAACTTATTTTCTTATTCCTTTTGACTGATTAACCATTCTTAATGCCTGAAACACTTCTCAAATTTGTCAGAAACATAATGAATATACTCATGTCTTTTGTTAATCATCAAAATCAATAATTGGGTCAACAAGCACAAAGAAACCCCTGAGGCAGTTCCAAAAGGCTTCCGACGGCCTAGGCGGCTCTCGAGTCACCCCTCGGGCCAGCACAAAGAAATCCCGAGGTGATTCCAAAAGGCTCCCGAGCATGGTCCCAGCACCCTCGAATCACCTTCGGGGTTCAAAAGGCTCCCAAGCATGGTTCCAGCACCCTCGAATCACCCTTCGGGGTTCAAAAGGCTCTCGAGCTTAGTCTTAGCGACTCTTGAGTCACCCTCAAGGGTTTAAAAAGGCTCCCAAGCTTGGTCCCAGCACCCTCGGGTCACCCTCCGGGGTTCAAAAGGCTCTCGACTGCCTCAACAGTTTTATCATAGCCTCAACAACTTCATTTCTGCCTTAGCGGCTCAATTCTATCTTAGTAGCCAACGACCAACCCGTTAAGGCTTTAACTCAATTATACACTTTCAATAGATTGCTAGTCACTTTCTGCCATCCAAGAAGAAGCCCCAAATCAACTCACAGTTCGGAGAGACCAACTCCCTAGCTCATAGTTGACTAGCATCTACCTCTAGACTTCACGTCAAAAGAAGACAAGATCAGCTCACAGTTGGGAGAGACCAACTCTCCAACTCATAGCTGACAGTGCTGGCCACTCTTAGCCAGCCAAGAAGACAAGTTCAGCTCATAATTGGGAGAGACCAACTCTCCAGCTCACAGCTGACCATGCTAGCCACTCTCAGCCAGCCAAGAAGATAGGATCAGCTCACAGTTGGAGAGACCAACTCTCCAGCTCATAGCTGGCAGTACTGGCCACTCTCAGCTAGCCAAGAAGATAGGATCGGCTCACAGTTGGTAATGACCAACTCCCCAGCTCACAGCTAATGGTGCTGGCCACTATTAGCTAGCCAAGAAGACAAGATCAGCTCACAATTGGAAGAGACTAACTCCCCAGCTCATAGTTGATGAGGCTGGCCGCTCCCAACCGACCAAGAAGATCTAGCCAGCTTCCTGGGTAGGACTCCAATTTGTTTGGCCACCTAGGTTGCGCTCTACTATGCCTCGACGGCTTAACTCTGCCTCAGCGGCCAATGGCTAACTAGGTAAGGCCTAAACTCAAATTATGCATTTGCAACATATGGCAACAAATCGCCCTCAGCAAGCCAATTAGAAGCCCCAAGTCAACTCATAGTTTGGAGAGACCAACTCCCAACTCACAGTTGACAGGCACCCACTTCCAGACTTAATGTCAAAAAAAGAAGCCTAAGTCAACTCACAGTAGGAAAGGTCAACTCCCCAGCTCATAGTTAACAGGCATCCATTTTAGACTCTGCATCGAGAGAGGATTAGCAGCCAGTCAAAGGTAATCAGCTTACATCCAATATTGCTTAAAGTTTTTGAGCAGGCAAATGCACAGCTTCAAAGAGCATGCAGATGTCCACACAAGGCAGACGAAAATTAACAAAAGCAATGCAAAAGGAAAAAAGATCTCTCCACTAGAAAGGAATCAAAGTCCAAAGCTAGTATGAAAAGACAAGTGCGAAGATGAAGAGCTCTATACTCCTTTGGCTTGGTGGATGCAAGGCATGCGGTCGCACAAGCTCAGGAGTATAGGGGGCATCTGATGGGGCCAATTGACCCTATGGGCTATAATGACCGCATCTGGACTCAGCCCCTAGAGTCAGCCTCCTCTACTTGGCCCCCTTGGCGTTGGCCTTAACACCGACCCTAGAGTCGGCCTCGGTGCCCACGTTGTCCATTACCGACTGCAACCGCCATGTGGCCCACTACCACCTGCGGTTCCGTGTGGCATACCTGCTACCTACGGCCCCCACATGCCTGGCTCCACTACTATCCACATGTCTCCTCACTCTCCGCACAGGATAACAGACTTGCAACATGGGAGACATTTCTGGCAAGCACCGTAATGGTCGCCCATGACCTGTAAGCCTGTAATAGCCAGCTGTAGCCATCTACATTAGATGGGACATGACCTGCAGCTCTGACGGATGGCTACACCTCGAAACTCATAGACTCCAAACATCAATAAAATGAGTAAGAGGGACCCCCGATGAGGTAACTAACTCACAACACTCCTAAATGCTCATACTTGCTCAAACAGATAGCATCTCCCTAAACCTCTCTCCTTTCGAGCTTTTTCAAACTCACGGTTGTTGCCTAGAGTACTGACTTGAGCGTTGGAGGTTTTCCATCGGAATCTCTAGTTCCCGAGACTTTTTGCAGGCTTCCGATCGAGCGAAGCCCACCGAAGGATCCTTGGCATGCTGGAGAAGGCAACTGGATGCTCGTGGATGCTCGAGGAGGGTGATCTGGCTATAACACTTCTCAAGTCAGCAGTTTGGTTCTCTCTTTCTGCATCCTTTTAAAAATACATTTTCTACTCAAATAATATATATATATATATGATATTTTAAAATATAATATATATATATAAAAAATATTAAATATTGGGCCGGGCTCAAGATGGGTGGGCTTGTTTTTTCTAAGCACAAATCCGATCCAAAAGCTTAAACGGACTTAAGATTTGTAGCATGATCTAACTTTTATTGGCTTAAGATTTATGGCCCATGCCTTGTAGTTTTTCGTGAGCGCCCCTGAGCATCCGATCCAGGCCCTCCCCTAATCCTACCCAAAAATTTGAGGCATACTCATCTAAAATACCATCCTAGAGTCTACCAGTTTTTAGTTATTCAATGATTGATTATGTGTCCTTGAAATTGAAAGGCAAAAAATCTTATAAGCAGAAATATGTGCTTTATTACGAAAATATGCTTGTTCTTTGATTAATTTAACGAAAACAAAGCGTCAGATTTTTGCACATTGATGCATCTGATGAAAGCTCCCTACAAAGTCCTCCAAACTAGAAGAAAAGTTCCATTTCTATAACCACGTCTCTATCGAAGGAAAAAGGAAAAAAAAAGCATCAGAAGACCAGTCGATGAGGATGATGAGTCCAACTAATACAACAAAGATGGTGGCCCTCGTAGATGGCAGTGATG